>OX359271.1:33773995-34373995 GCA_947179155.2 Hedera helix | reverse complement strand
TAGAAGGAACTGAAGTTTGGAGATTTGTATATGGGGGAAATCCTCTCTCTCTCTCTTCAATTTGTGAAGTCATGTGAAAGTTCCCCTGCTAATAAATATAATACCTTTGCATCTGATTTTTTTTTATTTCCAATTCCTTTAATTTTTGTGTTCCCAAGCTTCTCTGTTTTCATATCCATTTGATTTATTTACTTTTTTGTAAAGTCGTATCAATTAGATTGAAGAGGTTAAACATAAAATTACTGGATGCAATTGTTGCTACACCTCATGTATAACTTTTCAAATAATCAAACAAAACTATACAAAAATTAGAAAAAAATAAAAATAATAAAATGATATGACAACAAAAGTGTGGAACTTTTGGTTACCGCAACTAATTACTCCAAAATGACGTAATAAAATAAATGAACCGATAAAATCGCTTTTAATTAGTGTTTTATTATAATTATAATTATATTAATTGTAGTTGTTACAATTATTTATTTTTCAAAATTTATTTGATTTTAGAGTACGCCTTAATCACCAGGGATGTTTAAATTATTTGAATAAATTTCTATATATTGATAATTGATTTTAGAGTGAAGCTTTATGTCAATTTAGCTTGTGGTATAGTTGCATCGTATTGGTTTAAGATGATCCTTGAAATTTTTGCCATTTCTTCTCCATTGTAGAGGATTTTGAAACTATAAATATTTTGAAAAATCAACTTGTGCAAATTAATTAGACAAAATAGATGCCCTCTTACAAACTCCTTAATTCAAAATTAGTAATCATCGCAGAAAATATTTAATTTTTGGGAGTGAAATTTCTTTGCTAGTTTGATTCAAACTTCTTATTTGAATGAAGACTTTTCATCATTTTTTATTTTATTTTTTTGCCAAATTCTGAAAACCATGATTTTTCCTATCGTATCTGGAAACACAAGTAAGCAAAATAAGGATGGTCAAATAGTCAATGAGTTTCTTCCAGCCACAATGCAATGACTGATATTATTAACTTCAGTCAAGTCAATGTCAATATCTTGAATTCTAGCCACAAAAACCTAATAACTGAATTAGAATATAATGACTTTGATTTCTTCTTGGCAGGTCTTTTCTGTGGAATATTAGGCCAATAAATTGAACAGAAGTGCTCAGGTTATTATTGTCATTCTTCCAGGTTTCTCTTTCACCCTATTTGGTCATCAGAAGTTTTCTAGAAGGGTCAAAATGCAGGATTCACTGAAAGAACCTTTCAGATGTTGGTGAAAAAAATCATAATTACTGAATTAGGTAAAGTTACCAAAAAATATAATCATAAAATGTAATGCAACTTGTTCTTAAATAGAAGTGCTCAGAAACATTTAAATTTGCACGAATGATGAAAAATATTGTCTCCAGTCTTGCAAACGACGGCAGAATCACAAGGATAACGGAAAAGGCAACATTTTAAGGTTGTAGTTTCCAGCAGGGTGCCCAACTTAGTCCCCTTTGCAGATGGATGCTAAGAAGGATCAACTGAGAACAGATTTTGCCATGTGTAATGATTTGTACAAAGATGCAGCAGGGCTGGGCTTTCAACCAATACACCAAGCATAAGCTGGAAATCTTGAACATTGCATAATTTACAGTGAGAAGAAACTTCAGATGAGCACAACAGATTATGAACTATTGATCATAGCAAGACCCAGGACCGGTAGGAGCACGTCGGGCATAGTAATTTGTCGCTGGAGCAGCTTGAACACCTCGCCTAGTTAATAGGCACCTGAAGTATTGATACCTGGATAATACAGTTGATGTAGTATTTCCCAAATATGTGACCTTAGCTGTGTTGCTCCACAAACGCTCTGGAGAGAAATAAAGAGGAGTAAACAAGCTTGAGTGAAAGCACGCAGAAGGAAAGGATTCCAATGCAAAAGTGACGAGGGAACTTCAAAATCCCAAGCAAAAACATGCATGCATATTCAATATCATTTGGATAGAACAAAAGTAAAATAGAAAAGAACAGCAGCATTATAAATAAGCTATAAAGGAAGGACCTAAGAGATGGAAAACACTAAAGGAAAGTGATTAATACCAAGTAACATGCAGTCGTATCTCTACTGTTGTGAAGGTAATATAAAACCATTAATGAACTCAATTCAGTAAGCTCTCAAACATTTTGCTACAAATGTCATATAAAAAGCTCAAATTGGCTTCCAATATCCCCTATAAGGATCTATTTCGGTTTGCTTATGCAAAAACAATAACAAAATATTTCTAATTTGTATATTATACACAGAAGTTTAACATAAAAGTTGCTATGTGAACACTCTAGAGCTGGGAGCCAGTCTATACTTTCCTGGGGCTTCCCTTGCTCTGCCTCAACGTCTAAATAAATATAGGGTGGGTAACACCAATATTTATGACGCAAGTATATAATTATTCTAATTTATATATCAAATTATACAAAGAACACTACATTTTTTCAATTTATGTACTCCCTCTGTCTCATTTAGACCCTTTCTTTTTCTAGATGTCCCAGATTCTTGTCACTTTAATTTTTTACTTATCCTAACATTACCATTTTACCCTTGACATTTTACACCAATCTCTCTAATTTCCTGGAGTGTGTTAAATCTTAATGAGACGTAGGGAGTATCATGTAAGTAGAGAACATCAACAAAAGAGGGACCATGTGAACAGTTTCCAATGGGATAGGTATGAAGACACTCTGCCCTGAAGTGAAACTGTCAATTAAAAAGCATTCTATTTACAGGAAACTAGGAATGCATGAAGAAAAAAAAAAGAAAAGAAGGCAATCACTAGCAACAATTTACTGGCAGTTCGCAAAAGAAGGAATGATGTTTAGTAAGTTGTCACAAGGATTGGTACCGGCTAATGGAAGAGTTAATGTTCGAGATAAATGGTCATCTAAATCTTTTATTTGACACTGTAAGATTGATTTGCATCAACAATTTTCCTGACCAGAAAGATAACTAAATTGCAAATGCTGATATACACCCATTCAATTCCACCCACATACTATTTGGAAGAAGATAACACCATATCCTATTCAGTATCTGTTAGGTCTTATCCATTGATGTAATAACACAAGCACAAGCACGGGTTTTGCGTACTAACACAAGTACAATTTCTCTCTTCTCTCTTCTTATCCGTACTTTGGTATATTATTACAATCTCATAGTTAACAGTAACAAATCCATATCCTAAACAAGAATAAACTAAGATTTTAGGGAGGATACTAATTCACTAATTACATTCCTGACAATTCAAGTACTATAAAAGAAATCATTTTCTTGCCGTGGTAGCATATTGCCGTATTCTAAAGAAAATGAAACCCCAAGAAAAAAAGGGACATGTTCGAACCCTTGACAATTATTTTGTAAGCTCAATTTTTGACAAAGATATACCCATTTCAATTTCACAAGCAATCCAACCCCTCAAACCCCCAGCCCACGCCCACCAATATGTATGATGTACAAGAACTTGTGAGAGAGACTAGTTTTCTTTAAAATATTGAAATACAACTATACTAATCTCCAAATATAAGGTTGCTCCACCAGTTCTTTTTCCATAGGCATACCTGCAGCGGCTGCAGCTCTAGGCCATATTGTTTGCTGAACATTGGAGGCATCTACTGTCTCACTCCACATGCAGACTTCTCCTCCAAGAACAAGTGCTTGCTCGAAAGCATCACTTATTCCTTCCAGTGGATCAGCATTATAAAATCCATCCCACGGAATATCCAAGTGGTCAAGATACCAAACACCTTGATTGCTATAGATGCATCTAAAACCTTTTGCAACAGCCTTTGGACAAACCCCAGAGCCCAACCTGAGGTAACAATAGAATTATTCATGTTTGACCCAAAACATCTGACTCAATACCATACCAAAACTGCAGGCAGACATACTATTAAAACTCACCAGTTATGTACCACAGTCCGAGGATTGAGTTTATTTGCAAATGTGTTGAAGGTTTCTTCCCTAAGATGAGAGAAATCCTTATGTCACATTGTCATATGTACATAATAAAATATTGGGAAAGTTCAAATGTACATAACAACAGTTTTAGAAGCCTACAAGATATCCTTTATTTACCATTAACTTTGAAAAGAGTAAATTGTTATCACATGATATCTGCATTTATAATAATATAACCTCAATTTTAAATTCCACCATGCACAATCCGATTTTAAATTTTTCTAGAATCTTTACAAGCCAGAAGCCGGGATAAGAGAAAATGGAATTTCCTGGGAAGTATGTTTACAGGTAATATAAAGCACACCAATCTGGTCCCAAGAATGAATATTATTTTGGTATAAATTAACGCATACCAGTTGACAGGGCTCCAATCTTTTGATACTGCTATTTCTTGAGCTCGGAGTACAAAATATTGATATGCTTCTTTAGCAGTCATGTTGTGCTCTTGAAGCCTGCATATAGAATGACTAAATATAAATAATAATTTTGATCTCAGTCAAAGCCTCAAAGGTCATGATAGGGTACAGACTGTAGTCAACTGGAAGTAGTAAAACGTTTTAAAGTTCCAAGAGTTAAAGATACTATGCTCACAAAGACCTTGAATAACAGATGGTCACAATTTCCCCAGATACAGACCATGAAAAGAGAATTTACTACATTGTTTAAAAGTAATCTGTTCTTCAGTTTTCATTATAAAATTGATTGATATTTGTAGAAGCAGAGTGTAAGATACGAATTTCATTTTGTATTTCAAATTGTCTACAAAAGAAAAAGAAGAAGAATGAAGGCTTAAGTTCCTCCATATTATCATCAGTTAAACTTTAAGAGAGAGAAAATTCCAACATAGTAGCATACAGACTTTAAGTCTGTCTTCCTGAAGGTGAATGGGGCTCATTATGAAACTCAAGTTGAAAGAGAATGTATAGAAGAACTCACATCTGTTTAAGTTTTTAATATAGGTAATCCATAAAACCCTGGAAACAGTGGCTGCAAAGAAATATTGTTGTCATATTCTTCAAAACCATTGGGAATCCATCCCTAGAAGGTTACAATTTATTACTTTGAAAAAGTTTGAGAAAAATACCTAAACTGAAACATATCACATATCAGGAAGAAAGAAATTTTTTTTGTTTTTTTTAATTCTTTCATGGGATGATATTATCGATTGAAGCAAAAGTAAAAATCAAACTGTAGGATGTGTGTTAGATAAGTACCTAACACAAGGTGGAGACCCAGTAGACTATCAATTATAGAGGGGGGGGAGAACTATAAACAAAGAACAAAGAAAAGATGGATGTTTCAGTTGATGCTAGAGATCAGCAGTCACGCAGAACAAAAAAGTTCCAAGTACTTGATCGGAAAGCACTGATGGAGAGCTCTTCGCACCAACATGGTAGTTACATGCGGAATGGCATTTCTCAAAATGTTTGTACAAAATGGTAGTAACTATCTAATTACAGATATAGACGCTGAGGGAAACATTAACTCCTCACATGAATATAATACTTTAGCTGAAGTGGCTACCATCGTGTTCTGCAGGCATGCACATATATATCTTAATGTTGGAACCCCTGAATGGTGACTGTCTAAGTCTGTTGTGGGCACCCAACATTAGTCCTGCAAGACCACACAGCTCTCTTAGGCATAGGAAGACAAAAGACCGTGCCACTTGTAGAGATCACACTACAGCAAAACCCTCAACTTCCACTACCAAACCAAATACTCATTCCCACTAACAATTTCTAAAGCTAGGACAGATTCCAAGGTTCTACCCAAACATACCCTATGCAATACTTCGGTTGCGGAAGCTGGACATACTGGAATGATGAGTCCTCACGGTATGCCCCCTTGCTTGGTAGGGTTCAGTTTGAAGGGTCTTTTGAGTCATGATGTCTTTCATGCCCAATTTTGCATGATTTTGGGCTACAGCCGTACAGTATGCTGACAAACTCCCAAAGAAACATACCAATGAAATATGGTATACACCTTGATTCCCAAACTGACATCAAAAAATTTAGAGGAGATGAGGCATCCAATTTCTTCCTCATTTTGTAAGCAAGTTTCTGTTATGATCCCATAACTAGCTTATGAGGCTAGTCCCACATCGGTTATATGGGAAACTTCTTGTGAGTTGATATGGTCTTGAACTCTCCCTCTCTAAAAGCTAACTTTTGGGCTCTCCTATGATCATAAGTTCATACCAAGCGGTATCACGTCAATGCGAATCTGTACTACCTTCTAAATGGAAAGGGTTATCTAGAGGCTAGATTAAAATACCGGTAGGTGTATGGCGGGCCTGTATCGTTTGAATGGAGCCCTTGTAAGGGAAAGAGCTACCTAGATGCTACATTAACCTACTAGTAGGTATACAACGGGCAAGTGTCGCTAGAGTGGAGCAGTTGTGGATGCCGGTATGGAAGCATGGTGGCCTATTTTGATCCCATTACTAGCTTATAGGGGCTAGTCCACATCGGTCGTATGGGAAACTTTGTGTGGGTTGATATGGTCTTGCTCTCTTCTTAACAGCTAGCTTATGGGGATGGGCTCTCCTAATAGCATAACAGTTTCTTATACATCAGAGGTCAATCCAATATAATTTCATATATGAACAAGAGTGCTCAAGTCACAAAGGATTGCCTAGCCATTCCAGAAACAGATTTCAGAAGGCTTCCTCAGGGGATATTTTCAACCTAACCAAAAGGAAGGGAAAGAAAAAACAAACGGTTTTATAGGAAAGTTTTACCAAGTCCTAAACCTAATAGAAGTAGCCCTCTTCTGATTACTAAGTTCAACAAGTAGATAAAAAAATTAAATCATTGATTTTTATGCAAGTATGGAGTGTGATTCACTGCAAAAGGTAAGAAGAGTGTACCATTGCTTCACGTGTGGTGTAGAGATCCAACAATCTGCAAATTAGTAGACCAATTTGAAACAATATAAATCATAAGTAGGATACAAAGTTAACTGAGAGTTGTCAGCTTGTAGCATTATCCAATGAAAAAGAGGGACTATCAAGTATTTAAATTAAAATAATAATATTCAGAAGCTAAGTGTGAATATATTATTAACATTTAACAAGCTGTTTGTTTTTAAAATGCTTTGTCATAATCGATTCAGTTGTATATCTGATGATATAGCTGCTGTTTATCTGAAACACTTAGAATGATAGAGATGATCATTTCTTGTGAAACAAGTGAAAGCTGTGATCTGAAAATATGATCAAAAAATGCTTCAGCTCAAAAAGATGACAGTATTAAGTGGCCTTCAAGATCATTATACATTTAATATATTTTGTCAAAGAAAAACAGTCTAGTCAAACAACCTTGTTTATTTTCTCTTTGAATGATAAAACTTCAATCAGGAATACCTCTTTGCAGTTTCATATACTTTGGTCTTAAAAGAAAGAAAAGGTAATTAATATTGATTTGAGTTTATACAGGAGTTGCAGTGAATAGCAGAAATCAATGACCCAGCCATATCTTGGAAGGCATCAGTGGTAGTAATGTAATCTACTACCAGAAAGCTCTTTCCTTTAACATGATTCGTATAGCTAATGCAGAGAAAAACATTTATAAGCTCCTAATAAATCATGCTAGGAAAGGACTGGTTAAAGTTATAGCAAGAGAAGCATGACTTACTGCAGAAATGCAAAAAAGAGAAAATAAATTATTGAAATAGCAGCACTAATATTCTATGAATTCGCATTTAATTTTTTGAATGATTCATATCATTTTCCAAGGCAAATGCAAGTTTATGTCTTTGTATTAGTTATAGTCCATTCTAGGTTTACAGTCCATGATAGCTTGCAGATAAATCACTATATATTGTCTTTCCTTTTTTAGAATGAGTAAATTAGAATGGAGAAGAAAGACTTAAAATTGAAGAAGTTAATCCTCCATATGAAAAAACTGGTGCCAACCTGTATGAACTTCATCCCCGCCTAAGTGAAAGAGCTCGAACGGGAAAATTTTTCTCATATCTGCCAATAAAGAATTAACATAAAGAAATTTAGAGGAGAAAAAGAAAGAGCATTCCAGTACCACTCAAAAATATAGGAAGCTTTTGTAAACAATGGCTCTTTCAGTTCTAAGGTTTATGGATGAAATCATTAATATGCTTCACAAGTAATAATTAGAGTTACTCTAGACTACAGCTTCAAAATAATGATTGAACATTTTAGGGTTTGAAGCTGTTGTAACCATCTGACACCTATGTACTTGGCAAGTTATTTTTTGGAAAAAGATAATGTTTTGTAAGCATGTTGGCATGCTAAAATGAGTTGTAGACCTAAACAAGTATAACACAGTTAACCAATAGCATGTTCTCACCACGAAATATCAGTAATCGAGCAGCATGGCCTTTAGGACATGCATCTGTACTTTGCCTCAAGGTCGGCAAGCAATTACTGTGAAATACTCCAGGTACTAATTCTATACAACAGAACACTGCCTTCCAATATTACTGTTATGGCACGCCCAGTACTATTCTCTTTTAAGATTTCAATTTTGGATTTAAACATATTCCTTTGTTTTCTTAATATTTTGTAATTATTTCAAAAACCACCGGCATGTATGCGTATGATATTCGTACATTAGTCCACTGTTTTATCTATGGACCGTGAAAGTGAGCTGGATAAGCAGCTGGTAACATGAACACAAAATTGAAGCCCTTAGCAACATGGTGGATTTACTTGTGAGAATATGTCACATGAAAAACTTTATGGAGGCATAAATAGTTCAAAGAATCTGGAAAAAGTAGATGCAACCAAAAATCCAACCATAGACAGGGAACCATAGTAATGAACTTTAACCTGTCAAAATGCCAGAAACAACATCAAAAGTAAAGTTTTTGGAAACGTCCAGGGGTTCTCTGCAAGTAGGAGAAGGCCAAAGATCGGGATACCCGGCGCCCCTGCACGGAAAGCATATCAAAGATTGAAATTTGTTACTTGAATAATGACCTTCAATCCCATTGCACCAAACAATGAACCTAACTATAGGATTCAGTCGACCTGTCAAAATGCACTAGATTTAATTTGTGTGTGCACCTGAACAATCTTGTTAACAATTTTAGTACAGGCATTCATATGCAGCTCAATTTGCTTAATATTTGGCGTTATAAATAATTGGGATAATTATATCATCAAAAACTTCTCAAAATTTATATTTGCAGCAGGAAAATGACGACCAGGAGTTCCAATTTAGAAAACTAAGGACGATATTTAATGTGATGTATATGTAACAAATACACAACCATGGCAGTTATCTGCACAAATATTTTTCAATGATACCAAAACATCACTTATGCATGGTTAAGTTTCTGGAAAGCACAGCATGAATTGCCTGAGTACTCTCTATGGGAAGTGAGCATGTCCATGTGTATGGTTATCAACTTTTGACCAAAGAAAAATAAACTAATGCCATCCCCCTCACGGCCTCACCCCAAAGGTATATACACAGACATAGTATACAAATTATGTGTGGGTTTTTGGAGTTTAAGGATACATGATTACAAATGATTATTTGAAATTCTGTTCTTCAGGAAAGCTTTTTTTTTCTAATAGTAAGTAAAGAAATTCATAGATTGGAAGAGGTTTATCAGAGAGTTAGTTCTGAAACGCACATTTACTTCCCAATAAAAAAAATTATATTAAGCATTCAAATACAAGGGAGGATGGGGATAAGCCTGAATAACAAATAACCTTGTAATATAGAAAGTTCAAATTTGTAGTCTAAGAGTGTTTTACCATGATTCTGCATGACCAGGAACATCTATTTCAGCCATTACATTTATACCTGTGGTAAACGATGATATTGTCAAAACAAAAAGTTGCAAATTGCAACCCAAAACTCAAAGGATACCAAAACTTGTACAGATCTTTAGAAAAGAACAACCTTATTACAATTGAGAAAAAAACAGAAAGCTTTTTCTACAAGCCACAACATGTAACATTCTTTCAATACCGAATTTGTTAAAAGGACATGAACATTGTGAGGCTTAGAATTTCAGTGCTTTATTAGGTCCTATAACAAATCTTTTGACAATTGGTTATAAAAAACTTAGACCAAATTCCGAAGTTACAACGCACCTCTTGCTTCGGCAAAGCTTCAGATAATAACGTACCACGGGGACATGAAACAGAAAATACACGATTAGCATATTTGTTTGATAAGTAGTACACTATTAGTATATTGCATGTGGAAGAGGGGGAGGGGGAGGGGACCATTGAAGTGCAAAACTAACACCAAAACTATAAGTATGGACTAAACCTAATTCTAAGGGCAAAAGATGCATCAATTTATATTCTGGTTATACTACACATTTATGTCAGTTAAAAGTATTCCTTTAGTACCAGGGACATTAATTTAACATATAAAAACTACGGAAACTGAACAATTTATTGGATTTGATGAGCTTAACACTAAAATCATTTTAGTTTATTTTATTATTAAAAAAAAAAAACTGGATTTAGTGATTTACTTACAAACGAAAATGTAGTCATCTTATAAATAATATAAGGTGACTATATTCGGAAAAAAAGAGTTTAGCCTGAAAAGCTTTTCAGCCTCATGAGTAATATAAGGCTTGAGTAATAAACAGAGATCTTACTTCACTATTTCATAAGCGTCCTCAACAGTGTAGCGCTCCCATTTTGAATATGCCCCTTTCCACAAATTTGGATATGAAGGTACTTCAAGAGGAAATGACTCCTCATCTATGATGTGCCAATGAAGGACATTCTACTGAAAGCAATTCTTAACATTAAATTACATGAGAATTCAAAAGTGAAACGGATCAGGATTTGAATAATCACACAGGCACTTTCACAGTTTTAACTGAAAATAATAATCCGGAAAACACAGAAAAAGTAACATATTTTACCAGTTTAGCATATGACATGGATTCAATAACATGCTTAATTACATCAATTGGTAAATAATGCCTTGAAGTATCTGTAAAATATGATATAGCCGTCAATAACATTTCAATCCAAAGTTATCACAAAACTATCAAATTTAATTTTCCAATCAATGGAAGAACTATCACCTACCAAGCATAAGCCCACGATATACAAACTTCGGTTTGTCTAAGATGTACCACGGAGCCTTGTATACTTGAACAGCTTTAGTTCCATAATCAAAAGCACACAATTGACTGAACGTCTGCAAAATAAAATCAAAAGGAAAGAAAATGATGTGAGGAAACAAACTCGAATTTATCAGCTTAGCCATTTAGGAACTCTAAACGATGTCAAACATTTGTACACTAATCAAGAATTCCACGATGTAAGAATAAAGATACATCTATTAGACAGACATATCTTATGTGTAATACTCAGATGCAGAACAGTAGTCAATTATTATAAAAAGCCGATTTAAAGTTATATATGACGCATCAAAGAACAGCCCCCGTCTTGAAATAATTATGTTGGTGCTAACTGCTATGGCAAATGGATACTTAGAAACCAGCTGCAGATCTCAACCACGTCCTCCTGATCCTTGACTTCTACATCTAAGTTAGGGTTAACTCAAAGCAAAAAAATTTAAAAGACGATACTTCGATAAGAAAAATGCTTTCTTTCAGTTCAAGGAAAGCTTGAGTATGAATTTAAATCAAGTGAAAAGACAGTATTCTTCAAAAAAGTAAAATCTAATTTCCAACCTCTTTAATATTCCAAGATACAAAGAAGGCAAGTTTGCATCCATATTATAGAACAAATTGAAAGAAAGTTTACCTATCAAGGTGAAAGATGGATGATGTCCTCAGCTACCAGAATTTTCTTATTTTACGTCTTAAAGAGGAAGCACATGTATCATGGTGTCAGGGAACACAAATAGGAAGCACATATATATTACTTGTTCGTGTAATTGACCTACTAGGGCACGTCAACATGTGCAGACAAATGCACATGCAAACAAGCTAGCTTACTCAAATGTTGATTTATGGTTATTGCATAGATGCACTTATTTAGACAAAAAAGAAAGATCAACATAGCACAGAAAGACATGTATATTCAAATCGCCATAAATGCATCATAACTTGTACAAACCTCCAATCCACGCAATGCACCATAAACAGAATTTGCCTGCAGAGAACAAGTACGACAACATTAGCAAAAGTATTTAAACAATAGTTAAATATCAAGCAGATGGTTCATATGAGGTATACTGCGTCCTGCAACAGAACATTCAAGAAACTGTTGCACGGAAAAACAAAATCTTTATAAAATGAGCTTGAAATAATTGCTTCAAATATCCAAGCAATATAAGACAAATTTAAGAACATTAACTAAATGGTAAAGCATACAGAGAATATCATGAAAAAATAAATGGTAGTACATGATCAGATAACTACAAGGTCAAACCAGTTGCTGCATATCATAAAAACCAGAAGCAGTACTATTAGAAATATTCATTTTCTTAAACAGTGAATTCACCTTCAGTTAGATGTAATATATTTTTAAAATAAAAAAGATAAATTTGACTGAATCTACCTCAATTGTGACCTGGCCAACAATGGAAAGTCCATTACTTTTCCCCACTAACAAAGAATAGGTCTCATCTACACCAAGTCGAAGCTGAAAATATATTTTTTTAAAAATCAAATAAATCACTCAAAAACTCTCAAATTAACCAACAAAATAATCAAACCAAAAAAAAAATAAAAAAATCACACCTCCTGATCATCAGAATGAACAATAATAGTAAGCTTGCTAATATCATACAGACTTCTACTTCTTCCCCCAAATACAGATAAGTTAGAGGAGGCGTGCTTAAATATAATTCCTCTGTATCTCTCGAACGCCTCTTTGACAATGACGGAGCCGCCGCCTTTGCCGCCGACGGCGAGCGAGAGATCGGGATCGATCAAGAGGGTATCGTTACCGAAAGTGAATTCTGACGGCAACGGCCATAGATACACCGGAGACTCGTCACTATGGAGTTGAGATGATGAGTTGAAACGTAAGGTTCGTGAATTAACAAAGACAAGAAAAGAGAAAAGGAAGGAGATGAGAGTGAGGATCGAATTAGGGTTTGAACTTGAGAAATTGATCGGCATTTTTGTTTCAGTAGAAGTGTTGAGGAGAGAGAGAGTTGATAGAGTGGACTTGAGGTTGAAGAAGGGGAGTGATTGATTTGGTGAGGAGGACACGTCATAGCTTTACTGCCGTACAAGTTCTGTTTTTACAGTTTGATATTTTTCTTTTTCTTTTGAAACTAAAAAACCTCAACCAAATGCCGTCTGTATTCCCTAAAAAAAAGTCTTCTTTGAAAAATTTATAAATATTAAAAATATTTTTAATTTTATGAGTATCCTGAAGAAATAAATATTATTATTTAATAATATAATATAATTATAGAATTATGTTAAAAAAATAAAATACATTGAATTATTTTATATTATTATTAAAAAGTAACTTTTTTATAAAATAAAAAAAATTACAATGAGACTGTGGGAAGAATAATAAAGTTTTACTATTAAATTTATTGATCAAAGACAAATTTTTACAAATGTTTACTAAAATTAAAGAGGTAAAGATTTCTTTTTAGTTTGTTCCAACTTTAAAGATATAAAATTTTACTTAATTATTTTTAAAATCAAAGGTATATATTTCCTCGTGGATATATTTACATCATTTAATCTATAAATCTTTCTTTTCTCGAATTGAATTTGTCCATATTTAAATCAATATTATTTTTATATAATAACTTTTAATTTGTAATTAATTATTCTTTTTCAATCACATGCATCGCATGTGCTTTAAATATTATATCTGCTATATTTATATTTATCTATCTATAATTATTTATTTATATCTTATAATTTATCTCAGTGATCAGAGAAAAATATGATATCGTAAATTCGAAAGTTTTGAGTTTGATGTTTACTTACTATAAGAGATGACGCCCAAAAACTCTTTAAAATAAATAAAGTAAGTGTAACATCATATTTATTTTCTATGAATTTTTTTCTTAGAAGATATGCGATGATGATGGCTTTAAGTTTAAGTGTCAACTTCATATTTTACTTCCTTTCGTCTATATAGAAGTCCGAAATTTATGACTTCCTAAAATCGAACTTGGGCTTGAGATAATATCTCCTGAGCTAAAAATATTAGATTCAAATAAAGATAGTTTAGCACTCCCTCTGTTTTACCAAAAAAAGATTTTATTTGTAAAATAGGATATTAAGGGATTATCTGATAAAAATAAATAAAACAGTTTTAAATATTTAAGTAATATGAATTAGTTAAATAAAATAGAATTCTGAATATTAAATAAAAAAAAATTATTTGATAATTGATATGTCTGAAATATCTGAATAATAATTTTTTACTATTTTACCCCTCTAAATTATGTTGTATATAAATATGAACGTATTAAAAATAAGTTTAATATAATATTAATGACATAATATTTTAATAATTTAAATAAACTTGTCAATAAAGTATTAAATGATTCAAACAATTTCAATTCAAGTTTCATAGAAGAAAAAAAATGTAATAAGTTAAACAAATGAACAGATCAATGCGTATATTTTTTTATTTTAAGCTTTTGGACTGTTATGAATAAAATTATTATGTAATTATAAATAAACAATATCATTTAAGAAAAAATATATATAAACTTTTGAACAATCTTTAATAGAGTATATTATTAGTAATATAGTTTTAGGGATAAAAAATTAAAAATATTAATGATATTTTATCAATCCATAAAATAAAATAAAAATATTATAACAACATTCATTAAATTGATCACTAATGTGTTAAAGAAAAATCAAAAGCAATTTGTACATAACAAAATTTATTTAAAATAATAAAACAAGATGAATATTGAAAGTAATTTTTAATTGTCAATGAGAAAATAAAAATATCATTTAACACTACTTTTTATTGATTCATCCATAATTTTAAGACTGAATAGTTCGGACTTATTCAGACTCATTTAGAATTTTAAAATTATAAAAACAAACAGTTTGAATGACTTATTTAGTCAGATTCAAACTCATTTAGAAATAAACAAACAGTTTCTAAGTATATATATTTTTTATTTTACGTACTATAATAAGTTGTTCGAGTAGTAGTACTATATAATAATATTAAGATAATATAATATTAAAAAATATTAATATTCTTTTATATTATTATAAGTAAAAAAGATTTTTTTTTGTGAATGGTACGATTTTTTTCATTAACAAAGGGAGTAATTGAATTTGTCATTTTAATCTGAATGCTCTCGTATAGGGAAATCAGAGGGAACCAATGGTGCAGTGGGAGGCACAAAACCGGACTCACAAGTCGAGTTAAACTCATGTTTCGCTAGAAGTTGCAATATTCTAAAATCTCGTATTTTAGTACTTTCTTTATTTTAAATTATAAAATTAATATTAATTTTTTTAAAATTAATTTTATATATGTTTAAACTCAAAATTAACATTAATTTATTTAATTTATATCAATATAATTATAAATATCTTAAACTATCTCAAAAGTAATATTAATTATTAAATTTATTATTTTTAAAATTTAAATAAGTTATGTTAATTTTAAATTAATTTTTGAAAAATTAATATTAATTTTGTAATTTAAGACGAAGGAGTATAATTAAATAATTCCATTTTATAGTGAAGTAGGTTGTTAGGGGGGATTAATCGGGAAGAAAAATGAGAAAAAAAGTGTCTAAATCAACTTTGGAAGTCTCATTTTAAACGTATAGCGAATATTTAAAAATGGAGTTTTTTATGAGGATATGATAATTAGATATAAAAATTAAATATGAGTATTTTATAATTTTATTTATTTATATTTTTATCCTTAATTGAAAATAAAAATTAAAAATAAAAATATAAATAAATAAAATTATAAAACATTCATGTCTATTTTTTATATCTAATTATCATGTCTGCTTAAAATTTTTCCTAAGATTGTGCATATTTTGACCGTTAACTTCCCTCCCTAGTGCCCTGTATCATGTTGATACCTTTATTATTGATACTATTATGCCTACACACACTTGCGTTAATTATTTTTAGATATCAATAATTAAAAGTAATAAAATTATGAATAATTAGTAAAGGAAATTTGAGATAATAAAGGGAGAGAAAGATAATGAAGAGAGATGAGTGAGTGGGTTGTTGGGATGCGGTCCTGCGGAGATAGCGAGCGTGAGTGAGTGGGTGGGTGGCCTAGGGTGGGCGGGTACATGGAGAGAAGGGGTAAAAAGAAAGAAAGAAAAAAGGTTTCAAAATAGTGTTAACATTAGCAAAAGAGTTATTTTTTCCTCCGACTTTATAATATAGATAATTAATTAAAATTAGAAAACAATAAATATATATAATAAAATTTTCTAAATATTTTACAATAATGCAACTAGTAAAGAAAGGGATTATGTTGCATGTTTTAGTTAAATTTAACTATAGGCCACTCTAAAAATGGGTTAAATTATTTTTTCATTATTGTACTTGACTCTAATTTATAAATATATTATTGAACTGATTTTTTTTATAATTGCATCACAGTACTGAATTTTTTTATAAAACTTAAAGTTTTCGTCAAAGGCCGTTAACTATTTAACAGAAAAATGACGTGACAGTATTAATTTATAAATGCATCACTAAACTGGAGGTTGATTTACTATTGAATCACTGAAAGAGAAAATAATAATAATAATAATAATAATACCCTATCCGTTACATAAAAAAAGAAAAAAAAGATTAGTTTTGTTTTTTAAAAATTAATTAGAGGTATTTTAAAAATATTTTTTGATTTAAAATAATAATAATAATAATAATAATACCCCATCCGTTACACAAAAAAAGATTAGTTTTGTTTTTAAAAAATTAATTTAGATATTTTAAAAATAAATTTTGATTTATTATTATTATTATTAATATTAAATCAAAATTTATTAGAAGTTCTTACTCTTTATTATAGGAAGTTCTTATTAGTTATACAGTTAGATTTTAAAAAGAATATTTTAACCACAGTGCCCTCTTGTTTAAATTTTTAATAAAATGTTAGATTCACATTCCGTGTATTTCACAAAGAGAGTTTCATTAACAAAATAATATAATATATTATTTCATATTTTGCACAAATTTAGGAATTTTTATTTAACAAATTCAATTTAGACAAGTAGTGTAAGTAAAATAAATTCTTGCAATTAAGTACGCAATCATAATTATAATATTAATAAATTAATATCAATGAGAAATTAAAATTTTAATTAAAAAATAAATAGACATCACATAAAAAAAAAGTATACAAACCATAAAAGGATAAATAAAGTCAGAAAAAGAGAGCACGTGACAAATGAAATGGGACACAATAATCGCACTTAAAAAAAGAAAAAGGTAGGACCCATTAAAGCAATTGTGTCCATGGATCATAATATTCTCATGGAATCAACGTCAAAAAATCCGCCCACGTGTCCTACACATGCCCATCCCTTAACCTATACCTTCGTTTACGTAAGTGTCACTATCAAAAACCCGACACGTGGAACTAGTCAGCGCGTGGTACTTAGGGCACGTAGCACAAGGTTTTCAAGTAGATAGCGTGACTAACATTTACCTGGTACGAAAAATTCCGCCAACCACGACAAAATTTCTCTTCAGGATTCTATATCTGAAATGCGCTTTGTTTTTCATTAAATTTACACTTTCTACCTGCCTACCTTCTTCTTTTTTTGCCAAATATTTCTACCTACCTTCCTACCTATAAATATATATATATATAATAGAGTGTATATGAACAATACTGATTTTGTGCTGCCTACTCTCTCTATCTAGTTTTTTTTCCTCTCTATAAACTTTGGAGTAGCTACAAATGGTGGAACAGGTGGGAATCGGCGGTGATCACGGCGGCGGAGAGGAGGAATTTCTGCTGAGGGAGATCAGTAATAATGGAGAACACTCATGGCGGTTGAACTTTGACGGATTTCAGTTATCTACTGAGCACAAGGCGAAGCCTCCTCGTGGCCTCCAGGATTGTCTTGGGGTTTTAGGCAGGGACGGATCCAGAAATTTTTTTCAACCGGGACAAAGACTAAAGGTAATTAAATTTCGAGAACCTAGCATGATAAAATTCCAGAATGGCATGTTCAAAAGTTCAGCTATTTTGGTGCCTCCATGGTAACTTCCAGAAGACTCCATTTCTCTGTAGGCTCAAACTATAAATAGAAAAAGAGAACTCTAAAAGTTCTCAGGGAGCTATTTTGGATCCCTCCATGGACGAAGGGTCTACAGTTCAAGTGTTAATCCTAAAATTTGTACGTTCTAATTGTTATATATTTATGTAAAGAACCCATAATTTTATCCTAATAAATACCTATTTTACTATTTTATAATTAATTTATTATTTGTTGTAATTTAATTCAAACTATATATTATCATGTTAATCACAATATATTATACTTTATGTTATAAGTCGATCACGTATTACACATCGGATTATACTACTTTTAAAACTAACATAACGTTCACGAATTATTAGATGCTAGACCGAAGTTTAAACTTGGTAAAACTAACTAAAATTAAGTTTAAATTTGCAAGTAACAAATATCGAAGTAACAAATTAATCTGACAATATTAATGCTACGTTTAGATTAAAAAAATAAAATTAATAAAAAAATAAAATAGAGAAAAAAATAAAATTGAGAGTGAAATAATTTATTATATTCTAACTGTAATGAGTCTTTCTATACTCTTCCTAAAAAAATAAAATTCATAAATTTTAAAAAAATAAAAATAATTTATTCTATTTTAATAGAGCAATTAAACATAATATTTTTATTTCATAATAATAAATTATTTTATTTCTGCCTTTATTTTTTGAATTCAGACGTAGCATAATATTTATTTATTGCAATAACATATGGCTGCTTTAAAAATTCTCCCATTGTAGTTGTATGTTACAATCATATAAGTAGATTGCAGCCCCAAATATAAAATTGGTAATTTTTGAGGGTGGCTCAAATTTTAACACTATCTTTTTATTATTTGTAAATAGAAAGGTAAAATAGTAATTAAATTTTTTCGCTCAAGTCATTAGTTTTTTTTATCCTAATTCGTCAATTTTTGTCCTAAAACTTTGGCGAGTGAAGTGAAGCCAATTTTTCCTTTATTTATTAAAAAATTGTTTGACCAAATAGAAATACTTTAAGAATCAAGTATTCTTTTTGGTAGATATTATTAATTAATTGTTGTTCGATCGAGTTACAACTTACAAGCCCTGCCAGTAAACACTATTCTCCTTTCTCTCTCTCTCCTCAGTCAAATTAATTCTCTTTTTTCATAACACAAAAACATTAACGCAGACTTTCTCCCTTCCTCGCAGTTCATGGCCACCTCTTCTCTCTTCATCTTCACAATCATCTTCGTCACTGCCCCGCCCCTCTTTAGTTCTCTCTTCATCTTCACAATCTCTTCGTCACTGTCCCGCCCTTAGTTCCGCCTCTAGCTGCTGCTGCCGGGGCACTTACTTGCCGGAAGAAGAAGCAGACAAACAATTGCTGGTCGGCGGCTCCGCGGTTGCCGGGGCACTTGCCCAGGTATGCTAAAGAGTGGATCCGTCCCTGGTTTTAGGTGATTTTCCCCTCTCAATATTCTTTCTATAGTCTCTAGTCTACCTTAACCTATATGTACTCAAAATCACTTTGTTTTATACTCATTTTGTTTTTTTTTGTTAGTTTAAGGATAGTTCTGTTTTAAGGATGTTTTTGGAATTATCTTATAAAAATACATTTTGTTCATCATGTCAATCATACACGTACCACACACCTTTCATTAAATGCAGCCATCTCCGATTAACGCGTCACTTATTACCTTTTACTAAAATATACTACCTCTCCAATTACCTGCACACTTCACCTTATCACTCTTTCAAGCTTTATTGCTTTCCCTCCTAATTACTCTCTGCAAACAGAATCTTAGGCCAAAAACCTCCATTGTCACGGTCAAATATTCACCAATATTCAAACACCATAACCTAAAAACCAGATTTTCCACCCTTTTTTGATAGTCCCGTCAGTCTGATCATTGAAGATCCCGTAAGCCCCATCTTCACAGAGGTCGAAAAGGCTAAAAAGGCCAATCGAGCCCGATACAACTCTGTGAATCCATCCAGAACGAATTCCAAAGCCCTCTTCTATACGAATTGGTAGCCTCCTACCATACTGATATAATGTACTTTAGGGTAGACATGAAATATGTCGCCGTCTATACCCAAGCCCTAAGGTATGGGCTCTGATTCCTCTTCCATGATTTTATTAACACTTTCTTCACCCTCACTGGTATAGCCCTTTCGTAACTTTTGTCCAACTCTTATATCCACCTTATATGTTTCATTGCATTTTGCCATAAAGTCAGTGTCATCCCCTCAGCTGACTTCTTCTTCTCCATCTTCACTTTGAATTAGGCCACTGCTCCAGGGTTCCGAGCAAAATTCCATGATGCAAAGCCTGGATGCAAACCCCTACAACTAGACCTGGCAAACGGGTGGGCCGGCCAGGCCAAAAACGGCCCGGCTTTTTGCGGGCTACAAAACCCTTGGCTCGTGGCCCGTGCGGGCCGGCTCGGCTCGCTGGCCTTTTGTGTAATTTTTTTTTTTTTTTTTTTTATTATGACTTATAATTTAAAATATTAAGTAAGACATAAAATATTCTTCATGTGTGTCATGACTCACGAAAAAGCATACATAATTGATTAACTTTTTATATTTGGAATAAATATTAACACTAATTATTTACAATTATAACACATTATTTTTTATATTCTTCATAATTCTTTATTTGATTCATTTTCTAAGTTTTTTTTTTTGGTCAACAATGTCAAGCAATATAAATTTTAAAAAAAAAACAAGAAAAAAAAAATTTAGTCCGCGGGCCGGGTCGAACGGGTCGGGCCAAAAATGGCCCAGTTTTTTTTGGGTTGTATTTTTTAGGCCCAAAGCCAGATTTTTTTGGGCCAGCCCGGCCCGCGGGCCCTTTTGCCAAGTCTACTTACAACCAATAAAGAGTAAACTAACTACAAAGCTGGGGTGAGCCCAAAAAACTGACTCTCGACTACAAGCATCTGTCTGCCGAGTGCAAGAAGGAATTCAATGACTTCTACAAAAAGATACATGCTGAGCTGTGGAGTATATCTCTCTTGTCAAACGAAGATTGGCTCTTCGAGCACAGATATAAGTCTCCGACCTCTACTCAATTTCTTTTAAATACATATCTTATACCAACCCTCCTAGCTTCTTAATTTCTTCATTTTTTTCATTCAGTAGTGCTGAACAGACCAGAAGTCCGAGCACCTACTCCATTACCATCGAGCCTTCCCCTATTTACTAAAGAATTAAACGTTGAAGTGCCCCCCAATCCTATCACTAAGCCACAATCCTATCACTGAGCCACCAATCTCAGTTCGACCCATCCAAATGGTCCCCATATCTGAAAATGCTCCCGACAATGCTGCATCCGACCCCCTTGAAAAAACATCCACCCTCCCAAAACAACTGCTCGTACAAAGAAGAAAGCTCACAAACGAACAAAAGAAGCTCGAACTACCCAAACATCCTAAGCCCAACACACCGAAACAACCACCCAATTTGTCATCGGTTCATCTTAAGCACAACAGCAACCATCCCCCGAGGACACCCAAACCTAAAAAAAAGACATCTCCTAACTAACCGAATCAGATAAACTAAATATTGCCAAAAAACGCCGACGCCTCATGAAGGCCCACAAAAACTCGCCCAACACAATGACCACAAAACCATCTCGACTTACACTAACAGTTCAGCCAACAACTGTCTTTACTCCACCTCTTACAACTCACACCACTTAAACCCCAGTTAACATAGTCGAGTCTCAATCGACCTCATTCCCCAGTGCTTATAACCACCAATCCCCCCCTTAACAACCTCCACTCTTAAAACATCCATCAGGGTTGACCCCTAACCTTCCAGCTCCTGATACAACCCTTTTTCAAACCCAGCCCAATATTTCAAAGCCTTTGACATTTCCCTTGATGATGTTGCCCTCAACAAACTCACCAATGAAGAACTAATCCTTGGTTCCATGATCCACCAAGGCAGGGTAAAGTTACTTTACTCAACAAACTTATCTCACACTTCTTCTTATTCTTTAACTATAATCCCGCTCCAATTTGACTCTTATCCTTTCTTCCTTTATAGTTCCTGACCGTGTACAACCGACTTTTCAGAAGAGAAGGGATAGGAGCTAGGTCGGATAAAACCATTGCTAAACTGAAGGCCGAGCTCAAGAACTCCCACAAAGAACGAGCCCTTCTCTAAAAGCATAACAGCGAGCATCGAACCAAGCTCATGGACACCATTAGGGATTGTGTCCAACTCCACAAAGAGGTCAACGACTTCAAGATCCCAAATAAAAACCTCTCATCCGCCAACCAAAACAACCCCGAACTCCTCCAACTCAAACAACTAATTGAGGTCACAACATCAAACACCAAACTCTCCGAAGAGCTCCAACAACTTCAACACCAAAACAAAACTCTCGAAGAGAAAAACAACGAATACACCACTGACCTACAACAATTACACAAAGCCCGTGTTGTAACAAAATTCTCCCTCCAATAATTCACTAAGGCCAATCGAGCCCTCCACGCCCAAATCAAACAATAGGCCGAGCTCCCCAAACAGAACGAAGACCTTCGTCTAGACGCCCAACGCTAGATTGAAACCCTCGAACAAACTCTCCACATAGACCAGGCCAAGTACACCAAGATAGAAGAGCAACACCAAAGGGAACTCGCCCATCTCCGTCAACAAAATGAACAACTTCAATAAGAACTTCAACAGAAGCAACATCAAACACCAAACTCTCCGAAGAGCTCCAACAACTTCAACACCAAAATAAAACCCTCGAAGAGAAAAACAACGAATACACCACTGACCTACAACAACTACATAAAGCCCATGCTGTTACAAAATTCTCCTTCCAATAATTCACTGAGGCCAATTGAGCCCTCCACACCCAAATCGAACAATAGGCCGAGCTCCCTAAACAAAACGAAGACCTTCGTTTAGACGCCCAACGCTAGATTGAAACCCTCGAACAAACTCTTTACATAGACAGGCCAAGCACACCAAGATAGAAGAGCAACACCAAAGGGAACTCGCCCATCTCCGTCAACAAAACGAACAACTTCAATAAGAGCTTCAACAGAAGAATGATTTGTACGCCAAACTCACTGAGGTCAACAGAAAAGGCTTTGTCGAGCACGTCGAACATCAAAAGTTCATTAACACCCTTAAAAATGCATACACCGACCTTCAAGACAAAACCAACGAAATCGCCAATACCCAAAGCAGACCATCACCGAGTACAGAGCTTCTCCAAAGCTGATAGAAAAGATAACTCTGGAATTTGGCAAAGGCTACCAAGTTGCTTTGCTAAAAATTCAAGCAATTGGGACAGACCCCAAAACAGTAGACTTTTCTAATGACTTTATCTGGCTCGAGGATGACCCTGACGACGAACTAGACAACAACCCTCTAACTGACCCTCCAAACTCCTAACTACTCTGTAAATACTTTATATTTTTCTTTGAACAGTTTGCAATGTACTTGGAATTTTCATATGTAAATAATTTAAATAAGTCAATAAATAAAATAGACTCTTTTTTCATTGAGATTTGTTTAAAGTTATTACAACTGAATAATCCATCATTTTCTTCGAACAGTTGTAATATATTTTAGGAACTTCATATGCAAACAAACAAACAAGTCAATAAATAAAATAGTATCTTTTTTCATTGAGATTTGTTTGAAAGTATTACAACTGAATAATCCTATCAACTATATTCGACAACTGTTAAAATAGAAAGACAACAAAAACTTTTAACTACTGATAGTGCCTTCTCAGTCGACCAGCATGCCAAGTGTTTTTCAATTCGACCCCATCCATATTTCTAAGCCAATAAGTCACCTCCTTTATCACCTCAATAACTTCATAAAGATCCTCCCAATTAGGCATTAACTTGCTTGTATTCTATGGAGACGAGGCCTCGGTCTCTCGAAACACAAGATCTCCCACCTCAAACCTTTTGGCTCGAACTTTGCGATTGTAATGTCTGGTCGTCCTTTGCTGATAGGTTACCAACCTTAAGACTGCAATCCCCGAGGTCACGTCAATAAGTTGATCAATATGTGGTAATGGATAAAAATCTTTTGGGCACGCTTTATTCAGATATGTGTAATCTATGCAGACCCTCCATTTCCTATTTTACTTTCGCACAAGAACCATATTTGCCAACCACTCCAGATACTCAATCTCTTTGGTCACCCCAACATCCAAGAGCTTTCTGACCTCTCCATCTATAATCTTTTGATGCTTTGGCGCAAAGATCCTCTTCTTTTGATGAAATGGCTTCCTAGCCGGGTCTACCAATAGCCTGTAAATGGTTACATTTTCTGCTACCCCCGGCATGTCCCGAGGTGTCTAGGCAAAAATATCTAAATAAGTCTGTAGTAATTGTATTAACCCAGACTTAAACATACTTATCAACCTGGCACCTATCTTTACTACCTTTGTTGTGTTACCCGAGATTAACTCCACCTATTCGGTCTCCTCAGCAAGCAACACCAACGGCTCCGTAATCCCTTCAGTATACGGCTCGATATCCACAACCATGGTTTGCCTTTGCCTACTAACCACAAGTATAGATAACGTTACAACATCACTATAGCACTTCAGAGCAATATTAATATCTCCCTTCACTTTACTAACTCCCCTCGACGTCGGAAACTTAATCTTAAAGTGAAGGATAGACGTAACAACATTTAAAGCAGATAATATTTTTTGAACTAAAATGGTATTATAGGGTGAATCGACCTGAACAACAAAAAACTTCACCAGTACCTTCATCTGTAGATGAGCTGTCCCAAACACCATCGAAAGCTCCAAAGTTCCGACTACAGGTACCGCTTCATTGCCAAATCCATACAAAGGTAATTCCATACCATCCTCTAGCTTTACGTCCTGGAGATCTATCCTCAGATAAGCATGGCTATAAAGTATATCCACTAATGACCCGTTATCGATTATGATCTTTTTCACGTCTACCGAGCCGACTTGTGCCGTAATAACCAAGGCTCCTTTATGTGACTCAATTGCATCAACTAGATAATCCACGTCCAAGAATGAGATCACAGTGTTTTGGGAAAAGGCAGCTCTACTTTAGGCATCTGATCCGATAAGGCCAGGATTATATCAGAAGGGGATCGACATTTTTTGTCAGTCTACCTCTGCACTGACCTACCTATGATAACATCCACCACCCTTCAAGACTGATTCCCCTTCTCTGCCATTTTTTCCACTGCAGACTCTGAATTAGGAGCTTGCCCGTCCCGTCCTAATATATACCGGGTCAATTCACTCCTCTGAACTTTCGATTGCGTCATATCCTTCAACCCGACACATGTCTCTGTCGTATGTCAAGCTTGGCGGTGATACCGACAATATAGATTCGACTTAGCTTGCCTCAATCCTGATGGTCTCGGCACAGCTGGCGGTTCATTCCTTATAGCTTTCAATACTTGACCCGATCCGCATTCAAAGGAGTATATGTCTTACTCTCCGTCCAAGGTTGAAAATGTGGCTTGTTTGTATTCGGTTGTCCTCCCTTTGGCCCCATCCAGTTAAAGACATTAGATCTACTATCTCCGCCTATATTCCTACTATAAGCTTTATCATTCCCTTTATTTCTCTGTATTAAACTATTTATAGCCTCTTAGATCGCAATGAACTTTTCAGATCGTTCATACGCACCTAAGAAGTCTTTTGGAGGATTGAACATCACATCTTTCATCATTTTCTATTTCGAGTGACATATATACCTGTAGTAAAAAATTATAACGCATGTATCATGTTGAGGTCGGTGATCGTTCGTACAACATCCCGAAACCTCTGCACGTACTGACTCAATGACTCTTCAGGCTTTTGTTTGATCTGCATCAAAGACGCAGTCACTATGCCCCTCCTTTTATTACTTCCAAATCGTGAAATTGCTCACACAACTCTGCCCACGAATTGATACAATTTGGAGGTAATGACATCATCCACTACTTGGCACCTTTCTTAAGTGTCGTCACGAAGATTTGACACATCCCAGCTTCTAAGTGATTATAGTACTTTATCACCCACTCATATGAACTAGTATGATCATACGGATCACCAAAGCCGTTATAAATTTTTAGAGGTGGCAACTTCTTTTTCAGGTCGGCCTTCTCCTGGTCGATCGCCGATGAGAAAGGAGATTTTAGATCCAAGGGCATATGGATAGAAGCCATCGGCTCCTCCCCAACAATTGGTCTTGCTTCCGCCGTCGGCAGTCCCCTCTCCAAATCTGCTATCCTCTTCATGACAAGGTCGAGAATAGACACATAAGGAATTATCCCTACTCTTCCCGACCTGGTTCCATCCTAGGACCATCATAACCCCTTCTTTCAATGGGAGATCGAGCCCTTCCCCGTGAATGTCAACTCGGAGAATCAGGCTGTCTCCTTCCTTATGTCCAACCTTGGCCAACCCGACCAGGTTGTCTTATGACCCTGAGGCTGGTACTAATCATTAATTTTTGACCTCCTTACCCATCCTTGTTCCGACCAAGATTGATGCTGTGGGGTCTCCACACGCTCTCTGCCATCAATTATAGTGGATGGACCCTCTTCTCTTCTTAACTCAGACAAATGGGTGCTCTACTCCCGGTGTTCAGTTTGCAGGGCCTCCAACTCAGCCTCTGCTTCTCTAATCCTGTATCGTCTGTCTCTATCCGCATGCCCATGTTGTGAAACTCTTCGCGAGGGGGTCACCCCATCTTCCATATTTTCCTTCGCAAATCAGAATCTAGCGCGAGCGATGGTGAAAACAAATGCCTCTTGACAGGTGCTGAATAAACTTGCCCCAATCAGGGGCGAAGCCAGAAATGTTTTTCAGTGGTGTCAAAATTATTACTAAGCTATAAATAATTTGGTGGGAGTTCGGGGGCAGCGCCCCCGAGCCAATTTTTTTAATACTTTTGTATTCTCAGGTCACACATACATATATAATATATACTATATTACAATGACAATATAATAACTAATAATATATGGTATATATACACTATATTGACTCATAATAGATTTTTCTAATCACAACTGTTCATAAATAATTAATTCATTAATTATTTTAAAAAATAATATAAATTAGATTATTATTTAGTTTTATAATATTATTGAAAGAGATACATATATTTAGGGTATATGAGTCATGTGATTAAAATTTGATTGAGAAAGTTATAAATTTTCAATTTGACCCCGTATAATAAAAAATTTATAAAATTTGAATGGGGTCAATTTATATATAATACTTCAAATTTTTAAAATTTATCCTACATTATAAAACAATTTTTTTCCAGTGGGGTCAATTGACCCCACTACCGTCCACGTAGCTTCGCCAGTGGCCCCAATCTGATTAGGCCCAAGCCTATCTTTTAGTGAGCCTTTGGCATGCTACATGCATAGTTCAATAGAAGATCCTTGATGATCCTTACTTGAACTTCCTCTTTCCGCCATAAAAACAATCGTCAAACAAAACTAAGCTGGTGATTTGTTTACCAAATATCAAATGGCCCTCCTTCTAGCACCAATATTGACATATGAATCTTTCTCTCGTTGAAATCACTCAACAGCAAGATTCCTGCACCCAAAAAAAACCGTTAAACACCCCACAGATCAGGTTATGACTTAGGCTGTCCAAGGATACATCGGCAGCAGTGTAAGAACAAGTACAGGTGATAAAACGTCACAATGGAAAACCAAGATAATTGCTGGAATAAATGTAAAATATTTGATAGTGCAGTTATGCATGTATTAACATTACCTAGTTAACTTGTCGATATTTTATATATATACTCTTCCATACACCGTCTGTAGTCCCATCAACTTTATCAAGTAGGAAATAATATATTTTTCCACTAACCCAAACCGCCTCAAAGATAAGAATACTTGAATGGGCTGACCCACGGTCCAGACCCATCATAGTATGTAAAAATAAAGTAACCCAATTCCAAATATAAAATAATCCTTAGCCCATATTAAATATGAGGTCCAATAAGTTATTTCTCAAACACTATTACTTAATTCCAAATTTTTTGGATGAATCACTTCTTTGGTGTGATTTGAATTATTGATTAACAAAAGTTTCAGTCTTTTGTGGTTTATATCTTTTTGTTGGTGTGCTTTGGCTGATAAATTTAAAGGAACACTGCTTGATTATAAAGTAGACATTGTATCAATATGGGTGGTTGTGTGTATATTATATATGTAGTATATATTTGGGACCAACGAGATTGGTTGTGGCAAGGATCTCCTTATTCATGATTTTTCATAATTTGGTTGTGTTTTTGTGAGGTTACCACACAATAGTTGTAAAAAGAGCAAAGTCGGTGTTAGTCGGAACCAATGTTTTGAAAACCAGTTCGGAATCGGCGGTTCGATTGGTTGAACCGGGAACTGGTTCCCTTTCTGGTCTGGTTTGGACCGGTTCACCCAATTTGGTTAATAACCGGTTGACTACCGATAAAACCGGTTAGTTGGCCCGGTTGAACCGGTTTCGAAGTATTTTTTTATTTTTATTTTTT
The DNA here is from genome assembly GCA_947179155.2 of Hedera helix. Taxonomy (NCBI): domain Eukaryota; kingdom Viridiplantae; phylum Streptophyta; class Magnoliopsida; order Apiales; family Araliaceae; genus Hedera; species Hedera helix. Next base: position 34,345,374 of record OX359271.1, on the reverse strand, counting down.
CAAAAATATTTTTACCAATAATATAACATAATTTCACTATATTTTAGCTTACAAAAAATTAGATATTTTAAAATTTTATTAATTATTAACAATATATATTTTTATATATTTATGACGTCACTGGTTCAATAACGGTTCGACCACTGGTTGAACCAGTGACCTATCCACCCGGTACCTTTTCCGGTTCGCTGAACGAACCGGTTCTAAGAACATTGGTCGGAACCTTTAAAAATATGGTAACACTTCTGTTGCCAATCAAAGGCATTTTAATGAATTTCCCTCTAACTATATTTTGGCAAGATGAAGTTTGAACAGCCTTAAATAAAAATCTATCGAGATAGTCTCTGGAATTAAAATTGGGGGACCATAGCAAGCATCAGCAGGTTAACTTAATACAAGATGCTCTACGTCCATAATGAATTTACACATGGTAGTTTCCAAATAAGAAAGCTGTAAACATAGAACTTGTGCATTTTATGGGATCATTTATTTTGTACAGAAAAATTGGCCTACATTTTAAAACACCTCAATGCATTTTAATCATGTATCTAAAGAAAGCTACTAACACGTTTGATCTTGTAGCCCACTGTCTTTCCGTTTCTTTTCTCATTCATGTCCTGCTCCATGAACAAGACAATCCTTGTATTACGTAAACAATGGATATGACTTGGGTTTGTTTGTGAATTTATGGATATGACTTGGGGTTGTTTAGAATTTTCTTCTCCGAAGACATATTGTAAAGTGATGAGCGTCTTCATTGAGCAAGAAAATTTGTTGATTTACTTTGAGATTACACCAAAAAGATTTATTTAATTGCATCATTTTCATGTTTCAATCAAGTGGACAGGGTGTGGCCATCAAATTTCATGCTCCATTATGTTGCTGAGTATTTCAAGAAGTTAGTATTGTGTGCATCTTGAATTCATGTCTACACATCTGACACTAGATTGGCTTGGGCATGGCTGTATGTATGCATGAGTAACAATTTATGCATTTACTGCTATATCTGCAAGCTTTTCTGTGTAGTCACTGTCTTTTTATATATAATAGTATTACATTTTGATACAACATGTGGGAGTGCTGAGATGCATCCATAAAAACTTAATTTAATATATCAGTTGTATAGAGATTGCATGAATTACATTTCAATCATTTTGTTTTATGTTTCCAGGTCCAGAAGACAATGTGGCCGAGTATTATCAACAGCAGGTAGAAATGTTGGAGGGCTTCAATGAAATGGATGCATTAGCAGAGCGTGGTTTTATACTAGGAATGTCAAAGGTTTGTTATACAGTCTTCATGCAATATGTTCTCTGTAGGATCAAACTAGAGTACTTTGCCAATTATAAAGAAGTAGATACAGGTAAAGAACTAAGACTCGGATGTTAATTCTTTTGAGTGCAGGAAGAGAGGGAAAGTTTGGCTAGAAGTGAGACAACTGCCATTAGAATATCAAATTTTGCTAATATGATCCTTTTTGCTGCTAAAGTTTACGCATCAGTCAGGAGTGGTTCGTTGGCCATTATTGCTTCAACATTGGACTCGCTTCTTGATCTTCTGTCAGGATTTATCCTCTGGTTTACGGCATTCTCCATGCAGTCAAGAAATCCCTATCAATATCCTATTGGAAAGAAACGTATGCAGCCATTGGTTAGTACTTCTGGACAAACTTACTTTTCAAAGCACACCATCAGTTTCTCAAAATGAATTTTACTTGCAAGCAGTTCATTTTATAACCTACTTAGCATCACATGTAGCCTTGCCTTGTCAAACATACTGATTTTAATAGGTACAGAGATAAACTTTTGGAGTAACTTTTGTTGGGTGAAATTTTATCTAATATTAATCTGATTGCGTATGCTATTCCCTCTCATTTGTTTGCTTAGTAGCTGGATTTATTCATGCTTCCAGAGGCAGGGTAGATTGAAGACTTCTTATATATTTGACAGTTAACATTTACTTGACACAGTAAATATCTTATATATAGGTTCAGTCAAACTATGTAGTTTTCACTTAGTTGGTGGTATGTTTGTTAATATTTACTCGATTTGACTTGCATCAATATATTCAATGTAGGAGAATGATTGATGTTCTAGAAGGTTTAAGTGAACACTTGCATATCAATTGGCAGATTATACGGGGAGAAAATAATTTTCATAACCTATCTTTAAAATTCCAGAGTGTAGGTGTGGTATACTCCATATGCCACATGGTCAAATAAGCTACATGCACCCTCTCTCAAACTGGCTAGGAGCTTGACAATGCCTCTCGCTAAAGCACTGTCTTGTGGTGATTGGCAATTGTAAGTAGCTGCCATGAGACAAAGCCTTTCTAAGGTTTGGGGACAATTCTCAGTCCCTTAAAAGTTACAAGAGGGTCTATACCGTGATACTTGCAAGCCACCCTCCATAGTAGGGCTCAATGCTCACTCTCTCTCTCCACTCACCCAGCTTGGTTCTAGGGGGATTACTGTCATCATTCTAACTGTCCCGAAGAGAGAGGATCCCATATGAAGGGGACTACTACAACTAATTCCCCAACAAGAAGAAAGCCTCCATGAGCCTTTGCACTGTGATTGCAAGCCCAAGCACTTATATACTGGACATTTTTTTATGGGACGGTGGGAGTACATATTTTGCCTTCTCAATTTTTAAGGAACCATTTACTTTTGTATGGTATTATCATATGTGAACTTCTCCTTTGAATGCACTCACTAAGAATTGTAATAGATTGCGCCATTTTGTTTCTAGGTGGTCATCTTTAGATTTTCATGGAATGGCATGATTCATTGTTTTAGATATCATTTTCTAAATGAGTCTATTCAAAATTGGAGTTTACATATCAAAATATACTACTAAATGTAGATGGCTCCATTCGGATTTAGGGGACAAACAAATTGACTCTTGCATTCTTCTCAACATGCCTTTATAAATTGATGGAGGATTAATCTTAAACAGTCTTTAATTGCTTGAAAAGGTGACTTTAAAATGTCTGTCTCTCCCTGTAATGAAGTATAAGAGTATCATTCTTTTCCTCTTTGTTCATTTGTAATTGATCTCCATGTTATGATGTTCAGGGAACTACAAATAATTCTATTTGGAATGTGTTGTAAATATTATTTATTTTCCAGTTGAATCATGAATTCTGAACCTACTTAAACATGATTTATTGCTCAATGCCCTTACATAAGGAATGTTAAGTCCATGAAAATTCAAATTATAGTTTTTGCCAGTGCTCAGTCATATATAGGAACTTCAAATCACCTAGCAGACGAACAAATCCAAAACTTTGAAAATGATATGCAGGGAATCCTTGTTTTTGCCTCGGTCATGGCAACTCTGGGACTGCAGATAATCTTGGAGTCGGTGCGCACATTAGCATATGATGTTAGTGAACACTTCACTTTAGATTTAGCATCTATGTTTCGTGTTTCTGTGGCAAATTTCATGTTTGTCTTTAGCCCAATTATCCCGTAAAAGAAGAAAAGAAAGTGTTTTATCATTTCATAGATTTAAAAATGTATAGAGAGTTAAATTATTTATATTCTATAAAAATAGCCACTACAAAATTTTCCAGGATGATGGTTTCGGCTTGAGCAAGGAGCAAGAACGATGGGTTGTTGTCATCATGCTCTCTGTGACATTGGTAAAACTTGTGCTGTGTGTATATTGTCGCTCATTTACCAATGAGATTGTCAAAGCTTATGCCCAAGATCACTTTTTTGATGTAATCACCAACATCATTGGCCTAGCTGCTGTACTACTCGCTAATTATATTAGTGGCTGGATGGATCCTGTTGGAGCTATTATTGTAAGTCTTCTCCTCTTCCCATTTATCCCTCTCTCTCTCTCTGTGCGCGTGCGCGCATATGTGTGTTTGTAATGTACTTGCATTGACAATGATATTTTCTATGCACATTTTCTCTCCCAAGTTAATAATGCCTGTTCAGGATCCATGTGTTAATGATTCAATGTGAAATTCAGGGTCGACAACAAGGTTCTTGTATTAGTGGCAAATAATCGATCGCAATATCATTTTCCCCCGCGAATATGTTTTGGGAAGTACTCTCAACTGTCAACGCTGTATTTCATTGGAAAACTGGCATTACTTGAAAATTTTCAGTGGAATCCTAAACAGTTACCTTTATGTTATGGTTATGGATAAATGTGTTGCAGAATACTCTCTCTTTTGCATTGTAATTTTATAAATCTGAATATGTACCTAAACTCTAGGCTTCTGCTAACTGCAGCTGGCTTTGTACACCATCCGTACGTGGTCGCTAACAGTCTTGGAGAATGTGAACTCGCTAGTTGGAAGATCTGCTTCACCAGAATACTTACAAAAGCTCACATACCTCTGTTGGAACCACCACAAAGCCATCAAGCACATCGACACTGTTCGGGCCTACACATTTGGATCTCATTACTTTACCGAGGTTGACATTGTTCTGCCAGCTGACATGCCCTTGCAGGAAGCTCATGACATTGGAGAATCCTTGCAGGAGAAGCTTGAGCAGTTGCCCGAGATAGAACGTGCATTTGTTCATCTTGATTACGAATACAGTCACAAACCTGGGCATGCATCGGCACATCTTTAACTTAAAAGAACCGAGTGATTTTGTTTATTCAAACTCGTATCTTTTGCTCCGAAGTTTTAAGTTTTCTGTTATACTTTGGAAATTAATGAATATCGATTGTTATAGCTTAGCCATGGTTCATATGCAGGGGTTCCTAGTTCTGGTACTGAGCTAGTCATATTTTTCTACTTTCTAATATAGTAGGTAGCTGGGGAAGGTCCTTATTGCCTCTCATATTCTAGTGACTGAACTGATATATGAGCGTGTAGGGTTACAGGGAAGAAAATGCATTTATGAAATTCCCTTATGGCGAGGCTTTGCTTGTGAGTTGTGAGCTTTTGACAAAGAGTAGAGAAAGTTTAAGTGATTTAAGGTACGTTTGGAAAATTCGATGGAGAAGTAAGAAAAAGGAAAATAAAATAAAAGCTAAAAATGTATGGAGACATGTTATTAATCATCTATAGCACTACATTTTAACATTGCTATCCTTGTTAAGAAAAATTTAAAGTAGAGAGAATTGATACCTATAAAATGAGAAAAGAATCTTATTACTCAACAGTGAATTCAGTTACAAATGATGAAGTACAGGAAATGTTGATATATACAGAGAGAGTGAGGGGGATAGAGCCTAACTCCCAAATACCTATACTACCCTTCTATACTAATAGTACTGTTATCACCCCCTCTCGAGTTTGGAAGATTTGAAACAGGTTACAAAGTCCCAAGTTGGAAAGATCTGAGGCTAAAGCCTTAGTAAAGATATTTGCTGGTTGCTGATCAAAAGGTAAATGAGCAGTCGAAATGCTTTGAGAAAATCCTACAATAATTATACAAACAAAACTATGAAAACAAAATTAATTTACATCTAAAATAAAGCAACACAAAAACAATATAAATATCAATTTCAAATAAAATTAAAAAAACACTAATAACAAAGATAATTCATATAAACATAAAACTTTAAAACTTACATGGGTTCTCCACGGAAGTTCTGAGCTTTCTTTTATTCAGAACTTTAAACTATTACAACGATCAGAACTTCGTACAAGAAGAAACTTAGAAAGAAAAAGAGATGAATTATGAAAGAGTCTGTCTCATACTACCAACTTAACATCTATAAATACTAACTAAAAGATACAATAATTGAAAGCTATACGTAAGGGCTTACAACATACATAATAATTACAGAATAATGTTTTGCTAATGAGAATCTGTTTTTTCATAAACTTTATCAACTTTTAGCTTTAATCAGACTGAAGAGCTGACACCATCTTTTCCCTTCTTCTTTGTCATCTTTTTCTTATTGTTTTTCTGTTATTTAACAAGATGTCTATTAATTTTGGTCAATATATCGGCGTATCTTCTTCAAGATCATCTTTATTTTGTTTATTGATAATGTCATTTAAGACTGTCTTCTTCCTCATTCTTTGAATCCTCTAAAATTTCTTCAATATTTTTGCCTTTGCTGCTTTTAGCTGAAGATATGGACATATCATCTGTAGTTTCTTTAGTGAGCTGTCTTGCTAAGATTTTTAAAATCTTTTTATTAATTTCTGCTGGAGAAGTTAAAGGATATCTTTCCTTGAGATTTGATTTTAAGATCTTCAAATGATTATCCTTTTCATTCTCCTCTTCTGTCTCTTCTTCCTCCTCTTTAATTAGGCCTTTAAAGATTTTAAGATCATTATTAATCATTTTAATAGTATCTTCTTAGGACCATTTTTGTAATAATCAAGAAAAATGTACTATTATTATTAATAAAAAATAAGAATATTTTAAAATTTATTTGTGTGCTCATACATTTATGTATTATGTTATAAGCATTAATAATTTAATTTAAATTGAATTAAATATGTGATAAATAATAAATTAGTGATGATGATGGTGAACTTAAATTATAAATATGTAATTATAAATAATTTAAGTCTATGTAATATGTCTTGTATGGCATAATGAGTAAGATGGATTAATTAATTAGTTAATTGAATTAATTGTGAGATGATTAATTAATTAAATGAATTAATATTTGAGTCCAATATGGATGTCACATAATTTAATATGATATGGTCGAATGTTTTAGAAATTAAAGTCCATGTATGTATGGATTGCTAGAATAGATTAAATAACCCAATAAAAATAATTGTGCATGGCCCCAAATAAGTTAATTAGTAGGCCTAATGGAATATAATTTGATAAGTCCAATATAAATGTTATTTGATGTGTGTGTGTCTGTGAGTGTATATATATATATATATATATATATATATATATATATATATATATATATAATAACATTATATATATACTTAGTTGATCGAAACTTTTCCCCATGAGGCTAGAATACTAAGTTCTACTTTTGAAATGAAGTTATGTAGGTAATCATGAATGGAGGCTTGGAAATAGGCCTTAAAATTGGGGATTTAGTACACTATTTTACTAACTCACCTTTTACTAATAGTTAATGTCTTGTGGATAGTGTATAAAATACATGTATTTGTACATGTATATGTATATGGGAGTTGTCTATAAATAGGACTTAAATAAATCATTTTTGAAGTTGCTAGAATTTTGACTAAGTGCTATAGAGAGAAAAGAGTGAACTAAGAGCAAAATAGAAAACCTAAGGGGAACTCTTGTCAAAGTGTAGTTCAAGTGTAGTCTAGCAAGGAAGGAAAAGGTGTAGACTTACTACAAGTTCATTTCTAAGAGAATAAAAGCATCTAAGAGGTATAAAATCCTTAAACCCTAACTCATAGTTAAAAGTTATATATTTAAACTTATAGTATAAATATTTATGCTTGGTTGTGGGAAAAAAATTTGTGTGGAGATCATGAAGGATCCGAAGCATAAGAATGGTTATTGAAAGGAGCTTATGTGTTATATATGTGTTTATAAGTGTTTTATGTTCAAATGAACCAAAGGAATACATGATAACATTAAAACCCTAAGTGTACTAGTTAAAAACATGTGACTTGGGTAAAAATGAAATAAAATATGTAACTCATTCGTATGATCTAAATTTTTTATGTTGTAGCTCTATGAAATACAAAAATATTTCAAGTGGAACAAACAAAAACGGAGCTAAAATAATTTTATAGTGAATTTTCTTGTAAAATAGGTCAAAATTAAACTTTGACTTGTAAAACAATAAATTTGGTTAAATATATATTTTTAAAAATAATATAAAAATTAGAATGTTGTAGAGTTACAAGTTTATGAAATAACAAAACTGATTTGAACTCATTCAGATGTCAAATGAGTAAGTTATGAAGGATTGAATAAAAAAGGGTAGAATTTTTTTTTTTGAAATTTGTTTCTGTAGGAAGGGCGCTGCAGCGCTGGTCAAAAACTTCGGTTGACCGGTCTGACCCGATTTGATTTTTTTTTATAATTATAATAATAATAATTAATAATAATAATAATAATAATAAACAAATAAAATAACTAAAAAATAATTTATTTGTAAGTTAATTAAAATAATATAAAACAAATAAAATAATAATTTAAAATTATTTTATTTGTTAGTTAATTAAAATAATAATTTAAAAATATTTTATTTGTGAGCTAATTGAATAATATTAAACAAATAAAATAATAATTTAAAATTATTTTATTTGTGAGTTAATTAAATATTATTAAATAAATAAAATAATAATTTAAAAATATTTTATTTGTGAGCTAATTGAATAATATTAAACAAATAAAATAATAATTTTAAATTATTTTATTTTTGAGTTAATTAAATATTATTAAATAAATAAAATAATAATTTAAAATTATTTTATTTGTTAGTTAATTAAAATAATTTTAAAAAAATAAAATAACAATTTAAAATTATTTTATTTATGAGTTAATTAAAATAATATTAAAAAAATAAAATAATAATTTAAAATTATTATATTTGTGAGTTAATTAAAATAATATTAAACAAATAAAATAATACCTAAAAATTATTTTATTTGTAAGTTAATAATATAGATTATTTAACATTAAATATTTCTTTAAACAATTAAAATAATATTAAAGGACTATTTTAATTGTGGAATAATAATACATAAGCAATTAAACTAATATTATATGTTATTTTAATTGTGAATTAATGAGAGTTAAACAATTAACATAATATTAAGAATTATTTTAATTGTAAATCAGTAAAGAATAAGTAATTAAATAATGTTAACAATTATTTTAATTGTGTACTAATGAAGAATAATTAAATTAAAATAAGAGTAAAGATTACTCTAATTGAAAATTAAACAAATAAAATGATAACTTAAGTTTTTTTATTTGTGGATTAATAAAGTGTGATCAAAGAATATAATAATTAGATAATAATAAGTTATAAATAAATAAAGTTAGAATATTTTGTTGTGAATCATTAAGAGATGATAAATGATATTGAAATAAATAGAATAATACTATGTGTTATTTCATTTCTAATAATTAATGAATGAATTAAATAAGGAAGTAAGAGACAATAATGTACAAACAAATAATTTTATTTAAAATTATATGTGTAATGATTTGAGAGTCCTAGTTATATAAAACTTGTAAGTCAAATCTACTAGATTATTACGTGAAGGTTAATAGAAATTAACCGTTAGATAAATATGTTGAACATAGGTTGTTCAAAGGATAAGGAATTACAGTCAGATAAAGTCGACGATCCAGGCAAGTACTTTAACTTTTATCAATTCGTACAAGTAGAATTAATTGATGGATTAATTCTTGTTTATCTATATTGTGAAGATTAAATTATTATCTCTGAAACTTGACTTAATATAATGATTATATACTTTGACGATTATTCGAACCCTAGTTACGAACATTGAACATATCAATTATTTCTAATGGTGTTGAGAAGTACGTCTATGCCATTTGTATCGGCTAGACCAATGATAAGACTGATTGTTAATGTGATGCCCCCAAAAGTGGGCCCATACCACCCAATTTGAGTTGTTAAAAGATTACAACAAAATTATTACAATACACTGTATAGCACCCAATAATACATAACTAAGTCACAATACAGTGAAAACTACTATAACAACTATCTCGGACCGTTACTCCATTCTCCTTTCCTTCCCGCTAGTCCCGACTACGCTTTTATTTCATGAATAATTAAACAAAAAGAAAAAGGTGAGCTCAAATAACTCAATAAGGAATATCATGACTAAGGTAATGAAAAATGAATTATTCTTAGCCTTCAACAGTTGAGTTTTTAATCGAATATAATAGACAATAAGTTTTAAATCAACAGATGTAGTTGAGTTGTTAATAGAGTAATATAAACAACAAAATTTAAATCAACAACAACAATTAAGTTCTTAAACAAAGTTCAACTGTAGTGAAATAACCACCACTAAGAGAATCAAGTAGATCATGATGTCTACTAGCATCTCTTTTTAAGAAAATCATCATCAACTTTTATCATCAGAAACACTGCTGGTCATGATCATGCCAAACAACAGTTCTTCTTTGCCCCCGGCCAAAAAGAACATTCATCACGTATTCTTGTCATCCGACCAAAGACACCTAACAATTATATTGCCTTTATCCTATATCGCCTTTAACCTATATCGCCTTTAACTTATCATCTGTGCCCCAGGCCACAGATATTCAGAACATCTTAATTCTTGATGATTGAAATAACTACAGAGATATAAATAATGAATAGAAGAAATGGGAAAAACAATAACATTATGAGTTAGCAAATTTTACTTTGTCCAGATTCAAATAATGTCCAAATTGTCAACATGATGTAGAGAGAAAAATGTCCAAGTCCAATAGTAATGTCCAAGATTCACATGGAAGAAGTTCAACGGTAAGGTTTACGGTACAAGGAATTAGTCCATAAGTTCACTGTTCAAGTAAATGTCCACAGTTCAAAAGTTCAAGGTCCATAAGTTCACAGTTCAAATATGACGATGGAAATTTAATAGGAATGTTCTTGTCAAATGGTATTAAATGAAGTGCAAACTATTAAGGGAATATTAATGAATTATTAATTCAATAATTTTTACCGTTTAATAACATTAAATGAGATAATTTCTTACGGTAGTAAGTTTAAGTGATAGAAGATGAAAAAGATGGTATCCCTTACACGTAAGAAAGAAAATGATATCCCTTTATGATGATGAAAAGAATGATACCCTTTACCGTGATAAATTTAAGAGTTTAAAAGAAAATGATATCACTTACCTTATCTCGTGACTAACTAAATACAGCTTTTATGATGTTGATTAACTTGAAGAATGCTCGTACCCTTCCAGATCTTCAACGCTTAAGATAATTTTAATACACTCAGAGAGACACTTATACTAAGAAATATCTAGAGAGTGGAAAGAAGATTGAGTGAGAAATGTATGAAACTACTTATGCTAAGCCCCCTATTTATAGCCAGAGCCTAACCAACTTTTCCACCCACGTGTTACACATTTTAATCTCATCTTTTAATTTGAACCCTTCATCAACTAACACACGTTTCACACTTTAATCTGCACTGTTCGTTGACTAACACGCGTTTCACACCTACACGTGTTACACATTTACACGTGTTACACATTTACGTGTGTTACACACTTACACGTATTATACATTTTCATATTATTTTATTGATTTAATATCCCAATTATTAAATATACAGTGTTTTTTAAATAATAAATCTGTCTAACTGTTTAATATCCGTGATTACTACTTTAATAATTATTGGCCCAATAATGTAAGATGTTGTGCATTATGATAATTATTGATTCAATAATATGAAATGTTGTGCAATTAATAATGTAAAATATTGTGTAATGACAATTATTGATTCAATAATATAAAATGATGTGTAATGACAATTATTGATTCAATAATGTAAAATGTTGTGTAATGACAATTATTGATGAAATACTGTGCAATAGACACTTTATCAGTTCAATAATTTAAATATTGTGTAATACCGTGTACTGTTATGCAATACCATGTGCTATTGTAAAATATCGTGTGCTATAGTAAAATACCATATGTTACCATACTTTTATCATTGAGTATTTTAACAATTAAAAGTGATAATATCGTTAACCATTTTTATTTAGAAAGGCTACTGCTGTTGTTTTCTACATCCGACAATATTTCGTTATGGGGTCCACCCATAACTGAATATTTCGGTGCTGTCGTACGAATATTCCCCGATAGAATGAATATTCCTCGACAGAATGAATATTCCTTGACAGAACGAATATTGTCTGACATAAATTTTTTGCACATAACATCTTTAACTTTAATTTTTATTAATTTAACACCTTACTGTTAAGCATAAAACTATGAGAAAAATTTAAAATCTATTTATTAAAATTCGGGGTCTTATAGTTAATCAATTATATTTATTTGAAAAAACTATCTAAACCAATTGTCTTGGTGCAGACTCTTATGCTGAGGAGAATAATTATTTTACGTCGGGGAACCGACATGCGCTCGACCAGCATGTCTAAGTATTATGCATAACATATGATACTTTAGGCTAATCACCTATTGTACTTCGTTTATATTGTGGATTGTCAGTAAAATACTGTTAATCCTCGTATGTGTTCACGGTCCATAGTGACCACTTAGTTTGATTATTCATTAACTTGGAATCATTGAATCTATTTTAAAATCCTTTGGTCCATGGTGACTTTTTAAATTTAAAAATGATAAGATATGAAAACTTTTGATACTTACATTGTTCATAATTTATTTACTAAATTCCTGAGCTATTAACTATTGTTACATACCTTGATATATGAATCCCTACACATGAATGCTTACTTTTATTATTTTTATACTTGCTGAGCAAACTCGTTGCTCATTCTTGCTTCTCTATATATATTACAGTTAAGACTGAGCAACGTATTGGTTTAGGGAAGGACAAAGACAAAGTTGTTGAGTAGCCATAATGAGATGTAGTAGTTAGTTTATTCAGTATTGTATTAAGACTTATATTCGTACTTCTTAATTAAGTTATGTCTGTATTAGTTATGGTTTGCGAGACTTGGGATAAAAATATTTATGTTAAATTAATGTAAATATTTCTATGATTATGCTATGAATTGTTATAGATGTGATGTGTGAGTTGGATCATGAAGCATCATATTTGAAGTATAGGTATCTGAATTTAGGGGCGTCACAAGTTGGTATCAAAGTTGTAGGTTATAAACCTTAGAAAAAAGATCCTTAAGCTATAACCTTATAAAAGACAATTAAAATAGAAGCAAATAAAATTCATGTAGAGTTTTACGTGTTAGTAGACTTGTCATAGAGTGTCAGTAGTGTCATGAAATATATTTTCATTCTATACAATGAATTTATATTTTATTTTGAGATACTGATAGAGTTTGTTTGTTTTGTGTTTGTGGTTGTAGGATGCCAGAGATAGGGAAGCCGAGTCGTATCATAGAGAATGAGCCGTGGGATATCCATATAGATCTTGAGTCACTTCCAGTAGTTGAGCCTGTTGTTGCAATAGAGTCAGAGTCAGAGCCAGTAGAGCAGCCGGGGAGCATTTAGGGGGGGATGAGCCAGATGAGGGGTCAGATGGAGGATCCCTAGTGTTCCATACATTTGAGGATGATTTGATGGGGGATTAAGCTGATCGCATAATAGAGCAGGGGCATAGGATTGAGGAGCTGAAGCATGAGGCCCATGAGCACCAGGAGAGGATCCATAAGCTAGAAACGGAGGTGCATGGACGTCGAGAGACCGCTATTCAGTTGGGGACCACGATATATCATCTGTTAGCCCGTAATATAGAGTTGGTAGGACCATAACACTTTGGAGTGTGGTATACTCTGATATAGTTGATGTAGTTGGTATTATGTGTTGTTATATATATATAGTACGATGGTATTTACGTTTATTTATTATGTATTGTAAATCCCGAACTCTTATATGGGATAGTATGTGTAAACCCCAACTTTTGTACTTGACAGCGGGGTAGTATGTGTGACGCCCCCAAATCTAGGCTTATATAGCCCAATTTGAGACACCATAAAATACATAATCTTTAATACAAATAGTACCTAGAACAGAAATGCAAAACTCAATAATACACAACTAAATCTTCACTATTATTTCCACACTATATACAACATGTGAAGACTACAATAGCTATCACTCAGACCGTCACTCCATTCCCCTGCTAGACCCGGCTACTCTCTCTTTTTCTGAAAAACAATGGAACAAAAGAAAGGGTGAGCTCAAATAGCCCAGTAAGAAATATCATGACTAAGATAACGACAAATAAATTATCATTAGCCTTCAACAGATGAGTTCTTAATTGAATATAATAGACAATAAGCTTTGTATCAATAATAGCAACGGAATGAGCAATCTATTAGAAGAATAATGCAGACTATAATGTCCACTCGCTTCTACTTTTAGGAAAAACATCATCAACTTTTATCATCTTAAACACCGCTGGTCATGATAATATAAATTTCCAGTTCCTGATTATAATCATGCCAGTCAATAGTTCATCTTTGCATTACGAGCCAAAGATATTTAAATATAACACCAACGGTAATGATTATACCAGTTTTCAGCCTTTGGTCATAATCATACCAACAACAGTTCATCTTTGCCCCAGGCCAAAGAGAATATTCACCACGTGCCCTAAAAGACACAATAATTATATCGCCTTTATCCTATCAACTGTGCCCCAGGCCACAGATATTCACAACAACATGGTTCTTGATGATTATAATAACAACCGTGATATAGATGATGAATCAGAAGAAACAGTATGATCAATAAATATCAAAAGTTTATGATTTTTCTTTGTGCAGATTCAAATAATGTCCAAATTGCCAACATGATGTGGACTAAAATTCAAGAATGATATTTAAGATCCACAGTTCAGAATAACAGTTAAGGTTCAATAGAAAGATTTAGAAAAATAGGAAGGTTCAGTTGAAATGATATTAGATGAAACGCAAACTATTAAAAAATATATATTCATTTCAGGAAACTTTATCAACAAGAGATAAGTAAGAAATGAATACGAAGAGTAATTCACCAAACATGCGGTAGTCCGCGTAGTCAGGTTATTCCCACAATTTAATAAGGAATGAATACGAAAGATTATTCACCAACATGCGGTAGTCCGCGTAGTCAGGTTATTCCCACAAATTAATAAGGAATGAATACGAAAGGTTATTCACCAAACATGCGGTAGTCCGCGTAGTCAGGTTATTCCCACAAATTAATAAGTGATGAATATGAAAGGTTATTCTCCAAACATGCGGTAGTCCGCGTAGTCAGGTTATTCCCACAAATTAATAAGGGATGAATACGAAAGGTTATTCACCAACAGGCGGTAATCCGCGCCGTAAGGTTATTCCCACAATTTAATACATGGAAATAAATGGCATATCTTATGAGTAAGAAAGAAACGATATTATTTTCGAGAATCAAATAATGATAATCCCTTACTATAGTAAGTTTGAATAATGGAAGATGAAAAAGATGGTATCCCTTACCTTAACACGTGACTAGATATGAACTCGTACACTTACAGCTCTTTACAAATACTCAAGATGACTTTAGCACACTCAAGGAGAACTTATACAAAGAAATATTTGGAGAGTGAAAGAAAGAATAAGTAAGGAAGTTTTTTATGAAAAATCTTTAAGTTAAGACCTCTATTTATAGCAAAAAATCTTATCATCACCAAGATTTCCTAATTTAATCCAAACCGTATATTTCAAGATAATGTTTAATCCATATCACTCATTTCATCTTTTAAGATTTCATTAATCTAAACATTTATTTAAAGATCACCTTTTAATATATACCATTCAATTTACTTTATATATAAAACAACTAACTTTAAATAAATCAATTAACTTTATATATAAAAATAAACAACTTTATATAATTTATCATAATAAAAACAAATAACTTTATCAATTCAATTATTCAACAATAATTCACAATTATTTATTACTATGGCTAATTGTTGTAAATGCAGTGTAGTTGGCTTTTCGAGTTAGATAAACAGGAAAATTAACTAATAATATAATACAACAGTTTAATCAATATCATAAAAGAGATAACAATAATGCTGAAAATATATAAGAAAATAACACGTTACTGTGTAATGACAATTATTGATTCAGTAATGTGAATTATTGTGCATATACTACTGTGACAATTATCAGCTCAATAATATGAATTATTATGCATGTAACAATTATTGGTTCAATAAAGTCAATATAGTACAATAACCACTTTATCAGTTTAATAATATGAAACACTGTGCAGTACCGTGTGCTACTGTGCAATACCGTGTGCTACTATGTAATACCGTATGTTACTATTCCTTTACCACAGGGTATTTTAACAGTTCAAGATGATAATACTGTTGACTATATTTATTTAAAAAGGTTACGTATGTCGCTTTCTATATCCGACAATATGTCGTTATGGGGGTCCACCATTATTTTGTTATTTCGGCGCCGTCGTACGAATCAAATATTCCCCAACAAAACGAATATTCTCCGACCAAACGAATATTGTCCGACATAATAAAATTTGCACATAACATCCTTAACTTTTAACCTTATCAATTTAACCACCTACTGTTTCAGGAAAAATATATATGAAGAAAAATTAAATTTTGTATTTCATAAAATTCGGGGTCTTATAACCTCCCCTCCTTATGAAATTTCGTCCCCGAAATTGACGTACCTAGCATTTCGAAGAGATAAGGATACGTAGATTTCATCTCAGATTCTAGCTCCCTGGTCATTTCCTCAGTATCTTGGTTTCTCCATAAAACCTTAACTTGAGGTATAACATTTGAGCGTAGGATCTGCTCCTTCTTATCTAAGATCTTGACAGGTACCTCCTCGTACGTTAAATCATCGGTTATAACGTCCGGTTCTAACTCAAGGACGTGGTTTGGGTCCTTCACATATTTACGTAACATAGATATGTGAAAAACGTTATGGATGCGAGACATACTTGGTAGTAGGGCTAGTCTGTAGGCTACGATTCCTACTAGATCGAGAATTTCAAATGGGCCAATAAATCGAGGGTTGAGCTTTTCTCTCTTTCCGAATCTCGTAACTTCTTTCCATGGAGAAACACGTAAGAATACTACGCGGACTACCGCATGTTGGTGAATAATCTTTCGTATTTATTCCTTATTAAATTGTGGAAATAACCTGACTACGCGGACTACCGCATGTTTGGTGAATTACTCTTCGTATTCATTTCTTACTTATCTCTTGTTGATAAAGTTTCCTGAAATGAATATATATTTTTTAATAGTTTGCGTTTCATCTAATATCATTTCAACTGAACCTTCCTATTTTTCTAAATCTTTCTATTGAACCTTAACTGTTATTCTGAACTGTGGATCTTAAATATCATTCTTGAATTTTAGTCCACATCATGTTGGCAATTTGGACATTATTTGAATTTGCACAAAGAAAAATCATAAACTTTTGATATTTATTGATCATACTGTTTCTTCTGATTCATCATCTATACCACGGTTGTTATTATAATCATCAAGAACCATGTTGTTGTGAATATCTGTGGCCTGGGGCACAGTTGATAGGATAAAGGCGATATAATTATTGTGTCTTTTAGGGCACGTGGTGAATATTCTCTTTGGCCTGGGGCAAAGATGAACTGTTGTTGGTATGATTATGACCAAAGGCTGAAAACTGGTATAATCATTACCGTTGGTGTTATATTTAAATATCTTTGGCTCGTGATGCAAAGATGAACTATTGACTGGCATGATTATAATCAGGAACTGGAAATTTATATTATCATGACCAGCGGTGTTTAAGATGATAAAAGTTGATGATGTTTTTCCTAAAAATAGAAGCAAGTGGACATTATAGTCTGCATTATTCTTCTAATAGATTGTTCATTCCGCTGCTATTATTGATACAAAGCTTATTGTCTATTATATTCAATTAAGAACTCATCTGTTGAAGGCTAATGATAATTTATTTATCGTTATCTTAGTCATGATATTTCTTACTGGGCTATTTGAGCTCACCCTTTCTTTTGTTCCATTGTTTTTCAGAAAAAGAGATCGTAGCCGGGTCTAACAGGGGAATGGAGTGACGGTCCGAGTGATAGCTATTGTAGTCTTTACATGTTGTATATAGTGTGGAAATAATAGTGAATACTTAGTTATGTATTATTGAGTTTTGAATTTCTGTTCTATGTACTATTTGTATTAAAGATTATGTATTTTATGGCGTCTCAAATTGGGCTATGCTGTCCTAGATTTGGGGGCGTCACAGAAACCTTGGCTATATAGTAAGGTATCCCTTTTTTAGATTGATTCGTTTGCAAGTCTGCTAGAGAAAACCATCATAGCTGGAGGAGAAAGTGAGGCCTTGAGTCAGTACAATAAAGAGGAAAAGAACAAGAAAAGTGGGGGAGATAATTGCGGAGGAGGTAGTAGCAGCGGTGGAAGCAATTTAGGAAAGAGAAAGTAGGACAGTACCAGCAACAACAACACTAACAATAACAATAACCAATCCAGGCAAGGAGAATCGAAAAAAAGAAGTGATGCATATCCAAAGTGTGGAAAGAATTTCCAAGGGGAGTGTTGGAAGGAATGAAATGTCTGCTATAACTGCGCTAGAAAGGGCATATTTCACCGAATTGCCAAACCTAAAGAAGATCCAAAGATGTTTTACTTGTGGGACAACTGACCACCAGATCAAAGACTGCCCAAAGAAGGGAAATAGTGGAGGAGGCGGTAACAAAGGTGGATGAAGTAAGTTAATGATTGGAGAATCTACTCAGCAAAATCGATCGATTGCCAGAACTTTCAACTTGACGGTCCAAGATGCGGTAGCTTCAAAGGACGTTATGTCAGGTATTATTCCGATTAATAACATAAATGCCTATATGTTGTTTGATTCGGGTACTACCTATTCTTTTGTGTCTGATAAATTTGCTCGACGTTTAAATTTACCCCAAGAATGGTTGGAAAATCCTTTAAATATAGAAGTTGCTAACAAAGAAATAATCCCCATAGAATTTGTACTTTGAAATTGTTGCGCATAAATTAGGGGACATAAGCTGTTGATAGATCTAATCCTTATAAGATTGGGAGAGTTTAACGTGATATTAGGGATGGACTGGTTATATAATCATGGGAAAATAATTGACTGTCAAAAGAAAAGTGTGAACCTTCAGACCCCGAATCGGTCTAAGATAGTATTTTATGGTAGTACATCGCCTAGGCAATATAGCTGTCTGACGATGATGCAGACCAAGAAATTACCGAGGAAATGATGTATGGGTATTTAACCCATATTGTAGATACTCAGAAAGTGGGAGCAGAGATGAATAGTATACCGATGGTAAAAGAATTTTCGGATGTATTTCTTGATGATTTTCTTGGTGTACCTCCAGACAGGGAAATCGAGTTCGTAATAGATTTAGTGCTAGGAACGACATCAATTTCAAAGCCTCCGTATCGAATGACGCCAGTAGAAATGAAGGAATTGATTATACAACTTCAAGAGTTACTAGATAAGGGAGATATACAGTTGAGTGTATCTCCATGGGGAGCACTAATTTTGTTTGTTAAAAAGAAAGACGAGTCGTTACAACTTTGTATCGACTACCAATAGTTGAACAAAGTGACGATCAAGAATAAATATCCATTGCCAATAATCGACGATCTTTTTGATCAGTTGAAGGGAGGAGCAAGATGTTTTTCAAAGATTGATTTGAGAACATGTTATCATCAGTTAAAAGTGCGAACAGAAGATGTACCAAAGACGACGTTCAGGACTCGATATGGACATTACGAGTTTCTGGTAATGTCTTTCGGACTGACAAATGCGCCAACAACATTTATGGACTTGATGAACCGAGTTTTTAAGCCATACTTGGATAAGTTTGTGGTAGTTTTTATTGAAGATATTTTGATTTATTCAAAGACAAAGGAGGAACACCCGGAGCATTTGCAAGTGGTGTTGGAGACATTGAGGAAAGAGAAGTTATATGGAAAAAATTTCAAGTGTAAGTTTTGGTTAGAGAGGGTACAGTTTTTGGGACATGTGATTGATAAGGATGGAGTATCGATGGATCCTGCAAAGGTGGAGACGGTGACTAATTAGGAGTAACCAAAGACGCTGAGAAAAGTATGAAGTTTTTTAGGATTAACCGGGTACTACTGAAGATTCATTTAGGACTTCTTGAAGATTGTGACACCGTTGACCAATCTTACAAGGAAGACAATGAAGTTTTCTTGGACGGAGAAACGCGAAGAAAGATTTAAGGAGTTGAGAAAGAGGTTGAGTGAAGCGTCTGTATTATCATTGTCAGATAGTATGAGAGGTTTTGTGGTGTACAGTGATGCGTCACACAAAGGTCTTGACTGCGTATTAATGCAGCATAACAAGGTCATTGTTTACGCGTCTCGTCAGTTAAAGGATTATGAGAAGAGATACCCTACTCATGACCTGGAGTTAGTGGCGGTGGTTTTTGCATTAAAAATTTGGAGTCACTATCTTTATGGAGAGAAATGTGAGAAATATATGAACCATAAAAGTGTAAAATATATCTTCACATGGAAGGAATTGAACATGCGACAAAAAAGGTGGTTGGAGCTGATTAAGGATTACGATTGCGAGATTCTTTATCATCCGAGAAAAACGAATGCAGTGGCAGATGAGTTAAGTCAAAAATGAAGGGAGATATTGTTACTGTTGATAGTTTAGGAGGAGCTAAGAGTTAAAAGGAAAATTATTTGTAATGAAAGCTCGTCCAATGTTGTTGGACAAAATAAAGGGAGGCCAAAAGGAAAATGAGGAACGTAAACGAATAAGGAGAAGAATTGCGAAGGAAGAAGAGAAATTTTAACTGGATAGTGATGGGATTTTAAGGTTTGAAGGAAGAGTGTGGGTGCCATCAAAGCCCGTAGTAAAAGAGGAGATTTTGCAAGAGGCACACAATTCATCATACTCAATTCACCTACGAAGTACGAAAATGTACCGAGATCTTTGCCAACTTTTTTTAGTGGCCTAATATGAAGCGGGAAGTTGCAGAGTATGTCAGCAAATGTCTAACCTATCAAAGAGTAAAGACAGAATATCAGAGACTGAGTGGTCTACTTCAATCGCTGGAGATATTGGAATGGAAATGGGAGCACATTACTATGGATTTCGTGGTAGGACTTCCAGTCACTCAGAAGGGTTATGATGTGATATGGGTCATCGTGGATAGGTTGACAAAGTCAGCACACTTTTTGCCAATCCAGGTCCGATTTAATCTAAATCAGTTAGTGAAATTGTATATAAAAGAGATTGTTTCTCGACATGGGGTGCCGTTATCGATTGTTTCCGACTGAGATCCGCGCTTCATGTTAAAATTTTGGAGAAGCTTACAAGGATAAATGGGAACACAGCTGAGGTTGAGTATTGCATACCATCCATAGACAGATGGGCAGAGCGAAAGGACAATTCAGACTTTAGAAGACATGCTCAGAGCTTGTGTGATGAATTTCAAAAGAAGCTAGGATAACCACCTACCTCTTGTCGAATTTTTTTATAATAACAGTTACCATGCGAGCATTGACATGCCACCATATGAAGCTCTCTATGGAAGAAAACGCAGAACGCCTTTATGTTGGAATGAGGTAGGAGAACGTTGACTTTTGAGGCCAGAATTAGTTCAATAGACAGCTGAGGTGGTGAAGACAATAAGAGCTCGACTAGCTGCAGCCCAAGATCAATAGAAGAAATATGCATATTTACATAATCAAAGCCGAGATTTTGAAGTTGGTAGTTTTGTGTTTTTGAAAGTATTTCCCTAGAAAGGAAAGATAAAGTTTGGGAAGAAAGGAAAATTAAGTCCAAGGTTCATAGGACCGTTCGAGGTACTAAAGCGAATAAGCGAAGTGGCGTACGAGGTGGCTTTACTTTCTGAACTGGAATATATTCACAATGTGTTCCACATTTTAGTGTTACGACCATACAAGTCTGATTATAAGTGTGACGCCCCCAAATCTGGGCCCACACAGCCCAAACTTGAGTCGTCAAAAGACTACAACAAAATTATTACAACAAAGCACAACGTACAACAATACAGTGTATAATAATACACAACTAAGTCTTCACTATTATTGACACACTATTTTACAAAACGTGAAGACTATGATAACTATTCCTCGGACCCTCACTCCATTCCCCGGCTAGACCCTGTTATGTTTTCATCTCCTGTTGAAAAACAATGGAACAAAAGAAAGGGTGAGCTCAAATAGCCCAGTAAGAAATATCATGACTAAGATAATGACGAATAAATTATCATTAGCCTTCAACAGTTGAGTTCTTGATAGAATACAATAGAATACAAGGTTTATATCAAAAACTGCAGTTAAATTCTTAAACAATGTTCAGATCAATAATAGCAGCGGAATGAGCAATCTATTAGAAGAATAATGCAGATTATAATGTCCACTCGCTTCTCTTTTTCGTAAAAACATCATCAACTTTTATCATCTGAAATACCATTAGTCATGATAATAAAAATTCACAGTTCCTGGTCATAATCATGCAAATCAACAGTTCATCTTTGCACTACGGGCCAAAGATATTTAATTTAGCACCAGCGGTCATGATTATACCAGATTCAGCCTTTGGTGATAATCATACCAAACAACAGTTCATCTATGCACTACGGGCCAAAGAGAACTTTCACCACGTGCCATAAAAGACACCGAACAGATGTATCGCCTTTAACCTATTATATTGCCTTTAACCTATCATCTGTTCAACAAATATATCACATCTGTGCCCCCGGCCACAGATATTCACAACAGCTTAATTTTTGGATGATTAGAATGATATAAATGATGAACAGAAGAAATAGGATAACAATAAGTATCGGAAGTTTACTTTGTACAGATTCAAATAATGTCCAAATTGTCAACATGATGTGGAGTGAAATTTAAAAATGATATTCAAGATCCACAGTTCAGAATAACGGTTACAATTCAATAGAAAGGTTCACGTAAATAGGAAGGTTCAGTTGAAATAATGAAGTTCAACTATTAGGGAACATATAATATTTTCAGGAATTATAGAAGCAATAGTTCCATAATAAATTTCGATTTAGGAGTATGAAAGAAAATAATATCCCTTACCGTAGTAGGTTTGATTAACAAAAGGTGAAGGAAATTAATACAAAGGGTTATTCACCAACAGGCGGCAATCTGCTCCGTAAGGTTATTCCCACAATTTAATAGAATTTGAGTACAAAGAGTTATTCACCAAACAGGCGGCAATCCGCTCCGTAAGGTTATTCTCAGAGATTAATAATGAATGAATACGAAAGGTTATTCACCAACAGGCGGCAATCCGCTCTGTAAGGGTATTCCCACAATTTAATACATGGAAATAAATGGCACATCTTATGAGTAAGAAAGAAACAATATTATTTTCGAGAATCAAATAATGATAATCCCTTACCATAGTACGTTTGAATAATGGAAGATGAAAAAGATGGTATCCCTTACATCAACACGTGACTGGATATTGATTTAAATGAGGTTGATTAACTTGAACAGTACACGTATACTTATAGATCTTCACAAATACTCAAGATGACTTAAGCACACTTAGAGAGAACTTTCACAAGAAGTACTTAGAGAGAGAAAGAAAGAACAAGTAAGGAAGTTTATGAAAAATCCTTAAGTTAAGGCTTCTATTTATAGCCAAAAATCTTATCATTCATTTAATCTAAACCATTCATTTAAAGATTATCTTTTAATCTACACCATCCATTTCAAATATTATATTATCTTTAATCTACACCATTCATTTCATATCACCTAATAATCACCTAACTTTATATTATAAACAAATCAATTTAATTATTCAACAATAATTCACACTTTAATCTACACCATTCATTTCATATCACCTAATAATCACCTAACTTTATATTATAAACAAATCAATTCAATTATTCAACAATAATTCACACTTTAATCTACACCATTCATTTCATATCACCTAATAATAACCTAACTTTATATTATAAACAAATAACTTTATCAATTCAATTATTATGACTAATTGTTATAAATACAGTATAGTTAGCTCTTAGATATCAAGTCAATAAATAAATGAAATACAACTGTTTAAATAACATCATAATAGAGATAACAATAATGTAAAATAAAGCATACGTTACTGTGTAATGACAATTATTGATTCAATAATGTGAATTACTGTGCATATTTTACTGTGACAATTATTAGGTTCAATAATTTTAAAAACAGTGCAACAACAATTATTGACTCAATGATATAAAATACAGTGTAATGACAATTATTAAATCAATAATGCAAAATACTGTGTAACAACAATTATTGAATTGATAATATAAAATATTATGCAGTGACAATTATCGATGAAATGATGCGTAACAGTTACGGTGTCAATTATCAGACCGATAATATGAGACACTATGCAATACCGTGTGTTACTGTAGAGTACCGAGTGCTACAGAAAATACCAATAACTACCGTATGCTACTATTCTTTTATCACCGGTATTTTAACAGTTCCGTTGACTATTTTTATTTAAAAAGGTTATTTCTGTCGTTTTCTATATCCGACAAATATTCCGTTGTGGGGTCCACCAATAATTTGTTATTTCGGCGCCGTCGGACCAAACGAATATTCCCCGACCAAACGAATATTCCCCGACAAAGCGAATATTGTCCGACAAAATAAAATTTGCACATAACATCCTTAACTTTTAACTTTATCGATTTAACCACTTACTGTTTCAAAAAATATATATATGAAGAAAAATTAAATTTTGTATTTCATAAAATTCGGGGTCTTACAATAAGCACGTGATATCCTATAAGCCCATTCAACTAGAGAAAGATCTGACGTACCAGAAAATCCCTGTGAAAATAATGGATATAAAAGAACAAATATTATGGAATAAAGTTATATTTTTTGTAAATATAATATGACGTAACCACAATGCCGAAAAGGCAACGTGAGAGTTGAAAGATAAGATGAAGAGGGATTACCCCCACTTGTTTGTGTAACATTGTACTGATTTCGAGGACAAAATCTTTATAAGAGGGGAGAATGTAATAACCAAGAAAAATGTATTATTCTTATTAATGAGAAATAAGAATATTTAAAAAATTATTTGTGTGCTCATACATTTATGTGTTATGTTATAAGCATTAATAATTCAATTTAAATTGAATTAAATATGTGATAAATAATAAATTAAGTGATGATGATAGTGGACTTAAATTATAACTTATTTAAGTCTATGTAATATGCCTTGTGTGGAATAATGAGTAAGATGGATTAATTAAATAGTTAATTGAATTAATTTTGAGATGATTAATTAATTAAATGGACTAATAAAAGAATTAATATTTGAGTTTAATATGGATGTCACATAATTTAATATGATATGGTCCAATGTTCCCTATGAGGCTAGAATGCTAAGTTATATTTTTAAAATGAAGCTATGTAGGTAATGATGAATGGAGGCATGAAAATAGGCCTTAAAACTGGGGATTTAGTACACCTTTTTACTAACTCGCCTTTTACTAATAGTTAATATCTTGTGAATAGTGTATAAAATACATGTATTTGTAGATGTATATGTATATGAGAGTTGTCTATAAATAGGACTTCCATAAATCATTTTTGAAGTGGCTAGAATTTTGGCCAAGTGCTATAGAGAGAAAAGAGTGAATTGAGAGAAAAATAGAAAACCTAAGGGGAACTCTTGTCAAAGTGTGGTTCAAGTGTAGTCTAGTAAGAAAGAAAAAGGTGGAGGCTTTCTATAAGTTCATTTCTAAGAGAAGAAAAACATCTAAGAGGTATAAAATCCTTGAACCATAGCTCCCACTTAAAAGTTATATATTTAAGCTTATAGTGTAAATATTTATGCTTGGTTGTGGGAGAAAATTTTGTATGGGGATCATGAAGGATCCAAAAGCTTAAGGATGGTTATTAGAAGAGCTTATGTGCTATGTATGTGTTTATAAGTGTTTTATGTTCAAATGACCCAAAGGAATACATGATAACATTAAAACCCTAAGTGTATTACTTAAAAACATGTTAATTTGGGTAAAAATGAAATAAAATGTGTAACTCATTGGCATGATCTAAAATTTTTATGTTGTAACTCTATGAAATACGAAAATATTCCAAGGCGAACGAACAAAACCGGAGCTAAAATGGATTTATAGCGAATTTTCATGTAAAGTAAGTTAAAATTAAACTTTGGCTTGAAAAACCAACAAATTTGGTTAAATAAATATCTTTAAAAATAATATAAAAATTGAAATATTGTAGAGTTATGAGTTTATAAAATAACAAAACTGATTTGAGCTCATTTGGATGTAAAATGAACAAGTTATGAATGATTGAATCAAAAAGGGTAGATTTTTATTTTTTTTTGAAATTTGTTTCTGCAGGAGGGGCACTGCAGCACCTCCCTAAGTGTTAATTTAGGCATTGCAGTGACGGTGAAAAAGTTCGGTTGACCAGGTCGATAAAACCGGTTGGGTTGATCGGTCCTACCCAATCCTATTTTTTATTTTATTTTATTTTAATTATAATAATAATAATAATTAAAATTAATAATAATAATAAAATAAAATAATTAAAAATTATTTTATTTATAAGTTAATTACAATAATATTAAACAAATAAAATTATAATTTAAAATTATTTTATTTGTTAGTTAATTAAAATAATATTAAACAAATTAAATAAATAAAATAAAATTTTAAATTTAATTTATTTGTGAGTTAATTAAATAAATAAAATAATAATTTAAATTTTTTTTATTTATGGGATAGTTAAAATAATATTAAACAAATAAAATAATAATTTAAAATTATTTTTTTTGTGTGGTAATTAAAATAATATCCAACAAATAAAATAATAATTAAAAATTATTTTATTTGTAAGTTAATAATAAAGATTATTTAACATTAAATATTTCTTTAAACAAATAAAATAATATTAAAGGACTGTTTTAATTGTGGATTAATAATATATAAGCAATTAAAATAATATTATAGGTTATTTTAACTGTGAATTAATGAGAGTTAAACAATTAAAATAATATTAAAAATTATTTTAATTATAAATCAATAAAGAATAAGTAATTAAATAATATTAATAATTATTTTAATTGTGAATTATTAAAGGATGAAAAATTAAAATAATATTAAGAATTATTTTAATTGTGTACTAATGAAGCGTAATTAAATTAAAATAAAAGTAAAGATTACTCTAATTGAGAAGTAAACAAATAAAATGATAACGTAGATTATTTTATTTGTGGATTAATAAAGTGTGATCAAAGAATATAATAATTAGATAATAATAAGGCATAAACAATTAAAGTTAGAATATTTTGTTGCGAATCATTAAGAGACGATAAAGGATATTGAAACAAATAGAATAAAACTAAGTGTTATTTTATGTGTAATAATTAGTGAATAAATTAAATATGAAAAGTGAGAGTCAATAATGTACAAACAAATAATTTTATTTGAAATTATATATGTAGTGATATGAGAGTCTTAGTTATATAGAACTTGTAAGTCAAATCTACTAGATTATTGCGTGAAGGTTAATAGAAATTAATCGTTAGATGAATATGTTGAATATATGTTGTTCAAATGATAAATAATTACAGTCAGATAGAATCGATGATCCAGACAAGTACTTTAACTTGTACTTTTATCAATTTGTACAAGTAGAATTAATTGATGGATTAATTCCTGTTTATCTATATTGTGAAGAATAAATTATTATCTTTGTAATTGGACTTAATATCATGGTTATATCCTTGGACGATTACTCGAACTTTAGTTACGAACATTAAACGTATCAATTGTTTCTAATGGTGTTGAGAAGTACATATATGCTATTTGTATCGGTTAGACCAATGATAAGACTGATTGTTAATCAATCATATTTATTTGAAAAAACTATCCAAACTAATTGTCTTGGTGTGGACTCTTATGCTGAGGAGAACAATTATTTTACGTCGAGGAACCGACACGGGCGCGACCAACATGCATAAGTGTTATGCATAACATAGGGTACTTTACACTGATCACCTATTGTACTTCGTTTATATTGTGGATTGTCAGTAAAATATTGTTACTCCGCGTAGGTGTTCATGATCCATAGAAACCACTCAGTTTGATTATTCATTAACTTGGAATCATTGAATCTATTTTAAAATCATTTGGTCCAAAGTGACCGTTCAAATTTAAAAATGATCAGATATGGAAACTTTTCACACTTACATTGTTCATAATTCATTTACTAAATTTCTGAGCTATTAACTATTGTTACATACCTTGATATATGAATCCCTACACATGAACGCTTACTTTTATTGTTTTTATACTTGCTGAGCAAACTTGTTGCTCATTCTTGCTTCTATATATATATTACAGTTAAGACTGAGCAAAGTATTGGTTCAGGGAAGGACAAAGGCAAAGACAAAGTTGTTGAGTAGTCATAATAAGATGTAATAGTTAGTTTATTTAGTGTTGTATTAAGACTTATATTTGTACTTATTAATTAAGTTATGTTTGTATTAGTTATGGTTTGCGAGACTTAGGACAAGAATATTTATGTTAAATCAATGTAAATATTTCTATGATTACGCTATGAATTGTTATAGATGTAATGTATGAGTTGAATCGTGAAGCATCAGATTCGAGAAACAGGTATTTGAATTTAGGGGCGTCACAATTTTGCCCACCATTTATAATAAAATCTTCTTATTAAAGAGGAAATACCAAGATTATGATTATCTTGTTATACCAAATTTCCATGCCTAAATCCATGAAAGAAATACTCATGGTAACCATTCGAGCCGACGAAATTAGTAATATTATTCGTGAACGTATTGAGCAATATAATAGAGAAGTAAAGATTTTAAATACCGGTACCGTATTGCAAGTAGGCGATGGCATTGCTCGTATTCATGGTCTTTATGAAAAAATGGCGGGTGAATTAGTAGAATTTGAAGAGGGTAGGTAGGTATTGCTCTGAATTTGGAATCAAATAATGTCGGTGTTGTATTAATGGGCAATGGTTTGCTGATATAAGAAGGAAGTTCTGTAAAAGCAACAGGAAGAATTGCTTAGATACCCGTGAGTGAGGCCTATTTGGGTCGTGTTGTAAATGCCCTGGCTAAACCTATTGATGGTAGATGTGAAATTTCAGCTTCTGAATATCGGTTAATTGAATCTCCCGCTCCGGGTATTATTTCACGACGTTCAGTATATGAGCCTCTTCAAACGGGGCTTATTGCTGTTGATTCGATGATCCCTATAGGACGTGGTCAGGGAGAATTAATTATTGGGGACAGACAGACCGGTAAAACAGCAGTAGCAACAGATACGATTCTCAATCAACAAGTCCAAAATGTAATATGTGTTTATGTAGCTATTGGTCAAAAAGCATCTTCTGTGGCTCAGGTAGTGACTACTTTCCAGGAAAGGGGGACGATGGAATACACTATTGTGGTAGCTGAAATGGTGGATTCCCCTGCTACATTACAATACCTCGCTCCTTATATAGGAGCCGCTCTGGCGGAATATTTTATGTACCGTGAACGACACATTTCAATCATTTATGATGATCCCTCCAAACAAGCACAAGCTTATCGACAAATGTCTCTTCTATTACGAAGATTGCCCGGTCGCGAAGCTTATCCAGGAGATGTTTTTTATTTGCATTCACGCCTTTTGGAAAGAGCTGCTAAATTAAGTTCTCGTTTAGGTGAAGGAAGTATGACTACTTTGCCAATAGTTGAAACTCAGTCGGGAGATGTTTCGGCTTATATTCCTACTAATGTAATTTCGATTACTGATGGACAAATATTCTTATCTGCCGATCTATTGAATGCTGGAATCAGACCTGCTATTAATGTGGGTATCTCTGTTTCCAGAGTGGGATCTGCAGCTCAAATTAAAGCTATGAAACAAGTCGCTGGCAAATTAAAATTGGAACTGGCGTAATTTGCAGAATTAGAAGCCTTTGCACAATTTGCTTCTGATCTCGATAAAGTTACTCAGAATCAATTGGCAAGAGGTCAACGATTACGTGAATTGCTCAAATAATCCCAATCAGCCCCTCTCGCGGTGGAAGAACAGATAATGACTATTTATACTGGAACAAATGGTTATCTTGATTCATTAGAAATTGGACAGGTAAGGAAATTTCTTGGTGAGTTATGTACTTACCTAAAAACTAATAAACCGAAGTTTCAAGAAATCATATCTTCTACTAAGATATTCACTGAGGAAGAAGAAACCCTTTTGAAAGAAGCTATTCAGGAACAGACGGAACGTTTTATACTTCAGGAACAAGCATACAGAAATTGATAAAAGTTCTCAATAAAAAAGGGCTTCCGAAATCTAAAAAAAATAAAAAATATATGAAAATAAATGAAAAGCCTGAACACTGGAAGTCCTTTAAGAACTTTTTTCTTTCTCAAATGCGAATGTAAGTCATTGTATTCCAAATAGAGACTATGAATCTCATCGGGTAATATTACCACCTCAACTCCAAATCTATTCCACCAATAAATAAACCAATTTGGGATCTCATTTTTTCCAAAATTAAGAGAGATTCTAAAAAATCAGTTATACTTCTTTTGAGAATTTTTATAATAAAAATAATTATACCAGGCATATTTATAATCCCAATAATTAAAATCCATTTTAGGATAATTTATCATTTTTCTTACTCATTTAGGATCTAATCCCCAATCATTAGGATTACGTATCTTTTTAAAATGTACTTTTGAAAATGCAAATGGATAAGTTGGATCTTTTTCTCCTTTATAAAAGTGTTCAAAGTCCACTGAACCAGTTTCTATTAGAATCTATTCATAGAATCCTCTGAAATTATTACTTTCCTTTAAGGGATAAGAAACTACCAGATCTAAATATCTTGAAGCCAAATAATCCTGATCTTTTTAAACATTTTAGGTCTTAATTTTCAATGGTAAGAACCATTTCACTGAATTCTTTTTATGGATATTATCAACTTCTTCTATTTGAAGAACATCTTTCATGAAAAATTATGGTTTTACATGTTTCCTTTGAGGACAATCTTCCTTTTGAGGAACTTGACATTTATAAATATTTCCCTCTGCCCCGTGAAGAACTTCCAATACGAGAGTATTGAGATGAATATCCACCTCTTTTAGAGATGGTTTTTCCTGCAAAAATTCTCGAGTTAAATAATTAAAAAGAGAATTTAATTTTCCTTTAATATATTCAATTTTAAAATAAAAAATAGATAATACCATCTAGCAAATTGATGTTTAGCTACTAAGTTTTTAACATTTTTTTCAAGAAAACTTCCTTGATTGCATAACAATCAATTCTTAACATAAATTCCTAATTTAACAGGTCTTCTTGAAACTTAAAATGTATTTTATAATACAAAGCATTTCTTGCTTAATTGTAGAATATTTTTGTTGAAAGCTACTATGCATATATACTGGAATCTATTATATAAATGGTGGCACTACACAATTATTATACGAATTGTATAAAAAGCTAAACTTTTTGATATTTTATTCTGGGTACCGCATGATTTTTATGCGGATGGGGTAAATTGTTACACTTTATGCATGATAATTCTTGGCACCATATGATCATTATGCGGATGGGAGAAAATAACTTAAACACTGCCTGGATTTTATACCCACCGCATAATTGTTATACAGATAAGGGATTAAATAGGGCAAACACTTTGTCATGTTTTTATACCTATTGTATAACTGTTATACGGTAGGCATAAAAACAAAACAAAACGTTTGCTTTGTTTATGCCCTATCCACATAACAGTTGTGCGGTAGGGAGATTTTTCAGGCAAAATGTATTGTCTATTTTATACCCTATATGCACAATACAACTGTTATACATATCATTCTTCAATTAAAACTTATAAATCAACCACATTTATAAATAAATACTAACCTAGTCTTACAAATAACTTTATATGAACAATACTAAATTCTATTTACAATAATACCAACATTAATAATCTCCATCAACATCAACACAATTTCATGCTAAATCACAGTAATAATAAATTCTAACTACAATATAACTAATATATACAAAATTAACCTAGCAATAATTAATAACAACACAATTAATAAGAAGTCATTACAATGGTTTTTCAATCCATAAATAAATATAATAATTGTATTACGAAACCATCAAAATTATATTATAATTTAACCTTTGCTTCATATTCACTAAATGTCATATCACGAGATTTATTTTTACAGATCTCGTATACTATGCTATATCTAAATAATATTACGTCTTCATGAGTCCAATCTAAGTCGGCTAAACTTTTTTCACGAGTCATGTAATCGCAATATTTCATGAAATAGATTATGTAATTCGTTTTATTCTTTTGCTTGGGCCGATCTTTTATTATTGCGCAGGGCATATATTTATTTAAAAAATTCATATCCGGTCGATATATGCGCAGAGCATTGAACATATTTTCCCACTACATATAACAAAATAGTTAGTAAACGTCAAATAATCTAATATTAGGACTTTATGGATAATTTAATATATTAACACACTTACCATATATGCTATTTCCATCCTGCATCTTGTGGTCATCTTAAGTACTTTAATTTTACCAAACACTGGATTTATGAGGATGAATTTCCATTGTTTAATAAGGACCACAAAGAGAGAGAAAAAGTGATTTCTTGAACAAATTAGAAGGAAGGCTATGTCACTATTAACAAAATTACATTGATCTCCTTGATTTGCAAAGTAAGGCACGGTAGGATCTATATTGAGAGTTCTATTTGCATTAGATTTAAGAGCAGCGTAATCCGGCCACCACAAGCTCAAGAGCTGAAACAACATGCACGACATGAAAAAAATCTTGCATTGCAGAATGTTATCTTCTTAAATATCTCACTTCTTTAACTGTAGTAAGTTGAGGAAAACATTAACGATAACATCGTACACACCATGCCTTAGTTATAAAGTACAGACCAAATTGTGCGTCATGGTTTATACGTATTCCAGATGCACAATTGGATAAAGACTTGGATCCATATTCTTGGAGAACATGTTGCAGTTAAGCCACAAAACTTTCTCCCATTTTAGAGGTCAAAGTGGATCGTATGTACACTTTGAATTATGGTCAATAGTTAGGAAGAAGGGGAATTTTGTGTATTCTCTTGATCTTACAGCTCTTTCAGCTGTTTAACACTCAACGGGGTCTCTATCAGAATACGAGTGAGTTGCATTCACAACTCTGTATAAGTTTCATACCTTTGAAGAAAGGGTTTTCATACATATACAGTGTGTATGGAATGTCATGTATTGTTTAGTCCATCATCATTGGTGGATCAGGCTGATACGGAGACTATGTACTTATATCAAGTTGGAAAAATAAAATATCATGGCTAAACTAAGATTCAGGAGGCACTGGCGGCTGCTGTAGAGTTATGTAGAGAGGAGGTACATATTTGCTTATCTTATCATCAAAATTCCCCTATGTTTATTAGTTAAATTCCATAACTTTCTTGTACCAGTCTAATTAAATTGTCTTATTTTCGTACACTTGAGGAACTTGTAATAATTTTCCTACAAAGTCCATGGTATAGTGAAACTATAAAAAATACAAATAAGTTAATAACCGTGTGTAGATAATTTAGACAACTAAAATGACTAATTGAATGCCAACTTACAAGGTTCGTGACATCGTATTGTGGAAATAGTCCACGTACTACATATTTTTTGTCTTGCACGAGATGCAGACGTTGAATCCTTAGTCTGGTTATCCTTTTATATCATTGCAGGTATTGTGATATAGGGATAATCTGTCTAATAGCACCACTAAGATAACTAATATATCTTGCCACTGATTCTAAAGATCTAAATAAGGGCATCTTAGTGTTATGAAGCTCAACATTTTGATATTATTGTGTGGAGCACATAAGGCTTCCATGTCCTCTACATCTATTGGGATATCCTGTAGATCCTCGAATTGATACAAAGTCCTATTTGACATTTGGAACTCCATAATATCGAACCATATGAGCGAAATTTTGGACAAACTCCCGAAAAAGGCATGTTCGTACTTAGGGCCAATTTAATCCTTATATGACATTCATGTGACCATTGCGTTATTCATGGAGTTAAGTTCTATCTTATATGCCATGATGTTGTGGTGGGGTACTTGCATCTTCCATCTAGGGCTTTATCTTCCTTACAACGATATGCCCAACTATAAGCCCGTGGTAAGAAAATTCTTAGACCATTGGGATAAGTTAGACGACCAATGGTAATACGCTCACATACTCATACCTAAAAAGAAGAAATAAAGAATAAATCAACAAATAGATAAATAAAACTACATATATACTAGAAAAATAATTCAAATTATCTATAATAGAGTAACACTGATGAGGGCATACTTGGCTTAGATAGGAATCAAGAAGTCAAAGCTTAGGGAGATCCTATTCAAGTTCCTTTTGAACCAGTTACGCGAGCACGAGCTAAACGATTCAAGGAAGGGCTTGTTAGATTAATTCATAAAGAATGGACTAATCAAAATACAAGATATTCTGCTAGGAATTAAGATTTAAAGTTAGTCCATTCGTTGCAAGCAAGCACATACTAAGATGAAAAAAGTCAGGAAAAATCAACTTTGGATATACTGTCACTGCGCCCCGGCGCAGGTTTTACAATGGAAAATCGCACCCTGGCGCGATTGGACCGAGAAGAACTCGTAGGTGACGAGTTCAGAGCGCACCTCAGTGGGATAGCTCTCCCCAAAGCAATGTTTGGCTGGGAGACTGCGCCCTGACGCGATGCTTCGGCGAGGGAAAAAATAAAGACGCGTTTTTTTTAGCAATTTTAGGATTTCTTGTAAGATTTTATTACCTAATTAGATTAGATTTTTTATGTATTGAAGTTTTATTTCAAGAGAAGGATTGGGTTTTCATAGATTAGTATAAATAGATATCAAAGCTTTGTAATTCATAACATTTATCATTATTCATTCAATATATTTTCTGAGAGAAATTATTCTTCATATTTTGGTTCTTTAAGAATTTCTAAGTGTTTCTTAGTTATTTTTGAGATTCAACTTGTCTTATCATTCAACAATACATAGCTGGGTGTGACGACTTTTACCACATCAATCGTTGATTATGCCAAGGTTCTTGTCTCTTTAAAGACAACGGGTTGAGGCGTTGTTGGTATCCATTCAACGCGATTCTCCTACACAAAAAATTGTACCAAGGTTCGCGTCTCTTTATAGGCGTTAGGTTGAGGTGTTGTGAGTGTTCCATTGAACAATTTTGCTAAAAAATGATCCAAGCAGCGTTCACCTTACACAAGCGTACCGTGGACCTTATCAGTTGGTATTAAAGAAACGTTCATGTAGCGGGTTATCTATCTTTACTTTTTTTGTTTTAGTTTGATTATTTATTTTAGTATATATATATATATATATATATATATATATATATATTGTTATTTTAGTTTATTATAATTTTTTAATTGGCAAAATTGGAGGCTTCAATCAAGTGCAAATTTCGAAGATTAAGGAATTCTAAGGAGTTCAAGGCAAATTCAAAGGCGAATAACCCATAATTTTTTGCGGTACATCAAAATTCATACTTATTATTTATTGTCATTGATAAGTTCTTATTGAATTTAATAGATACTTTGATTTGTTTGGTGAATTCAAAAAGAACCTATAAGAAAAGAATTTTGAATGGTAAAAGGCAAGAGTGTGAGATTATTAGAGGGTTAAAGGCTAAATTGAGTGATGCACGAGCGTTGTGTGATTCATTATATTGAGCGAAACATGTAAGGGAGTGGAAAGGAAATTTTTATCTACTAAAGTTTGTTTTGCAGCAAACATAACTGTTATGAATGATAAGGGATTGTTTAGAGAAAGTTCCTCAATAAAGGATCACAAGGGGGATTCCAATGTAGACACTGATGCTCTACTGCATCAGATACTTTGAAGGTTAGAACGATTTGAAGATAAATTTGAGAAGTTAAAAGGCACGCAAAGGGGGCAGTCCTAACTGATTATGGGTTCTCAAAAGAAAGAGAATTCTCAACGAAAGATTTTCAAAGAGGATAACGAGGAATCCGTTGGAGGAAGGTATAGTGAAGAGAAATTTTTTGATCCAGATCTTCGAAGGGATAATAGAGATCGAAGAGATAATCAGAATCATCGAGACCTAGAAGATTGACGTGATAGAGAAGATAGGAGGCATAGAGGAGATAGGAAACGAGTATATGATAATTTGGGTAATATTAAGTTGAAGATTCTAGCTTTCCAAGGAAGGAGTGATTCCAAAGCATATCTTGAGTGGGAAAAGAAGGTGGAATCGGTATTTGATTGTCATAACTACTCGGAGTGCAAGAAGGTTCAATTGATAGCCACATAGTTCACTGATTATGTAGTTACTTGGTGGGATCAATTGAAAACTAGAAGGAAAAGATGTGGTAAACCACAAATTGAGACTTAGGTGGAGATGAAGTGGGTCGTGAAAAGTGGTTTGTGCCAAGCCATTACTATAGAGATCTTTATAGGAGTCTACAAACACTAAAGCAAGGCAGTAAGAGCGTGGAAGAATACTACAAGGAGATGGAGGTTATCATGTCTCGAGCAAATATAGTGGAGGATCGCGAGGTGATAATGACAAGGTTTTAAACGGGTTTGAATTGGGAGATTACTGATTTGGTGGAGCGATAACATTATGGTACACGTGGCCATCAAGATTGAGAAGCAACTCAGGAGAAAAGGTGGTCACAATATCTACTACGAGTTTATCTTGGAAGTCTAATACACCAGAAAAGGAGGATAAACTAATCATAAACAAGCCTAAGATTGAGCCTAAACAAGAATCAACCAGTCGAGGAAATCAAGGTAAAATTGACTCTTCTTCCAATAGAAATCGTGACATTATATGTTTTAAATGTCAAGGTAAGGGTCATACTTCAAGTCAATTCCTAAATTAGAGAATGATGATTATACCTGATGGAGAAGTGGAGACCAAGGAGGAGAAAAGTGATGATGAGTCGATGTCACCATTAGAAGAAGTGGACGCTAGGGAGTTTACTATTTCAGGTTTGGCATTGGTTAGTAAGAGAGTTCTTAGTGCACAAGTGAAGGAAGAAAGTATGGAACAACAGTTCCACACCCGATGTCTTGTAAATGGAAAGATCGGTTGGATGGTAATTGATGGTGGGAGTTGCATAAATGTTGCGAGTACTACAATGGTGGAGCAATTAGGGCTACTTTCAACTAAACATCCATAGTCATATAGATTGCAATAGCTCAACGATAGTGGTGAAATGAAAGTGACGAAACAAGTAATGGTTCCATTTAGTATTGGTAGATATGTGGACGAAATGCAATGTGATGTGGTTCTAATGCAAGCGAGGCACTTACTACTTGGGAGGCCATGGCAATTTGATAGGTGTATGAAGCATGAATACTTTACAAATCAATATTCCTTTGTACACAATAAAAGATCAGTTACGCTTTGGTCTATGACACCAAAGCAAGTTCATGAAGACCAATTACATTTACATTTACAAAAAGATTATGTACAAAGAAAGATAGATTGAGGAAAAAGAAAATAATTAAAAAGAAAAGTGTGAAAAAAAAAAGATAGTTAAGAGAAAAGAAAGTGAGAGAAAATTGAGAAAAGAATAATTACTTGGCAAAAGAGAGTGATGTGAAGAGGGCTTTAATTTCTAAACAGTCGATGGTTGTACTTTTGTACAAGGAGGCATTGAATACTAACGTTACTAATGTTTCTTTGCTTAATGTTATTTCATCTCTTTTGCAGAAATACAAAGATGTCTTTCCCGATGATCTACCAAAGGAATTACTGTCAATTCGGGGAATTGAACATCAAATTGACTTTATTCCTAGTGCTACCATTCCAAATCGATCGTCTTATAGAAGTAATCCCGAGAAAACAAAAGAGCTACAAAGGCAGGTTGATGAGCTTATGGAGAAGGGGTTCGTGAGAGAAAGTTTGAGTCCATGTGCAATTCCAATGATCTTAGTACCTAAGATGGATGGAAAATGGCGTATGCGCATCGATTGTCGTACAGTAAATAATATCACGATAAAGTATCAACATCATATTCCTAGGGTAGATGATATGTTAGATGAATTGCATAGATCTTGCATATTTTCTAAAATTGATTTAAAAAATGGATATCATCAAATTATAATGAAAGAGGGAGATGACTGAAAATTGCTTTTAAAACAAAATATGGTTTGTATGGGTGGTTAGTTTACCTTTTGGATTAACTAATGCACCTAGTACTTTCATGAGATTAATGAACCATATTTTACATTCTTTCATTGATAAATTTGTTATTGTTTATTTTGATGATATTTTAGTTTATAGTAAAAACTTAGATGATCATATCAAACATTTAAAATCTATTTTAGATGTTCTTAAGAAAGAGAAATTATATGCTAACATGAATAAATGCATGTTTTGCACTGATAGAGTTATTTTTCTTGGTTTTATTATTAGTTCAAAGGGAATTCAAGTGGGTGAATAAAAGATTCGAGCAATCCAAGAACAACCGAGTCCCACGAATATGAGTCAAGTTCGAAGTTTCCATGGACTCGGGAGTTTTTATCAATGGTTTGTAAAAGATTTCAGTACTGTTACGGCACCACTCATGGAAGTTGTAAGACCCCGAATTTTATGAAATATAAAATTTAATTTTTCTTCATATATATTTTTCATGAAACAGTAAGTGGTTAAATTGACGAAATTGAAAGTTAAGAATGTTATGTGCAAATTTTATTTTGACGAACAATATTCGTTTTGTCGGGGAATATTCGGGCCGTACGACGGCGCCGAAATAACAAATTATTTGTGGACCCCACAACGGAATATTTGTCGGATATAGAAAATGACAGAAGTAACCTTTTTAAATAAAAATAGTCAACGGTGTTAACTGTTAAAATACCGGTGATAAAAGAATAGTAGCATACGGTAATTTATGGTATTTTACTGTAGCATGCGGTACTCTACAGTAGCACACGGTATTGCACAGTGTCTCATATTATTGACACCGTAATTGTTACGCATCATTTCATCAATAATTGTCACTGCATAATATTTTATATTATCAATTCAATTATTGTTCCTACACAGTATTTTGCATTATTGATTCAATAATTGTCATTACACTGTATTTCATATCATCGAGTCAATAATTGTTGGTGCACTGTAGTTTAAAATTATTGAATCTAATAATTGTCACAGTAGCAAATACACTATAATTTATATTATTAAATTAATAAAAATATGTAACGTGTTTCTTACATTATTGTGGTAACATTATTTTATATGTTGGACTCACAGGAAGAATAAATAAATAAATAAATAAATAAAAAATAATTAATTTTACTATTTAAAATAGTAACGTGAATAGTGACGTGAATAGTGACGTGAATAGTACGTGACATGTGGGACCCATTGTGGGGCCCACATGAAATGTGAGAAATGTGAATTTGCTGAAGTGGGTTGGTGGAGGCTGCGCAGCAGCCTCTGCTGAATATTTTTCAGCCCACCTACCACGCATAGTAACTTATTTTCTCCTATAAATAGCTTGCTCAGCTGAATAGAAAAATCACACCTAAAACATAAAATTTTTCTATAAGAATTTTATGAGTTTTCTCTGAGAATAGTAAGGTTATTTTGAGAGTTTGAAAGCCAAAAGGAGTGCAGGAATTTTTCAAGTAAGTGTTTTATTAAAGAGTAGTAATTTCATAAATTCCTATTTTTCACGGTATTCACAAATCTTCCTTTAGAAGACTCTTCTTTGAGAAGATTCATTTTTAAAAGCTTTCTTTGGAAGATTTATTTTGGAATATTATTTTAAAAACTATTTTAAAGTTGTTATATTATACTACAAAAATTATGTTAAATATATATAATTTTGATAGTTCATAATATACGAGTTATCATACACTTTGAAATTTATATGTGGTAATTACTAATTATATTAAAAATATATAGGTTGATCAATCTCATTTAAATCAATATCCAGTCACGTGTTAAGGTAAGGGGTATTATTCTTTTCATCATCATAAATGGATATTATTTTCTTTCTTACTTGAAGGGATTATCATTCTTTGATTCTCGAAAATAATATCGTTTCTTTCTTGTGTCATTTACTTCCATGTATTAAATTGTGGGAATAACCTTACGGCGCGGTTTACCGCCTGTTGGTGAATAACCTTTTGTATTCATTCCTTATTAATCTTTGAGAATAACCTTACGGTGCGGATTATCGCCTGTTTGGTGAATAACTCTTCGTATTCAAATTGATGGGAATAACCTTACGGCGCGGATTATCGCCTGTTTGGTGAATAACTCTTCGTATACAAATTGATGGGAATAACCTTACGGCGCGGATTACCGCCTGTTGGTGAATAACCCTTTTTATTTGTCTCGTGTGGAAATAATTTGTCTACACGAATTATCACTTGACACTTTTATTCCATATTCGTAAGTGATATCATTTTCCTTTATACTCATAAGGGATACCATCTTTTTCATCTTCCATTATTCAAACTTACTATGGTAAGGGATATTAATTCCCTTCACCTTTTGTTAATCAAACCTGCTACGGTAAGAGATATTATTTTCTTTCATACACCTAAATCGAAACTTATTATGGAACTATTGCTTCTATAATTCCTGAAAATATTACATGTTCCATAATAGTTGAACTTCATTATTTCAACTGAACCTTCCCATTTTCTGAACCTTTCTGTTGAACTATAATCGTTATTCTGAACTGTAGATCTTGAATATCATTTTTAAATTTCACTCCACATCATGTTGGCAATTTGGACATTATTTGAATCTGCACAAAGTAAACTTCCGATACTTATTGTTTATCCTGTTCTTCTGTTCATCATTTGTATCACTGTTATTTGTATTAATCATCAAGAAGCAAGTTGTTGTGAATATCTGTGGCCGGGGGCACAGATGTGATATAATTGTTGAACAGATGATAGGTTAAAGGCGATATACTAGGTTAAAGGCGATACATTTGTTCGGTGTCTTTTATGGCACGTGGTTAATGTTCTCTTTGGCCCGTAGTGCAAAGATGAACTGTTGATTGGTATGATTATGACCAAAGGCTGAATCTGGTATAATCATGACCGTTGGTGTTATATTGAATGTCTTTGGCCCGTAGTGCAAAGATGAACTGTTGATTGGTATGATTATGACCAAAGGCTGAATCTGGTATAATCATGACCGTTGGTGTTATATTGAATGTCTTTGGCCCGTAGTGCAAAGATGAACTGTTGATCTGCATAATTATGACCAGGAACTGTGAAGTTGTATTATTTTGACTAATGGTATTTCAGATAATAAAAGTTGATGATATTTTTACTAAAAAGAGAAGCGAGTGGACATTATAGTCTGCATTATTCTTCTAATAGATTGCTCATTCCGCTGCTATTATTGATCTGAACGTTGTTTAAGAATTTAACTACAGTTTTTGATATAAACCTTGTAGTCTATTGTATTCTATCAAGAACTCAACTGTTGAAGGCTAATGATAATTTATTCGTCATTATCTTAGTCATGATATTTCTTACTGGGCTATTTGAGCTCACCCTTTCTTTTGTTCCATTGTTTTTCAACAGGAGATGAAAACGTAACGGGGTCTAGCCGAGGGATGGAGTGAGAGTCCGAAGAATAGTTATCCTAGTCTTCACGTGTTGTAAAATAGTGTGGCAATAATAGTGAAGACTTGGTTGTGTATTATTATACACTGTATTGTTGTACGTTGTGCTTTGTTGTAATAATTTTGTTGTAGTCTTTTGACGACTCAAGTTTGGGCTGTGTGGGCCTAGATTTGGGGGCGTCACAGTTGGTATCAGAGCTTAGGGATATGGTCTTTAATGGAGATCTGGGGTTAGAATTAGGAGGGGAGAGACGAATAGAATCGGTCACTAGTGTGTCCCACCTAAATTAGATTTTATTATCTAATGAGTTGATTTGAATATAGGGACAGGAAGTGATGAGTCAGTTTGTTTGAACTAACAATTATTTTGTGACAACAGTTAGGTATGACATCTGGAAATCAGGAGGTTAACTATGAAATGACCGAAACAAATGTAGCTGCAAAACAAGAGGCGACGAATAATCTTCTTACAAACTCAGAGTTGAATCATTTGCCTAAGACAAAAATTATGCGTGTTCTATCCAGTAAGGATGAAGGTGAAAGTTCTGTTACAGTCATTCCAGATCCATTATTAGAAGCAATTAAAGGAAGTAATGAACTTGCGGAAATTATCGCCTTTAATTTACTCACTAATTGGGAGAGTCATATCACCTGGTTATGCTCTATAACAAAGGATCAGAATATATGGACTTTTCATATTAGTCTTTGGGATTTATGGTGTTCCAGCTATGAGTTTCAAGATTATTTAAAAATGATGTTTCTATACTTTTGGGCGTTACAATTTAAAGGAATTCAGGTTAAGTTAGTCATTATCGTGGAAACTGCAGTCTATCGAAAATACTATTCTTACAGAAATCATTGGTACGTTACTACTGATGAAGTTGAAGAATCCGAGAAACAGTTCGTTAGAGAATTATTTAGTGGTATTCCCATGGTTGAAATACGTGAAGATCCGAATGAAGTACTCGGGATTCGATTTGACGATAACAATCAAGAAACCGAATGAGGTGATAACCGGTAAGCTATTCATAAATTCTCGTGAATTCTACGCTCTGTTAGATACTGGCTCTACCCATTCTTTTATCTCACCTGCATGTGCTCA
Source organism: Hedera helix (assembly GCA_947179155.2). Classification (NCBI taxonomy): domain Eukaryota; kingdom Viridiplantae; phylum Streptophyta; class Magnoliopsida; order Apiales; family Araliaceae; genus Hedera; species Hedera helix. Next base: position 34,302,880 of record OX359271.1, on the reverse strand, counting down.
ACGTTTAAATTTGACTTCTGAAAACTTAAATCTTGTCTTATCAGTTGAAACCTCATTGGGAGAAATACCTATTACATCTACTGTCTATAAATCTTGTCTAGTTCAAATCAACAACCTCACAGTACCTGTTGACCTTATTTCTTTGGAGATGCATGAATTTGATGTGATTCTAGGAATTGATTGGTTGACTACCCATCATGCTAAAATTGATTGTTTTCATAAGATTATTAGTTTTTATATTCCTAATCAACCTTTCATGCAAATTCAAGCAACTAAACCATTGAAATCTATAACTGTTATTTCTAGCCATAAAGTCATTCGTTTATTGAAAAACGGATGTCAAGCCTTTTTAGCTCATGTCATTGATTTGAACAAAAATACGTCAAACTTGAATGATATTTCCGTTGTTAATGAGTTTTCTGACGTTTTTCCTGATGAACTTCCTGGCTTACCTCCAAACCGAGAATTTGAATTCTGTATTGATCTTGAACCCCGTACTAAGCCCATTTCTAAAGTCCCATACCAAATGGCTCCCATAGAACACCAAGAGTTGAAAGTTTAATTACTAGATATCGGTATCATTCATTCTAGTACAAAACTTATATCGAGCGAGGAATACGAGAAGAGTTTTCAAGAACTCAAGAGGAGACTTGTTTCAGCTCCTGTTCTGACCATTCCAATCAGGATTAAGAGAATTCGTTATAGCGATGCTTCAGGCAAAGGTCTAGGATGTGTCCTTATGCAACATGGAAAGGTTATAGCCTATGCTTCTCGACAACTCAAAGATTATGAGAAAAATTATCCTACTCATGATCTAGAGTTGGCAGCAGTCGTTTTCGCGTTGAAGATCTGGAGACACTACTTGTACGGATAAAAGGTGGATATCTATACGGATCATAAAAGTCTCAAGTATTTCTTCACCCAGAAGGAACTGAACATGCGACAACGACGTTGGCTTGAGCTGTTGAAGGATTACGACCACATAATCCAGTATCACCCGGGAAAGGCTAATGTTGTAGCTGACGCTTTGAGCAGAAGATCTTATGCGAGTACAAGTGCACTGGTGACAATACAAAAGCGTATTTTGTACGACTTGCAAAAGATGGAGATAGAGCTAAAGACACTAGGGACCCACTCGAAGATTGCTCACGTGCGAGTAGAACCAGCTTTAATCGATAAAATTAAAGCTGCTCAAGCTACCGATCCGGAACTGATAAACATGATAAAAAAGTACAAGAAGGTACCATTCCCGAAGCAAGAATCGACGAGAAAGGAATACTTCGAGTCAACTCTCGACTCTGTGTTCCTAACGATCCTGAATTAAAGCATAAAATCATGATGGAGGCACACAACACGCCATTTGCAATCCACCCAGGAGGTACCAAGATGTATCGAGATCTTCGACATACATTTTGGTGGAACAATATGAAAAGGGAGATTGCAGAGTTTATCTCAAGGTGCCTAACTTGTCAACGTGTCAAGGCAGAGCATCAAGTACCTAAGGGTCCTTTACAACCACTTGAAGTTCCCGAATGGAAGTGGGAACACATCAATATGGACTTTGTAACAGGTCTTCCCAAAGTTTCTCAAGGCTTAGATGCAATTTGGGTCATCGTAGATAGATTGACCAAATCCGCTCATTTTTTGCCTATACGAGAAAACTTTTCACTTGAACGTCTTGCCGGTATGTACATAAATGAAATCGTGAGACTGCATGGCATGCCAGTTTCCATAGTTTCTGATCGAGATCCTAGATTCACTTCACGATTTTGGATCAGTCTACAGAAAGCTATGAGCACTGAGCTACGATTCAGTTCTGCATACCATCCTCAGACGGACGGACAATCAGAAAGGACGATCCAAACCCTCAAAGATCTTTTGAGACTTTGCGTACTAGATTTCAAAGGAAGTTGGGATAAGTACTTGCCATTGGTGGAATTTTCTTACAACAACAGTTACCAAGCAAGTATAGGCATGGCTCCATTCGAGGCTTTATATGGACGCAAGTGTCGCTCTCCAGTATGCTGGAATGAGGTAGTAGAAGCAAAACTGTTGAGACCCGAGTTGGTACGCTTGACAACAGAAAATATCCAAATGATCCGACAACGAGTACAGACCGCACAAGAACGACAAAAGAGTTATGCTGATCTTCATCGGAGAGACGAAAGTTTCAACGTCGGAGATCATGTATTCTTACTTGTTTCTCCATGGAAAGAAGTTACGAGATTCGGAAAGAGAGGAAAGCTTAACCCTCGATTTATTGGCCAATTTGAAATCCTCGATCGAATAGGAACCGTAGTCTACAGACTAGCCCTACCACCAAGTATGTCTCGCATCCATAACGTTTTTCACATATCTATGTTACGTAAATATGTGAAGGACCCAAACCACGTCATTGAGTTAGAAGCAGACGTTATAGCAGATGATTTAACATACGAGGAGGTACCTGTTAAGATCCTAGATAAGAAGGAGCAGATTCTACGCTCAAAGGTTATACCTCAAGTTAAGGTTTTATGGAGGAACCAAGATATTGAGGAAATGACCTGGGAGCTAGAATCCGAGATGAAATCTAAATATCCTTACCTCTTCGAAATGCCAGGTACGTCAATTTCGGGGACGAAATTTCATAAGGAGGGGAGGTTGTAAGACCCCGAATTTTATGAAATATAAAATTTAATTTTTCTTCATATATATTTTTCATGAAACAGTAAGTGGTTAAATTGACGAAATTGAAAGTTAAGGATGTTATGTGCAAATTTTATTTTGACGAACAATATTCGTTTTGTCGGGGAATATTCGTTTTGTCGGGGAATATTCGGGCCGTACGACGGCGCCGAAATAACAAATTATTTGTGGACCCCACAACGGAATATTTGTCGGATATAGAAAACGACAGAAGTAACCTTTTTAAATAAAAATAGTCAACGGTGTTAACTGTTAAAATACCGGTGATAAAAGAATAGTAGCATACGGTAATTTATGGTATTTTACTGTAGCATGCGGTACTCTACAGTAGCACACGGTATTGCACAGTGTCTCATATTATTGACACCGTAATTGTTACGCATCATTTCATCAATAATTGTCACTGCATAATATTTTATATTATCAATTCAATTATTGTTCCTACACAGTATTTTGCATTATTGATTCAATAATTGTCATTACACTGTATTTCATATCATCGAGTCAATAATTGTTGGTGCACTGTAGTTTAAAATTATTGAATCTAATAATTGTCACAGTAGCAAATACACTATAATTTATATTATTAAATTAATAAAAATATGTAACGTGTTTCTTACATTATTGTGGTAACATTATTTTATATGTTGGACTCACAGGAAGAATAAATAAATAAATAAATAAATAAAAAATAATTAATTTTACTATTTAAAATAGTAACGTGAATAGTGACGTGAATAGTGACGTGAATAGTACGTGACATGTGGGACCCATTGTGGGGCCCACATGAAATGTGAGAAATGTGAATTTGCTGAAGTGGGTTGGTGGAGGCTGCGCAGCAGCCTCTGCTGAATATTTTTCAGCCCACCTACCACGCATAGTAACTTATTTTCTCCTATAAATAGCTTGCTCAGCTGAATAGAAAAATCACACCTAAAACATAAAATTTTTCTATAAGAATTTTATGAGTTTTCTCTGAGAATAGTAAGGTTATTTTGAGAGTTTGAAAGCCAAAAGGAGTGCAGGAATTTTTCAAGTAAGTGTTTTATTAAAGAGTAGTAATTTCATAAATTCCTATTTTTCACGGTATTCACAAATCTTCCTTTAGAAGACTCTTCTTTGAGAAGATTCATTTTTAAAAGCTTTCTTTGGAAGATTTATTTTGGAATATTATTTTAAAAACTATTTTAAAGTTGTTATATTATACTACAAAAATTATGTTAAATATATATAATTTTGATAGTTCATAATATACGAGTTATCATACACTTTGAAATTTATATGTGGTAATTACTAATTATATTAAAAATATATAGGTTGATCAATCTCATTTAAATCAATATCCAGTCACGTGTTAAGGTAAGGGGTATTATTCTTTTCATCATCATAAATGGATATTATTTTCTTTCTTACTTGAAGGGATTATCATTCTTTGATTCTCGAAAATAATATCATTTCTTTCTTGTGTCATTTACTTCCATGTATTAAATTGTGGGAATAACCTTACGGCGCGGTTTACCGCCTGTTGGTGAATAACCTTTTGTATTCATTCCTTATTAATCTTTGAGAATAACCTTACGGTGCGGATTATCGCATGTTTGGTGAATAACTCTTCGTATTCAAATTGATGAGAATAACCTTACGGTGCGGATTATCGCATGTTTGGTGAATAACTCTTCGTATTCAAATTGATGGGAATAACCTTACGACGAGGATTATCGCCTGTTTGGTGAATAACTCTTCGTATACAAATTGATGGGAATAACCTTACGGCGCGGATTACCGCCTGTTGGTGAATAACTCTTTTTATTTGTCTCGTGTGGAAATAATTTGTCTACACGAATTATCACTTGACACTTTTATTCCATATTCGTAAGTGATATCATTTTCCTTTATACTCATAAGGGATACCATCTTTTTCATCTTCCATTATTCAAACTTACTATGGTAAGGGATATTAATTCCCTTCACCTTTTGTTAATCAAACCTGCTACGGTAAGGGATATTATTTTCTTTCATACACCTAAATCGAAACTTATTATGGAACTATTGCTTCTATAATTCCTGAAAATATTACATGTTCCATAATAGTTGAACTTCATTATTTCAACTGAACCTTCCCATTTTCTGAACCTTTCTGTTGAACTATAATCGTTATTCTGAACTGTGGATCTTGAATATCATTTTTAAATTTCACTCCACATCATGTTGGCAATTTGGACATTATTTGAATCTGCACAAAGTAAACTTCCGATACTTATTGTTTATCCTGTTCTTCTGTTCATCATTTGTATCACTGTTATTTGTATTAATCATCAAGAAGCAAGTTGTTGTGAATATCTGTGGCCGGGGGCACAGATGTGATATAATTGTTGAACAAATGATAGGTTAAAGGCGATATACTAGGTTAAAGGCGATACATCTGTTCGGTGTCTTTTATGGCACGTGGTTAATGTTCTCTTTGGCCCGTAGTGCAAAGATGAACTGTTGATTGGTATGATTATGACCAAAGGCTGAATCTGGTATAATCATGACCGTTGGTGTTATATTGAATGTCTTTGGCCCGTAGTGCAAAGATGAACTGTTGATTGGTATGATTATGACCAAAGGCTGAATCTGGTATAATCATGACCGTTGGTGTTATATTGAATGTCTTTGGCCCGTAGTGCAAAGATGAACTGTTGATCTGCATAATTATGACCAGGAACTGTGAAGTTGTATTATTTTGACTAATGGTATTTCAGATAATAAAAGTTGATGATATTTTTACTAAAAAGAGAAGCGAGTGGACATTATAGTCTGCATTATTCTTCTAATAGATTGCTCATTCCGCTGCTATTATTGATCTGAACGTTGTTTAAGAATTTAACTACAGTTTTTGATATAAACCTTGTAGTCTATTGTATTCTATCAAGAACTCAACTGTTGAAGGCTAATGATAATTTATTCGTCATTATCTTAGTCATGATATTTCTTACTGGGCTATTTGAGCTCACCCTTTCTTTTGTTCCATTGTTTTTCAACAGGAGATGAAAACGTAACGGGGTCTAGCCGGGGGATGGAGTGAGAGTCCGAAGAATAGTTATCCTAGTCTTCACGTGTTGTAAAATAGTGTGATAATAATAGTGAAGACTTGGTTGTGTATTATTATACACTGTATTGTTGTACGTTGTGCTTTGTTGTAATAATTTTGTTGTAGTCTTTTGACGACTCAAGTTTGGGCTGTGTGGGCCTAGATTTGGGGGCGTCACAGAAGTCATCAAAAATAGCGTTGGATTTAAATGGGTTTAAGCGTTGGAGATATTTTGATGCAAGAAGGCAAACCGATGGTGTATTTTAGCGACAAGTTAAGTGAAATGGTTTTAAACTATCCTACTTATAACAAGGAGTTGTATGCATTGGTTAAGGCCTTTGAGACATAACAACACTACATGTGGTCTAAAGAGTTCGTGATTCATACAGATCATGAATCATTGAAGTATGTAAAGGGTCAACATAAGCTGAATAAGAGGTATGCACGATGGATGAAGTTCATTGAGACGTTTCCATACGTCATCAAATATAAGCAAGGTAAAGAGAACATCGTTGCATATGCACTTTCGAGGAGGTATGTGTTATTAAATATTTTTGATACAAAATTATTTGGTTTTGAACAAATTAAGGAATTATATGTTAATGATCATGATCATGATTTTTGTGAAGAATATAAATTTTGTGAAAAGAATGCAGTAGGTAAGTATTTTAGGCATGATGGGTTTTTATTTCGTGAAAATAAATTTTGCATACCTGCTTGTTGTTTACGTGAATTACTTGTTAAATAATCATATGGGGGAGGTTTAATGGGACATTTTGGCATGGTTAAAACATTATCTATGTTACAAGAGCATTTTTATTGGCTACATATGAAACGTGACGTAGAAAGAATTTGTGAAAGATGTATTGTTTGTCGACAGTCGAAGTCACGTGTTCAACCCCGTGTGTTATATACACCATTGCCTATTTATAGTGAACCTGATAAGTAGATTTTTATATCTTTTTATTAGTTATTTTTTTCTTTATTAATTGTGAGTTTTGAAGTATTTTTAGTGTTTTAAGTAATTATTTAATTTTATGCATTTATATTATTTTTATTTGATTTTGTAGGAATTATTTGGGCTGGATGGCAAAATGTTAAATTATTAGCTCTTGACGACATTTTTGTAATTAGCTGCAAGAGGTACCACGCCATGCGCGCTAAGGCGGTAATCAATTAGCAACACGCAACAAGCAGAATGCCGTCGTTTGGTTGAAGGAAAAAGAGCAGCGCCTGCGCATAGCGCGGGCAGGTATTGTTTTAAAGCTTTTAGGTGCGTGGACAGGCGTGGTTTGCAGCTTATTTTCTTTATTGAGGGGCCCATCACCATGCTTTGTTCCATTCCTTTTTTTCCATCAAATTCATAAAGCTTTTTTCAAGTTTAAATTCCGACAGTGCATAAATAAAAGGAATAGTTAATAATTCCAGCAGCAATTTGAAATAGGAACATTAATTAATTATTTTATTTTTAATTTATATTCTAATTTTTATTAGGTTTTGAGATAAATTATGTATCTATAAATAAGTGCTTTGAGACACAATTAGGAGGATCTCATCTCATATCTCTCAATTCTACTGTACAAGATTTTTATTCTTCTTTTATGATGAGTAGCTAAGTTTTTCAATTAAGTTCTAGGGAATTTCAAACCTAACTGTAGCTAATGGTTAAATCAATTCAGTAATATTATTTATTCTTCCTTATATGAAATTATTCGCGATAATCTGTTTTAATTACTTATTTGATATTAAATTTGATTGGTTTGATTAGAGCTCATTATATTGATCAAATTATTATCAATTGTTAGATTTAAGAATTATATTACGTGTAATTGATATTGTTCCTAATCGTTGATAGTGAATAATGAAAGATGACTGTGGTCAAACTTTTATTTATTGCTATGGTTATCATGATGTAAGTTAAACAGTTCGAGCTTATGAGATTGTTGCTTAGAATAATTTAATTTCTTTGTTATTAATGCTTCCATTATATTAAATTTAGAGAGCTTGTTCTATATTGTATAATAGTTAGAATCTAATGAATAACTTATTTTGTCAGATTAAAATTAAGAAAATTTTTGGGTAGAAGAACTTGTTGTGGCCTAGGGTTATTAGTTTCATGGAATGATAGAAATATATTCTGATTGATTAAATTGTTAATTATAAGGGTGAGATTGAACCGAAGAACTAAAGTTTTCAATTTATTGGTTCATCTTATTAATTTACTTTTGTTTATTTAGTTAATTATAATTAATTTTAAAACCCCCCATTCTAGTTTACATTGCATAAAATTAAATTAATCATTCTCTGTGGGATCGACTTTTACTTACACTACTACATAAATATTTTTTCAAAGTAAGATTTTATTTTTGGGTGTCTGCGATAACACACTAAATTTTGGCGCGATTTTCGGGGAGTGATTTTAATTTATTTTTGTGTTTTTGTAAATTTTATTTTAATTTAGTAATTTTTCTTAGATTTTTTTTGTAGTTTAATTGAGTTGTGCAGGTTAAGGATGGAAGTCATGCCTAATTATGTTAATGAGATAAATCTTTCTTCTCTTGAGCAGCAAATTGAGAGTTTAACTTCTCTTGTTTATCAAATGGTTGTTGGTATTTGTAAGATTTATACGGTAATATGACACCCAACAGATATGTGCTTAATTCTTCGATAGGAGTCCCATGAAAAAGTCAATGTAGCAGGTGGTTTTCTTGGTCAAACACAAATGAGATATGATCCATATTCATACACGTATAATTCAGGATGGAATGATCATTCTAATTTTAGCTATAAGAATCCAAAATTGAATCAACCTGCAAACCAGAACTTTCCAAATAATCAACAGTACATGCAGCTATATCCCCAACAACAACAGGGAAAATCGTCTAATTTTGATATGTCTTTAAAAGAAATGACTAAAGCTCTTGAAACTAACATTTTGCAATCAACAGTTATGCTATACGATTTTGCTTCTTACGATCAACTTTACGAAACTCAACCTTTATGATGCTTGATTAAGTTCATTTACTACATCCTTAAGTTATTTGTGATATGATCTTCATTATATGATTCAGAGAAGACTCTGCATTTGATATTGTCATACGATCTCTTTTGTGAAGTACCTTTATACTTTTATCTCAACATGCTCTACGATCTGGTATCTTTTCTTCAATAACCTGAGTGAATTATATGAACTGGTCTCAAGCTTTACAATTCACTATATGATCTTGACTTTGTGAGCTTATATTCTGCGATCTCTTTAACAACTGCATTCTGCCTTACGATTTCTGATATACTGTATTCTACGATCTTTTAAGTTATTCTTCTCTGTTTTCGACTTTGGCCTTGCTTCTGATGATTCTCCAGCAATCTTGAGTTTAGTCTACTCTTCTTCCTAGTCTATTACAAGTTTATCAGAACTTTCTGTATTCAAATTAACCTAACAAATTTGATCTCTAATGTCCTTTTATACCATTATTTTTTTCGGATTGATACAGAAGTTATCTTTTGGATCAACCTAAAAAGTTTGATTCCTAACCTAATCTATTTTTTTAGTTTGGATCAACCTTACAATTTTGATCCCTAAATCATTTTACAATGATTATTATTTTAAGGACTGTACAAGTGGCTAAACATATATTCACATTTGTTCATTTCTATCTTTTTTATCACGTATTAAACAAAGTCACATAAACATCTAAGCATTCAGTAGATAATTATGTATTCAACCATTCACAATTAAGACATTTATAACATTTATTCAAATAATCAAAGTCATCATCAAATCTATAAATGTACTAACACAGTCCATATCGCAGAATTATTATGCGGTAGGTCTTTTACGTGATCCGAAGGTAACAAAGTCATTTGGTAAATGGGCCAGATATGGCATAACAGTTTGTGAGAATCCTAATAATTATTATATGATAGCCTTATTTCCTAACTTTTTGATCTCCACACGGACGACCCAGATTGAATTGAATAGATGAATGATCCCATCCAACTTGAAATGAAAATCACCTCACACACATAACGCTAACTAACCAACTCACTTACCTATACTACCCAAATACTAGCAATACTATATTATCAATAATTGAATTTATGTGCATTAAGATGGTTTTATTTTTATTTTTATATATATTTCATTTTCTTTCAGTTCTAAATGTATAGCGCACAAGAAGGATGAAGTCATGAAACATAAAATTCATTCAAATTTATAATTATACAAAATAAAAAGAGAGGCCATACCAACATTGGGTTAGGGAGCCACCAACTAAGAGTGTAAAATAAACAGGTGGTGGACATTTTAGAAATATATGATAAAAAGAAATAAATTTAAAACCGTCCACGTTCAATGTATATGACTACTTTTGGTGGCTTTCTCATAGGGTAGTTAATTACTTTTAATTAGTTATCTTTCTGTGAAGAGATATGTTTTTATTTTTTATATATTCCAAAATTAAAATTATATTTATATTTTCAATTATAAAATAATATTTTTAATTATAAAATAACATAAAAATTTTAACATATCATTATTTTATCATAATTGAGTATCATCATGCCAACACTATTATATTTTTAACAAATATTTAAAAAGTAATTTGCTTAAAAAATATGTTTTTAAGTTCTATATATATATATATATATATATATATATAACTAATTTGGTAATTTGGGGGAAAAAGTAGGGCACTGATATCTCCAGCGCTCCATTTTCTTATCCAGGCGATGGAGAAACTGTTTCATTAATTGCGTTGGTGTAAATTATCTCAATTACACACAATATTTTATTTGTCTATTTTCTTAAAAATCACAACAGGTTCTCTCTCTCATATTCAAAATAAAAATAAAAATATAATTACTTCTTTCATCCCACAAAAATAATATCATTTATCTATTTTTAGTCAATTTGAAAATTAAAATTCAAAATTAATATAAATTTATTTAATTTTAATTACTGTAATAATTAATATTATGAACTACTTTTTCAAAAGTATTGATAAGCACAAAACTGGAAAAAAAATTGTGAACAACATAAAAAGTACTTCTTCGGAATCAAAATATAGGACCGACATTGAATTTTTGAAGTCAATTTAAGATATTTTTAAATTAATTTTTTTATGTAATTCATTTAAATTTTAAAAATAATGTATAATAAAATTAATAGTATGACTTACATAGTTTATTATAATTTATAAGTGTATCGTCGTATTAACTTTAAATTTAAAAATATTTTAAATTAATTTTGAAAACTCAAACTTATTCCTATATTTCTGAATAGAGGAATATTAATTTTGTACTAATTAATATTTTTTTTCTTTCAAATTATATGATCATTATTGACATTTAAAAATTAATTTGAGATATTTTAAGTTTAAAATTGAGATGTCTCATTAAAAATTATAAAATAATAAAATTTACAATAAGCAATATTTTTAGATAGTTTAGAATATTCATCATTGAAATAATTAAAATTAAAAGAATTTATGTCAATGTTGAGTTTTTAAAATATTTTAAGTTAACTTTAAAAAGTCAATAATGATCAAATAATACGGAACGAAATGAGTACTTTTTAAATAATTCAAAATATTAATTATTGTATTAATCAAATTTAATAAAATTATATCAAATTTAAACTTTATGATTCAAATTGACTTTAAAATGATTAAAATAAAATTATTTTTGTGAGACGAAGAAGTAATTAAGATTTAGAGGGGTATATTTTTGTTTTTTTTCCTTATGAGAACTCCATATATTCTCTCTCCCATGCGAATATAACGAACTGAACTTGACCAGCATTCTGTCTAGGTGCGTAGCAGTGAACTTTCCAAATTATTGAGATCAGTGGCCAAATCGTGTGACCTACAACTTTACGTGTCACGTCGAATAATATTACGTACATAAATTATACATAAATAATTATACAAAAATAATAAAATTTATATAATATTTATTAATAAAAATAAAAATATATAAAATATTTAATTATAAATTTTATTTTTTTTATTTTTTATTTTTATATTATGTATACATAATATTTTTTTTATGTATAATATGTGTCCATAACACTAGTGTATAACATCTGGTGTAACATCTAGGACTAGTATGTGTAAAATTATTTAAAAGAAAATATCATATTTCAACATTTTCAAAAAATAAAACTAAAAATTTCTCCAAATACTATTTTTCTAGAAATTAATGAGAGTCTTAATTTTCTTATATTTTTGTTTACAAATATTAAAGTTTGCTTAAGATATATTTAGACATAAATAATTTTATAAAAATTAAAGTAAATAAAAGCTGTAACTTATTATTAAAAAGATAAATGTTAAAATTGGTTGTAAGTCATAATATTTAACTAAAAAAAGAAAAAGTAAGATTTCTATTTTAAGACTCTCTTTGGTTCTTTCGTGTCAACGTCTAATTCATTCATAATAATCTACCAAAACATGACTTAAGATACAAAAATGCGAAAACCTATGAAAAGTAAACTAAAAGTTTGACATTAATATTAACAGAGCAATAATAATTTTTTTGCACGTTTGACAAGTTTAACCTTATTATAAATATGATTCATTATATATATATATATGAATTTTCTTAGAATTTGTCCTAAGAGCACATTCTAAGCGCTGAAAATAATACATAATAATATTTATTTATGTATTTATACTGAATTTAATGCATAAAAAAATAATATACTAGTGGACTCCATGTATTGAATTCCGTGCAAATATATAAACAAATAAAATTTACCTTTATTTTTCGCGTTTAGCATGTGCCCTAAGGACACATGCTAAAATGACCCTATATATATATGGGAAATGATCAGTAGCATATATTTACTATGGATCTTTATATGACATACATCTGTACCCTTTAAAGCGAGAAGTAACAGAATAAAAAATGACATTCTCTATTATTAGTAGCAGATTGGAAAAAAAAAAACACGATACTATTAGTAACAAATTCTAATAAAATAAGGGTTTGGCTTCATACTGAAGAAAAAAAACGCTACTATTAATAGTAGATTCTAGTTAAAATAAGAGTTTGACTTTATTAACTAGAGTTTATGATTTATTAAGATTTAGTGTTTATTAACTAAGTTAAGGGTTTATTAACTAGAGTTTATGATTAATTAACTTGGGTTAAGATTTATTAACTCGGGTTTAAAGTTTATTAACAATTGTTAGGGTTTATTAACTAGAGGTTAATAAACTCTATCCAGTTAAAAAAATGTTAATAAATCTTAAACCCTAATTAATAAAGTGTGAATAATGTATAAAGATCTATAATAAATACATATTATAGATTGTTCCCCTATATATATATATATATATATATATATTACTTCTTTCTGTTTTTCAATTTCTTCTCTCTTGTATATTCATCGTCTACTTATTTTTCAACTTTTAATTTTTGGGAGATGAATGTTGAGAAAATCGCCAGAGTGATAAGAGTCATGAGTATTGATGATTTTCTCAACATTCATCTCTTCATGATTACTACCGTTTACCGCACATATCAAAGTTTTAATTTTTATTCTCAAGTTCTTTAATTTTTAAAATTTATAAATCTATAAAATTGATTTTGAAATATTTGTCGAGCAGACCTTTTTACTATTTTTCTATAAAAAAAATGCCTGTGAAAAGCGTGAAAAGCTAAACCATTAATGTCGCCACGAAAGTTATACCTCGGAGTCGTGTTAAAAAAGAACTGATGATGATGAGAAAGCTTTTGGGTAAAGAAACAAATGGCTTGAATGGTGACATTGACGAGAGATCTTGAATTTTAGTACGAAGATTCTAAATTTAAAATGCATTAATGGAAATGCGGAAAATAAATAGAGAATTAAGAATTTGATTATGGTAAAGTTAAAAATTAATTTTATTATAATAAATTGTAATTTTTTTGATTATATTATTATTAATACATATTTAATATAATTAAATTTTTTATAATTTATTATATTAAAATTAATTTTCAGCTTTACCGCAGAGAGTTTTGTTTGTATAGTTTCATTTTTACCAAAAGTCAAGGGTAAAATTGTCAACAAATTGAAAGCTGCCCCGTGCCATCATTATAAGATCATATATCATATGCCTAATTTTAGGAGAAATAACGGGTTACGTAACGAGATTAACCAATCACCGGCTAACCAAAATTGCAGTAAAAGTCTTGCAGCTTGGTGGGCACCACCGAATCACTCCCCGTCCTATTCTTATTCTCGCATGATGATGGCTGCGTATGGAGATAACCTACGGCTCAACCAGCTTACGCAACCTCTCCGCCGACGCGGAACTTACCACCTCCATGCCGACTCATCGCTCCGTCAAAGTCATCCCCTTCGTCCACCCCTCCACGACGTCTTCTTCTTCTTCTTCATCTTCCTCTTCACAATTCTCTCCTCTGGTATCGAAATGGCGAGCCAAGCTGAAGGGGATGACCTTGAACAATTGGATTGAGCTATTCGTTCCTTGTTACCGTTGGATTCGTACCTACAAATGGGAGGATTACTTACAGGCAGATCTCATGGCCGGCGTTACCGTCGGAATTATGCTCGTCCCTCAGGTCCTTTTCTCTCTCCTGAAACTCATATTCAGAGGAATTAAAGTAGTACTATATTCTGTTCGTTTATATGATATATTGATTTGTTTCCAGTGTTCGTTGACGCTCTTTATGTTCCATAGCCCCTTTCATTGTAACATAATTTCACCATGTAATTTGCATTTTTTTCTTTTCTTAGTAATTGGGTGGCTTGTTTCTCCAACTTTAGTTAGTGGTTTACACTATTTCACACCACTCCATCCCTTTATACTGTATACTGTTTAACAAATTAAACATTTATTTTGAAGGTGACATTTCTTAAGGATTATTACTATTATTAATTTTTACCTTGTTGACGGATCATGTCATAACCATTATGTCGGTTGAATGTTGATAGTGGTTAATTAATTAGATTGGTTTTATATTGCAATCAGTTCTTTTGATTCTTTTGTTTTGTGACCAGTCAATGTCTTATGCAAAGCTAGCTGGGCTTCAACCAATCTACGGACTCTGTAAGTTTATTATCTGTTGAATATGCAATTTGCTTCCACTCCACGATTTTTATTTCTGCATAATTTGTTAATGGCATTTTTGGGTAATAATACAAAATTGGAGCTTTGATATTGAAAGTAGATTTCGCCTTTTTGGAATAATGATGATAACCGGAGATTTTCTACATTCTGAAGTTTATGAGATACAGAAAATTAGCAAAAATTTGTAGCCTGATGCATTTTCTATTCCTTGGAAAATTTTAATTTAAATTGAACTCTACTTATAGCCTCTGCCTTTCTTGATTATTTAATATCTGTAATGCCATTAAAGCTCGCTGTCTATTTTACCGGATTATGATGTTTGGAAGTTCACTGCAACACTGCATCCTTCGTCACTAGTGATTTAAACACAAGTCATTCGGATTTTGGTGTTTTACCTCAAGTATTTACCCCTACGACAGTCACTAACTTATGCATTCTGCTGGATTTTGCAGATTCTGGTTTTGTACCTATATTTATCTATGCAATATTTGGGTCATCTCGTCAGCTCGCAATTGGTCCTGTAGCATTGGTTTCCCTACTGGTTTCTAATATCTTAGGAAGTTTAGTTGATTCGTCTGATGAGTTATACACAGAACTTGCTATATTATTGGCACTCATGGTGGGGGTTATGGAATGCACAATGGGGCTCTTGAGGTACTTAAGCTAATTTATGTAGTTATTAACTGCTTTTCAGGTTTTAACTCTCCTGTCTCATGAAGTGGGTTTTGATTCTTTCGAGGATCAAATCCTTGTATTTTTTCTACACCAGCTACTACCTTTTTAACAAGTGAAATACATAAGTCAGATTTAGGACATTCAACTTCAATCCCCATCAGCCTTAGAATTAAAACAAGGCTTGTGAACATTGATAGAAGTAGTATCCAAAGTTTGATAGGCTGAATCATCTATCAACTGGCACTAATAGACTTTATAATTTCATGCATGTATCACTTTTTCATTTACTGTTCACACTGTTGTCAAAAACCATTACCCAGAAGTATATTTCTAGTCTGTCTTTTAGTTCAAGCCTGCAGCGCTTTGTGTTTAGTTAAATAGTTGTGGGTGTATTACACTTGCTTATTGGTTGCAAACTTACTAAATTGCTTGTAGCCTATCTCTGTTTCTTTTAGGGCTGGAAGGAGGTGTCAAATATACTGATCAGGCATCATGTCAACGTCTTAATAACCCAAACAAGCATAATATTTTCCTTTTTTATTCTTCAAGTCTAATTTTGTTTGCTTTGTACTTGTTATCTAAACCTATTATTTTCCCACTGTAGGCTTGGATGGCTTATCCGTTTCATTAGCCACTCTGTGATTTCTGGTTTTACTACTTCTTCAGCCATTGTGATTGCCTTATCTCAGGCAAAATATTTTTTGGGATATGATATTACACGAAGTAGTAAAATTATTCCACTGGTCAAGAGTATAATAAATGGAACAGACAAGGTATGCCTTTGCATGCCTGAGTATTGCGGGTAATCTATTCACATGTCCATATTTTCTCATATAATTAAATTTGACTTATCGTTTTATTAATTAATTTGGAATAACTATTAGGGTTTTGCAGTTCTGTTAGCTTGAGTTGTGCTTACATGTTGTTCCGTAGCTTGTAACATCTATTTCGTGTAATTATCAACCTGTAGTCTGTAGAGCGCTGATTCTAGCGTTTCCATGCATAATCTGATTGGTCCTCTCATCCTTGTACATACCTATAGTTGCTATTTACCAAATTAAATAAACATGAATATTTATTATCCTAGAATTAAGATGGAGTGACATCTTTGTTTTTCCTTTTTCCACAAAGAACTCCTCGAAAACTACTCAATAAAACCTTTTGTAGTTTTAATAACAAAAGGAGAGAGAAAAATAAAAAGAAAATTTTAAATAGTGAAGAGTGTAAACTCATGCAAATGTGTGTGCATACGCATGTGTGTGTGTGTGTGTATATATATACATATTAACTCATGCCTAACTGTAGTTGTACCTTAATGTTAAGCCTTGATACTGGGGTTTGGAAAAAAGCTTTTACCTTCAATGAAAAGGTATCGAAGTTTTACAACCGAGAGCTTGAATCTGAGATCCCGCTAATTCTTGATTAAGTATCCCTCATCTCATGTTTCTTACTTTTTTAATAGAGATATAGTCATTTAAACATAATGTTTCACGAACCTAAATAATCATGGGGTGACTCCTTAGGAAGGAAGTGTATACACCTCTTGAGGTGCTAATGTTTCATCAAATGCACTTCCACAGTCACCGTGGATTGTGACAAGAGAAGATTAATTGTTCTTTTTATATTATTATGTTGATACAAAATAATCGTAATTAGTAATTATTCTAATTATATTAGGTAGATTGCTATAGAAGTTTAATTATAGTAGTAGATTATTATTAGGAGCGTTTCTTATAAAAAATAAGTGGCTTTTATTTTAAGACTTAGGGTTTTCTCTAGTCTATATAGATCGATGTAATCTCAGTTATTTTTTAGAGTCAAGTCATTAATGATTTAATTCATTTGAGATCAAATCTTTGAGCTTTCTGTGTGTGTTTCTCTACTGATTCCCTGCGTGGATAGGTCCATTATCCCAATTCTTTTATCCCTAATCTTTATTTTAAATATTTTCTAAACATGTCCTGCATAAACCACTATTTCTAACATTAACGTACTGTTTTTGCCCTTTGATGTTGACATTACGAGGTCATTGGTACATAATATAGATTAAACTTGGTCTTGCAATTTAGTATGCCCTTATTTTGCAAATGAACATATGCCGTACTCCCAGTGATTGGGGGTGACATCTCTTTCACCTTTTATTTTGGTCCATTCCTACTAGAATGGCCCTTATATGCTTGCATTTACTTATTTGTCGCTCGGTTTGTACTTAGTTCCGTAACCTCATTTAGTTCACTGCTGTTAGTCAATTAGAATGACCCTTATATGCTTGCATTTACTTTTTTGGCATTCGGATTGTACTTAATTTCTTAACCATGGGCAGTGTTTTTCTTTTGTAGTTCTCATGGCCTCCGTTCGTTATGGGCTCCTTTATTCTTGCGATTCTTTTGGTCATGAAGCACTTGGTAAGATCTCATTATGGGCTTTCTTATGCACAAAGTGCTTTTTACTTCTCAATTCATATAGAGTTTAAATGATCATTTAGAACGTTCAAAAACAGGGAAAGACAAGAAAATACTTGCAGTTTCTGCGAGCAGCTGGTCCTCTTACAGCAGTTGTTCTGGGTACAGCCTTTGTGAAAATATTTCATCCGGCTTCCATTTCTTTGGTGAGAATAACATTAATAGCTCACTTTGAACTGCTGAAACTGGGCATTAACAACAAATTTGTGTGCATATAATTCAATGTTATCAGAGTTTTAAGACAAAGACAAGATTTATCTTATTCTATTTTTTCGCATGTCAGATTATTTGAAATTAGCTATTGTTCACCCAAATGATGAATCTGTATAATGTCGAGAACCGGTCAATCAGTACCAAGAGATTGACTTACCCCAAATCCTATGCTATTTTTAATTAATGTTACCGTTTCGGTTTGTGGATCAAACAAGGGAACATGGTATGCTTGATAGGCTAAATGTGGTACGATGGGGTTAACTTTCTATGGATGCTTATAGTTAGGAGTTCTCTTACTATCGAAGTGCAATAAATCTAGGATTCAGAGAATATTTTTAGTTACATTAACAAGTTGATTGTTCTAGAACTAATTAAATATGAGATGTTAGAGAATATGATACTAAGTTAGAAGGTAGTTGTGCAATTAGAGGTAGAGAACTAAAAATAATTAGTGAGTGCAAGTACCAAAGTTACATTACTCATGTTTGGGAGCGCAAGTACTAAATGCAATTTGCTAGGTTAATGAGTTTTTGGTAACTCTGATTTCAATGTGCTGGAGATAATTCAGCCCTTTTATTTTCCTGAAAATTTGTTATTTTATTTTACACTTTTGTTGGTGGTGGAGTTGAGGGTTTGGGTGACAACTATCAAGTTGAAGAAGTTAGTTTATGCTTGGATACAGCACTGCATATGACAAGATATAACTTCCTTTATTACCACAACATGGATATTATGAATGCCAGCTGAAGGTGCTGGCAGGTAAGCCTTTTAGTGATAATTATATGATGATGTAAGTAAATTGTTTTTCTAGCGTTCATATATAGTTTCCGCATTCATAATTAGGGGTTTTTTATCTGGTAATGATTCTTGAGGGGAAGTGTTAGATATACTCTTAGTGTAATTCGGAGTTTCCATATATCGTGTTTATTAGTATAATTAGGACTTAGGAGTTAAAGTTTCCTTATATTATGTTTTCTATTATGATTAGGAGTTTAATTACGTAACTTGTTTCCTGATTCCTATTCAAATTAGGTGGCTTCTTGTAGAACACTCTTTATAAGCCTATCTATAGGTATCATCTATTCAGTACTCAATCAATCAATCAGCAATACAAGATGCAGTCTTTTGAGTAATTCGTGTGGGAGAACATAGGCCACTGTGTCTATGCTCCCTATTTAATTTTCTTCTAGTTCTCTTATTCTATATATTCTTTTGCTTGCTATTATACCCTGAAATCGTACAATTTTAATATGTATCTGACCTAAAATTTTCTTTTGTTTCATTTTGGTGATGAGTGAGATAAGATAAAAACTGGTAAATCTGGTAGAATTGAAATGGCAGTACAGAAGAAACTTGCATAAGAGTATCTTTATTAAATTAAAGTTGAATTAAACTAAATTACCTTAAAAGAATATCTTGTAAGGAACATTTGATTTGTATGTTTTATAGGTGGGAGATATACCTCAGGGCCTCCCAAAATTTTCCATTCCTAAATATCTTGGGCATGCCAAGTCTTTGATCCCGACTGCGATGCTCATCACTGGTGTTGCTATATTGGTAAGTGAATATTAGTTTATCATTAGCTCAGAGTGTTGTACCTGTTTTGATTTGGATATAATATTAGTTTATCATTAGCTCAGAGTGTTGTACCTGTTTTGATTTGGATATATACTAATGATCTATTCTACCACTTTATTCTTGGACCTAAGGAATCTGTTGGAATTGCCAAAGCCCTGGCAGCAAAGAATGGCTATGAATTGGATTCGAATCAAGAGGTATGTTAGTGAGCAAGAACTTTTAACAGGTTATCTTCTGGAAAGAAGGAAATTATTCTAATGGTTAACAATTATTAGTATTGATGGAATAATGATATAAAGACACCAGTCAAACCATTGAGGGCAATATCATTTATCATACATACTTTTAATGGCTTAGTGAGCTATCTGGGCATCATGCATTTTTTCTAATGGCACCAGCTTGTGTTTGACACTAATTTTCTCTGAGCTTATGGTCATCTGCACTGTGGTTTTGACTTGTCCACAAACAAGTTATTTGAAGATATTTTAGATCCTTCCATTTAAATCATTCACACTATAATATGACAACTTCCAGTGAATCTCAACCATGTGTTAATTTAACAAGTGCACTTGTTTCTATTGCTTCTGTGAGTTATAAATCTTGAATTCTGTGTTATTTTTATGTTCCTGCCATCCCTAATAATTTTTTTTTCTTAAATGGTTACAATTAACTTTTTCCTTACGTAACATAAAGTTAGCATTGGAGAATGCGTCATTTAATGCTTAAGGGTGTCTACTTACTATGGAACTGACCTTTGTCATTGTCCGTATCGATATAATATAATATGGAAAGTGGTGTTATCATATGTTTGTTCCTGGTCACCTTTCTATTGAGGAAGCCCAATGCTTGCCATGGCTTGGAGTAACTTAAAAATGTAATGATTGAGAAAACAGTATTGCAATATAGGAGTTGAGAATGTGATGCCTTCAGTATATAAAAGAATGACATTTCTTAGTTTTGCTAATGTGCCACTGTTATCAATATGTAGTCCGATTTCTGTTGCATCTGCTGAAGGAAACTTCAGTTGAATAACTAATGTGGCTGCTGGCATTCTAGCTATTGTAGAATGTGCCTTAGTATCAATTCATTTCTTATTTCCATTAAACTTCTTATATTAATCATTGGAAGTTCATTAGCACTAATCACTGTTGTCCTTTTCCATATAATTTTTTTGATAATTAATATATAAGCTACATATTGTACTTATTGGAGCTATATTATGTAGCATATTTTATATATATGCTAAATATTGAGAATTAGAAACTGAAAGTTATCTGGTGCTTTTGTTTAGTCCTTTAGTTATCTCTCCAGTTAATTCTATTTATTCTATCCACAAAAATAGAAAACTTAAAAACTAACATATTTATTGCTTTGATTCTCCAGTTGTTTGGTCTTGGTGTGGCCAACATCTTTGGTTCATTTTTTTCAGCATACCCCACAACAGGTGAGTTTGTGGTCACAAGAAATGCAAGTATAAGTTTTGAATTTGTACTTAAACACAGACTTCATATATAATGCTCTGTGCATCATAAACCCTCTATGCTGAATCCTTGAAATTCTTTTAAAGAACAGTTATTCTTTGAATGTGTCATGTAGGCTCCTTTTCTAGGTCAGCTGTAAATCATGAAAGCGGAGCAAAAACTGGCTTAACTGGAATTGTGATGGGGATCATAATGTGCTGTGCCCTTTTATTTATGACTCCAATATTCGAAAACATACCCCAGGTATGGTTCTCTAGTGACACATAATTATTCTCCTTAGAAGCACGGCGGCTGCTGTTATTGGCCTGCTTTGGTAAGTATGTGCTGCAGTGTCTAATTGTCCAGATGATTTCAAAAATCTAAGTTCTGCTGCAAGCTTGTCTTGTTTGTTGTAATAGTTATTTTTAAATTTCAATCAAGATGTAAAGTTTAGATCATTTGAGATGGTAGTTATAGGTTAATTTCAATTATCATTAACCTCTTTAGTTAAGATGCTCCCTCAGGATATTGTGTTTGATCTGTTTTGCAGTGTGCTCTGGCTGCCATTGTAGTCTCTGCTGTAATTGGGCTGGTGAGTAATATATGAGTCTTGACCTGGTAGTTCATTTGCTTGCTTCGGTTGCCATAAATGTCATATTATTTAATTTAAAAGTAGCATATTTACTTTTCATGAAAATATTGACAACTTTATTCAGAAACCTTTTTAGAGTGTTTCTTCCTCGCTATCAATCCTCTGCAAAATAGGGGTGTATAAGCAAGTTGGGTGATGCTCCATTTAAAAGCTTATTGCGAATATTTTCTTTGTAATGGATTAATTCCTTTTCTTTTAAACCGCTAAAAGTAAATAATTTTTGGATCTGTAGCACATTCATTTGGAGCCTGGTCTGAAGCTTCACAAGTTCACAAGTTCAGATCCTCGTAAGTAGAGAACATTGGTTTATGGAGTCAGGTTCATATTGAGTTAGCAAAGATTATATCTAAACAAATAATTTGACTACATATAATTCATTAATGCAAGTACATGGGATCCTTTGGCTATTTGATGCTGAATAGCATGGGATATGTAGAAAATGAGGAGAGAGATTGAGGCATCTCAGTAGAACAAGAACAATCACTATTAAAGTATTCTTTCTATAGGAATTCCACGAGTGGTAAATTTTGGGTCATGTAGGGTGAGTAAAGATGGTAGCATTCAGTGCTTTGGTTAATTCCAGTTCACTAATGTAAGTACATGGAATTCTGTAATGGCTGTTTGATCAGTGTATGGCAGATTTGGCTGTTTGATGTATAGTGGTATGCAGCTTTTCGATATGAATCGTGATAAACTTGGATCAAGAAAGATCGTGTATGCACTGATATGATGCGATACTGGTTGAGTTGGAGATTGAGCACATAGTTGGAAATCACTGGTTCGTAAGGCGATAACTGTATCCAGTGATACAAGTATATAACTTGCAATTCATTAGTAGTTGTACAGGGGATCCTTGATCAGTTGTTTGATGAAGCACAAGGAGTTTGAGTACAAAATAAGGATTGGAAATATAAAATCAAGGCATCTTATTACCTCATTTGAGCATGAAGAATCACAAATCTTGATATACTGTAGACCATAAATGTTACTCTTCCTTGAGGTCTTGTGTGGTCAGACCATAAGGTGATTTTTAGTATATTACTGCACTAGGTCACTATAGGCTAGATTACTTACATCTACTTCCTAAAAAGGAAGTTACATCCCTATAGGCTATACATAAGTAGCTATACGAGTAAAACTAAGCGACATTGATTTTAATGGTAGCTTATAAACATTTTTCATCTACTGACCTCCAACGGAAGTTGTTTTAAAACTTGAGTATGCTACATTAACCAAGCCACCCCTTTTGATTACTCAAAATCTGTTGCAGCATAAATCTTTGAATCGCTCAAATACAACAAGTAAACTGACCCCAATTTCGATTTTTTATATTTTTGAATTTTAATCCTTCTAGTTCCTTGTATTGTTGCCCTGAAATCATACCACTACCACAAATTTCTCTCTCTTTTAAAAACCTCCTTTAACCTTCATCCTTGATTTAGTACCAGTCCTGCACTTTATTGTGAACAGAGAATTTAAGTTTTACATTGGTATGCTAACAACATTACATTTCTGTTATTGACTTTCTTTTTCAGGTGGATTATGACGAGGCTATATTCTTGTGGAATGTTGATAAAAAGGATTTTCTTCTGTGGACCATTACTAGTTTAACAACCTTGTTCCTTGGTATCGAGATTGGCGTTCTTGTTGGGGTAAGTATAAGCATATGGTACTGTACTGAAAAATGTCTTCATGAACTCTATGAAACTTTTTTGAGACCCATGCATTCACATTGATGCCAAGGAAATTAACTCTTCTATGTTAATCCAGTTGTGAAATATAACTTGAGGACCTAGGCCTTGTGTACATTGTCACAAATATCATAGAAAACGTAGAAGCTAGTTCATTGTACTTCCTCTGAGCAATTAAAGTTGAAGTCGTTCTTTGGACTTGACTATACTGCCTTCTACTTTATCTACTAACCGGTTGCATGAAGCTGCAAAACCTTGTCTTGTTTGACCTTACAAACTCATATTGCATTTCCATGGCACGATAGTTGTTCTCGAAAGTAGAAACTAGTTCTAATGACAATGTAATACATCTTCTGGCAATGGTCGTAAGCATAATTCGTATGAATTCCTTATGCCCCTTAACATCACCTGTTACATTCTTGGGCTATATTTTTGGGTTATTTCTTGCCATTTGATGCCATAGATTACGGATTTCTCTAATAGGCATTCTTAAACCGTTAGAGAACTGGCCAACAATGTATCATCATGCCCTTAACTAAGTACATAGTTTCCTAACCTAATTAAAATTTAAAATCAGTGTATCAGTAAATAACAATACAAAATGATTTACTTATAAGCATGGTTCAACAAAGTATAGTCTATTACGCCGAAATATCGGCGTATCGGTCAGGTATCGGTCGGTGCCAAACCGTAATCTTGACATGAATCACAAAATTAAGAATTATTCATGTGAAGGTTAATTTTCGGTGAAATTTCGGCAAATCAGTGTAACGTAGTGGTTTCGCACAAAATAAAGGAGAAATCACAGCGTAAAGGGGAGAAACGCTACCAAAAAAAAATTGAATATGTTGAAAGCTATAAAAGGGAGATGGCAAAAGAGAACGAACCTTTCTCTATAAATTATACTTAAATTGTACCTATATAGTACCTAGTTAAATGTACCTATATAGCACCTAGTTAAGTATAATTTAAAAAAATATAAAAAAATGTACTTAATATATAATTAGTTAAATTAAATTGTACTTAAATTATAACTAAATTATACATATATAGTACTTAGTTACGTACAACTTGAAAAAAAATTCACCTAAAGTATACTTAGTTAAGTTAAATTGTACTTAAATTATACAGAACATGTGTGCTCAATCATTTGAGCTAAGACAACATTAATATCAACTTTATTCAATGGTAAAGTTGATTAAAACATATCTATGAGATGTTTGTTTTATTATTTGAACAATATTATGTGCATTAGATAGTGTGTTTTTTTTGGGTTGAATTTAGTTGATTCATTTTGTTGTTCTTATTACTAGAATTTTTTCATAATTTTAAATTTTTTTTTAAGCTAATAACTAGCTAAGGTCTGTATCACCCGAAACTGATGCCGAATCAAAAAATGACCTTCCGAGGCTGTTACCACGACTTTGAACCATGCTTAAAAGCCCTTGTAATTTCCACTAGTCTTTTTGTTTTTCTTGTGCTTGCATCAGTTATTCAGTAGATTATGCCGCTGTATCTTTGTGGTTGTGTTCAAATTCAATAATGGATACTGTATGTGTGTATCATCATGACATGTAAGATTGAAAGCTATGAATTGAATATGTAAAGTTCCAGCCTTGTTGGATATCCTTATAAAACCATGTTCTTAATCCCCGACTGTTTAAGCTTATAAACAGCAATCCTATGACTTTAAGTTATTTTACTAGTCTACTAACCTTGTTGCTGAATGAGGTTGAGATTTACGGATTTTGGGGTGAGGCATTCAATAAATTTATTAACTTATTCTACTTTAAAGTGCTAGAATTTAGAATTTTCATAACACCAACGACACTTTACATTCTTTTTATGATCTGATAATTACTCGAGGATAATAAAAGACACATGAATCTCTTTCTTCTTCTTTAATTCATCTCGTAGTTACTGTTTTTTGCCTGTAAGTTCTTCCGCTTGTTTATAGTAATTTGCCAGAGTTTCTTATTTCAACTTCACATTTTAGCATGCAAAATTAATTTGATCTTCTGCCAGTTCTGCTACTGCCAGTTCTGCTACTACCTGTTCGTCCAATGGCATTCTGCATCTGTTCACAGTGCCCAAAATTATTTGTAACCATGGATAAAGTCTATCTTATTAACTTTTGCAAGATTTTAAATTCCTAGGTTGGTGTTTCGCTTGCTTTCGTCATCCATGAATCAGCAAATCCACATCTTGGTGAGTGATTCTTTTATTACAATGATTATCTAAATACTTAACTGCACCACTGTACCACAATAAAACCATATTACTTTTTGTGTTTTAACAATTCAAAAGGCTACACATTGTTTGCTTAGCTTCATTATTTCTGATTCCTGGCTGTAAAATTCCCATAAATTAGCCGCATCACTGGTTTTATCATTCTTGCCTAATGCTTCACTTTCTCTATCTTCAGTTCTTCATCAATTGTCAATCTTATCCCAACTTCATTATGTTCTACCAAATTGGATATTATTTAAGATTGAATTATACTCCCCTCCATCCCAAAATGAGTGTGTGCTTTAACTTTTTAGGACTTCCCAAAATGAGAATTCATTTTCAAATAAATTTACCAAATCTCATTACATTGAAGTAAGTTGTGATTTGGGTCATTGATTGTGTTTAGGTCTTTTTATCAAAAAGAAAATGTAAAGAAACCTTGTTTCTTTGACACTGGACTCTTGCTTTGGGAAAGAGGGAATACATACCTTTCCATTCTGTCACTTCCTTTTTCCATTTGTCCTCTATCTGAACTTCTCACCTAGTCTTTGGACTGTTTTATATTAGGAGTTTCTTCTGTCTTTTGGCAGATCGATGAAATACATTTTCGTGTTTGGGTAGTAATTATAGAGTGCAATTTCAGCCTGCATTCCTGTGTGTATCCTTTTGTAGATATACTGCTCTAAGCTTTTCACCAGTTGTTTAACAACTTGCTTTTACTACAGCTGTCTTGGGGCGCCTTCCAGGGACAACCGTTTATAGAAACATTCAGCAGTATCCAGAAGCATATAAATACAGTGGAATCGTGATTGTTCGAATCGATGCGCCTATTTACTTTGCCAATATAAGTTACATAAAAGACAGGTAACAACTAGCATGGCATGAAGTGGCAGATTATAGGGAGGCCTGTCTTCTTTTACTTTTGAATTATATTTCACTTTTCAATGGATCGATGCTTCCTACTTCTCCAACTTAATAAATAAGATTGAAATCATCTACATTCTGCTTTCAGGTTGCGAGAGTTTGAAATTGAGATTGATGGATCTACAAGACGAGGGCCAGAAGTGGAAAGAGTATATTTTGTCATTATAGAGATGGCACGTATGTATTCATAATCTTAAGTTCTAATTCCAATTTCTATCGAATGCATGTTTTCACTGCATGACAACTTAATTACATTTTTGCAAATTGTTATTTCCCAGCATGTAACGGTGGGCAGTCTGAGTTTCTATTCTCTTTTACCCATTTTTATACTGCATTTATAAAAAAAATTAAAGGAGTTATAGTTTTTGCTACTGATGGATTGCAAAAACAGATTACATGTACCATGTTGAATTCTGAAATGCTCTATACTGTTTCTGGTGACACCTGCATGTTGTTGGTTGATATTATCGAGCCTTAAATAAGAATATCTTAGGTTCGATTTTGGTAGCTTCCTTGGCTTTGCACGAGTTACTACTATCTACAGTAGACTTCTTATTAACCTCTCTCAGTTTTAGCTCGTGTCCAGTTTGAGGACATTATACACTTGAAGTTACACCTCCTAATAGCTTAAACCTAACTACATGGAATCAGATCTAGCTAGGTGCTACAATAGAATCTAAGTTGTAATATTATATATGCTAAGCCCTCTTGTGGAAAAGACATACTTGTTTATGAGAGTCATGTATATAATACTCAAGTTAAAACCTTCTCTAGCTTTGTGTATAGAGTGGTTGGTTGTTATGTTAGTCGGAGTTTAATATGCTGTACTCTATTATGTGTGCCTCACTTGTATCGTTTATTACCTTTCATCAGCTGTTACATATATAGACTCTAGTGCCGTCCAAGCCTTGCAGGACTTGCATCAAGAATACAAGTTGCGAGGCATCCAGGTGAAAACTATCCTAATGCTAAAGAATTGGGCTTTATAACTTATAATCAATCTAGTACTTGCTCAAGTCCTTGATTCGCGACTCTCTGCAATTATTGGGATTCTACTGCAGATTGCCATTGCCAACCCAAACCGGGACGTTTTGTTAACCCTAGCAAGATCTGGTGTTGTGGATCTGATTGGTAAAGAGTGGTACTTTGTCCGAGTGCATGATGCTGTTCAAACTTGCCTTCAACATGTGCAGAGCTTGACTGGATCGCCAAAGACACCAGAAATGGCACTGGATTATAAGCCAAACATTTTCCAGAGAGTGCTGAAACAGAGGACGGAGGACTTTACAAGCACTGATATGGAGTCAGGTGATAGACATTTTTTCCCATCCAAAGAGACGGACCCTAATTTGGAGCCATTGCTGTCACATAAATCAAGAAATTGATGGGCTTCTCAAGATGTATAGCATGTGTATTTTGCCACGCTTTGTGGAGCAAAAATAAAATAAAAGAGGAAGAGAATCTAGTGTTCTTTACCCATATTTTTTCTAGAGGTCCTGGTTCAATTGATCTCTAGCCACCTTTTGTAAAATTTGTGTTGAAGTTGAACAATTCCGTATGGTGTACATGTACCTTCCAAACCCTATTTGTATTGCATAATGTAAATGCCCAGCTTTTTAGCTATCATATACTTTAAAGCAATGTAATTTACCAAGAGATTGATTTGCTGTCTTGTTAATGGACAAAACTGATGTTACGTTTGAATTGGAGGAATGAATATGAGAATAAAATAACTCATTCGTATGGAATGAAATTTTTTTTTTTGTTTAGTTGCTCTATTGGAATGGAATGAATTATTCCAATTCTTCTCAAATTTATGAATTTTATTTCTTGAGGGAATGTATAGAATGACTTATTCTACTTGAAATGACATGAATCATTTCACTCTCTATTACATTCTCTTCTCTATTATATTTTTTTACTCATTCCATTCTTTTAATCCCAACGTATATACATGAGCAGCCCGATGCAAGTATATTGTAACTGTTATTGCACTAGCGTCTAGCAAGTAAACCTTGAAAAATTTATTGAAAAATTTACATCAGTTAGGCGGCGGCTTCTTGCTCAATCAAGAGCCAATCGAAACTTCGGATTACAATCCTTGTTCCTCCATGGATTCCATTCTAAATTCCATTAAAAAAAAAAAATAATGGAAGTTTTGTAATCAATGGAAATGTTTTGTTATTCAAAGTGATGGTACCCCAAACAACATATTGAAACAAAAAAAATTTTGGTCTACCCTTCATATATATATACTAGATTGTAGCCCACTTTATTTGAGCTGACTAAACATTTCTTACTCATTTGTAATCATTTTTAAGGGTCAAATTATCCATTTCCTAACTAGTAGCTCCTTACTAATTGGGCAAACGGTTGTGGGTTGTTGACTAGTTCCTTCTACGCTTACTTATCTTTATGTATGTCTCGTATCATATTTCAATAAAATGGGGTTACATAAAAATGGAAGTGTTAGAGTATATATCTTATCTTAACAAATATTTTTAAAAAGTATGACCGAGGCCAAACTCTCAAGTAACAAAAAAAATGAGGCTAAATTTAATGGCTTTACGTTAAAATAAAAATGTGAACAATTAAATTTATTCCCACATCGGAGTTCGGAGAAACAATTGTAAGAAGTTGGTGGTATAAGTAATGAGGAGCTATGCTATGAAGACAGGAAGCTGCCTTACGCTGCGCCACGCATTGTCTATGAGCGCATGAATTTAAGGAGGGGTTATAGTCTGGGCGAGCGTTGACGCTGCTCACTTTTGCAGAACTGGCCTGGGCGGGCCTCCCAAAAGCCCACTAATTTTTAGTCCAAACGTTTTGCAGAACTGGCTTGTGCGGGCCTCCCCAATAGCCCACTATTTTTTAGTCCAAACGATACTGAATTCTAGAGTTTTATTTATTCATTTATTTTTTATAAATAAAATTTCATAATATTTAAATTTTAATTTAATTTGTTTAGTGCACTGAGGTTTAGAGTTTATATATATAAGTTTAATTTCCTTCTACAGAGGTGTAAAAATGGAGAGATTATTCAATGGTTTTGGGGCAAATTCAGGTGATGTCCCAAACCAATAAAATTTCTTTATTTCAGTATGTCCATAACTACAAGTAATGAAATACCACTAAAATAAAAAGATTTTATTAATCTGAAACACTACATGACGCTTCTCTAGGACCATTAAATAATTTTTCGTAAAAATGGTGGGTTCAAAATCCAATTGGTGGGTTAATTGTTTAGGCGATTTACTTCCTTCAGCACTCTCCATATTACGATGGAGTGGAAATTATAAATTTGGGCCTTTTTCATTTACGAGTCGAGATCTTTTTGTTGACAAGATAAAAAAAAAAACACTTTCAAACTCTCGTCTATCAATTTTACTGCAATTGTAAACCAAACACTCTCATTAAACATAGTGATAAACATGGAATTAACCTATATTCTTAAAGCTTACAAATTCTGTAATATTTACAAGAAATTATTCAGTGATTCTGGAACATCATGTGGTTATGCTCGAGGACCACATAATAATTTTTTCATATTTACACTCAAATGCAAATTTTAATTTTTGCAATCTTATACCTAACATTTCATTCTTTTTGCAAAATTGTCTCTTCTAACCAATTTTTGTAAAAATAAATTACTCATGTGCATAACATGTGAATATTTAAATGGTAAAATATTCTATTTACGCAATAAAAAATGTTTCTTCTAATTATAGGGATAAAATCGAAAGTACAATAATAAAATATTATTTCATATTATAGTGAACTCATGCTTATCTCTCACTCGCAACAAAAATATTTCTCTCTCTCTAGCCATTATCTACTAAAATCTTTTTTCTCTCTATTCCTTATTTATTTGTTGAGAATCAATTGTATTGTAATTGAATGAATAACACATGTTCTCTTTGATCCATATCAAAATTTACTTACATTCATTTATAATAAGTCAGTCACAAACATCCAAAATACACACTGTTCAAACTAAATTGCTATTCAAAATAAAACCCCGACCGATGTTTATAAACATTACATACACAAAGATACCAATATTAGTTTCATATTTTATTTCTTAAATGTACTTGAAATAAATATCTAAACTAAGATAATAAATATGTTTATCTTTTAAAAATTCATATTTTTAGTATGTAAATAGACTATTTCATCATTTAAAAATTTATATGTAGTGCACATGATTTATTTATTTTGACCAAAATTAATCAAAAGAGATAGTTTTGTAAAAAATTAAAACGTTAACTATAAAAATATAAAAATTAAAATATTAACGGCAATGTTATACTTGAGTATAAATATGAGGTGGCGGTTTAATAATTTACACTTATGTAACTTAGGATTCTTTTTGTGGAACGCATGGGGCGTATACAAGTATAATTTGATCTACTGTTTCCAAATAGTATATATTGGCTCGCAATCTTGGAAAGTACTGAAGGGCAGTGCTAGTTGTCTGTCTAATTAATGCAGACCAATTCTCATTTGTCATATAACTAACTACTCATGGTAGTTTGTATTTACCGGGTAGGGAGCCTAGCTTAAACAACAGTTATGTAATGTCCTTCACAATTCTTTCCTTTTCATTTTCATTTTCAAGTGGTCATATTGATACGTCGAGTATATGACTTGATGAAGTGTATCTGGATGTAATATCCGAAATTAAAAATAAAAAAAATCAAATTTCATTTTGTTTGGATGCAGATTTTATATCTAGTTGGTCTACTGTGCAAGAGAAACTGATTGCTCTATTATATTCCACATAAGACATCAATTCTGTTGGATAACCAGCAAGAAGAAAAAAGACAAGAAAATCTTTATGCATTGGCTAGAAACATCATCTTAAAAGGTTAACTCTTTATATTTTTCATCTATAGAGATGGGTTTTTACTCTCCAATAATTATGAGTAGTACATTATTGATTTAGATCATAAATGAGATGTTGTCTTAATTTAGTGTTGTAATGGTGATATATAATTGGGACATCTGCAGGAAAGAGAGAACGAAGGAACTCTCTGGCCAAAGAGAGGTGGTCCATTAATTAGTGATCTTTATAAGTGATCGGCTGAGAAAACTCCTCTTACTAAAATATGTTGATAAATTAAATAACAAACTACATCGAATAAGAAATGTAATTCTACCAAATAAATAACAAGCGCTGAAAATAATAATACAAAAATAAGTCAAATATAAGACACCAAATTTTACGTGAAATGTTGAAAAAATTCTCCAAAAAGTAATTTTAAAAATTTAATAAAATAGGATTATCTTTATAATTTTATACAAAACAATAATTACATATATATACCATGTATCTATAGTATGAATTGTTACCTAGTGCTTGGTTGGATTAACACGTTTCAATCTTCAAGATCTTCCTTTCTATGACCTTATGCTGAATCTGGAGTGTGGTCTCCAAAGCAACTTTCTGAAAAAATACTTTACGTGTTTTTCTTAGGAGAAGAGAAAAGAGAGAGTATACGCTATTTGGTCTTTCCTTTGATTTGGAATAATAATAACCTACTTTACATATCTTATAAATGATATATTTATATCCTTATTGATCATTCTCTCTCTTATGAAACTGATTCATATTAGGCTAGGATGAGGATCCTAAGAGATTCATATTCTGACTCCAATACTTATTCATATATTATTATCTAATAATAATATACTAAATAAATATTAATTACAATTAATTTTACTAAATAATTGTAATTGCACTTCAGTCCAGGAATTAAATAAAATAAATTCTTTACTAATTAACTGTAAATATTTCCTCTATAAAATATAAATATTTCAGAAATAAATATAATCTCAATATATTTAAATTAATTTCATAAGTCCATAATTTATCTTCATTTGATCATAAATTGATTTAATAATTAAATCAATCCTTTTAATAATAAATATTAAAAGACTTGGTCAAGATTCTATGATCAATAATAAATTATCTTATGAAAAATCTTATAGATGTTTTGACAATAATAATGTTCATAGTATTAATTAAATATATTAATTAACATTCCGAAATATTAATTAACACAATGTAATTTCACTTGTTGGAATATTAAACTAATATATTTAACAATATTAAGTCCATTATTATTTCAAAATTAAGAAACATTAACACATTAGTATTTATGTGAAAATATTTTATAAATAAAATATTATCACATGATCAGTTTAATACACACCGTTAATGTACTAGTACTTTAATTAGAAGTCCAACTTTCATGTTCAAGATAAATCATCTATATTAAAGCACTATAACCTGCATGATAATACCTCTAAATTATCATAGGTTATAAACTATTATATCTTTATTTATATATATTACATATGATTTATATCTTCTGTATATAATACTTATTTATACACATAAATCATAATATATATAAATTTGGAGATTTATATTAAACATGATAAATGACCATTTAATGAATGACGAATGATATATTTTTATTAATAATAAATGTCCAACATTAAAAAGCATTAAATAAATAGATAAATAGGATTTTTATAGAAAAAATCCAACAAAACCCTTTAAAAATAACAAGTAAAAATTACGAATTGAGCTCTTAAAATTCTACTATAATCAACTGTGAGAATAAATAGTACTTTCAAGTTTTAATACTAAAAACTCAAAATATAGCAAAATTAAGAGAGTACAAAAATACTTTAATTTGAGTAAAAACTCAAATTTTCTCACTACCAAAAATTCTCCGAATTAATTCAAATTTTCAGGCAATTAATTGATTCGAAAACATGGTGACGCCTTTGAATTCAACCAAAACTGTATAACTCTCAATTTTCTTTCTGCCGAAGCTTACTATGGGCACCAAGTTGATGTACTAGGCCCCTTGCTAAGCAAGAGGTCTAAGGTTCAACCCCTTCCCCAAATTAGCAAAAAAAAAAAAAAAAAGAGCTCACTATGACTGTTCTTCCAAAAAAACTCCTTGACTATAACTCACCAATTAATTATAAAAGTCTTGATTCCTTTTTTCTTAACACATGTATCCTCCATGTCACATTCATATATATATGTGTGTGTGCGTGTGTGTGCACACGCTCCAATTTCCAATTGTATTGAAACCATATACCATTACATAAACTCCTTGTTGGTGTCGAAAAAAATTGCATACCTAGCTCCCCATACGGATGTATATCTCACAATCCATCACGACTTAGGAAATTATATGGCTCCCTGCCATTTTAAAATGCTAATGACTTTATGAAAGCTTTTCCAGGATTTCATCGCCGGGGGGGGGGGGGGGGGGGGGGGTGGCTAAGAATTTTTTTACAAAACATAGCAAAAAAAAAAGTCTTTTAGAACATATCAAAGATTCGTCAGAATTACACCTAACGTCTTTTCAAATAACGAAATTCATCTATGATTGATTTTGTACTGAACTGTTTCGCAATTTCTTTTCCAATGTAGACAATAAGAGAATTTGTAAGATATTCATCCTCCATCTTGTTTCGAAGTTCAGATTTGACATGACTCATAGCTAAAAATGTACGTTCTGTAGTTGCAGCAGAAACTGGAAGAGTTAGAACAACCTGATCAGTCTATCGATTAGTAGATAGAGTGTTAACTTTCTAGTTTTCACCAACCATTGGTAGAGATTAGAAATAGTGGATAACTTTTAAAATTCTTGATGTTGGAGTACATCAAACTCGTAATGTTGCAATTGTATCCTTAAGTCATTTCTCTCATACTAAAATTCATCCACAAGCTTACAAATATCATCAATATTGAATGACGTATACCCATTTTGAGGATCTAATGTAGAGCTGAGAATAAGTAACTTCACCGCATGCTCACTAAACCTATTGTTTAGCTCTTGCAACTGAGAGTTTATTATAACTGCAAATATATTAATCTGATTATGCTCAATCACTGTAAATCTATCTTGTTGATGTCGAGCTCGGCCTCTTCTCTCAACATATAAAACATCTAAATCTGGGACATCTATTGTATGTCGTTCATAAAAAGACTTCACCTTCACTATGAAAGTATCACATCCATCATCTCTCAACTTTTGAATAAGTTTTTTTGTGGTTTTCACAAGCTGCATAGCATTTAAAATATCTTGAGACTTTCATTGCAAAGCTTAAGAAAACATATCAGTGATGGACATATTTGCTTTCATAAGATGCAATATGAACACAAACTCGAAAGAAGTCAAATAAGTGTAAGCCAACCACATTGATCCCAAGTTCCATCATCGATGATGTTCAATAAAACCTGAAAAGTTGCACTAAACATCTTTATCAAGCTAGAAAGAGACCTTAAATGAGAACCCCATCGTGTATCTCCATCCTTTTGTAAAGTACCAATTTGATTCATTCCTGTCCCAATCTCAAGCTCTTCAATGGAAATCAAATGAGCAATATCGAAAGATTAGGAAGCTTTCAATTCATTATTACGTTTACAAGAAGCACCCACAATATTTACAATAAAACACAATTTTAAAAAAAAATTGACGTACAAAAGTAACTTCTCTAGATGTTGCAACTAATGCCAATTGCAAACGATGAGCAAAACAATGGACATAATATGCATGCGGACATTCATTAGCAACTAGAACTTGTAACCCTTTCCATTTACCTCGCATATTACTTGTTTCGTCATATCATTGACCTCGAATATTGTGAAAGTCAAGATTATAACGGAAAAGAGTAGAAAATATCTCGTTCTTTAGAGTTAAGGCCTTTGTATTTGATATATGTATGAGACCAAAAAGCGCTCCCGAATAAAGCCATCTTTGTCAACAAATCTAATAACAATAGCCATTTGCTCATTTTTGACTAGTCTCGAGCTTCATCAACAAGAATACAAAATTTTGCATCATCGATCTCCTCACAAATTGCCTTTCTGATTTTTATCGAGTAAACAAGTAAAATCTCTTTCTGGACTTGGGATGACATATATGAGGCATTTTGAGGAGCCCTATCTAACATAACATTTGTAATATTTTCATTATACTCAGTAAAAAGGCTTATTAATTCAAGAAAATTACCACAATTGATGGAGCTTTTGCTTTCATCACGACCTTATAAAGCCAAACATTGGAGTGCAAGATAGCGAATTGAATCAATTGAGGCTTTAAGTCGCAATCGATTGTTTGCACGCTGTTCAGAAGTTTGATTCTCAATAACTTTTTGATTATGTTGTGATTGATTCATTAGATCATCGCATGACTTTTAAGCAGTTTTATGTAATGAATTTGGATCTTTTCCCACGTGATTAAAAAATGCACAATCCTTCCCATTTCTTACTTTCTTCCAACTATTAAATCTATCATTTGAAAAAGTATTTTGCCTATGTTGTGCACCTTCTTTGTTAAAGAGATAGCAAGGTAGAAAAAATGTGGCATCTTTCGAAGGGGAGTACTCTAACCAAGATGGAAATATCTTGAACCATGATGATTAAAAGCGGTGAGGATGCTTTTCTGATCTAGACAAAGGGTACTCTAGAAGAATGTACAATAGACCGTAATTAATGTAAGCTCGTCGAACTTCATCAAGTAGTTCACCATGACATTTTCATATTTCGATACATTTTCCAGGATCATGCTCCAAATAATTAATATCCAATTCTTTAGCTTCAATTCTTAGTGATTTTAGAGAACGTTGTTCTTATTCAGGGGTAGACACGTTTGACCATTAGGCTCAAGGGTAAGAAGAGATGTCTCAACGTGCTTTCTTTTGAAAAATGAATCAATCGTATATAATTTCCCCATGATTCTAAAACAAAAAATAAAAAATTCAATTAAATCCTGGCTTCGTCCTTGGCTAGAGTAATAATCAGGTCAAAATCTAAGCATAGTGTATTTGTGCACATTTGGGGAGGGGAGGGGGGGGCGGCACAAGTAATAGAGAGATATAAGTATATAACTATTAACATAACTTTTCCATACATGATACACCCTGATCCATCACTTCAGGATCCCACATTAACACCCACAGGGATAGCAAATTAGCAACCACAAAACATTTAAACAATCATTGAATCACATAAATTGATTATATATTTATATATGCATACTAACTAAAGTTGAGTGGAGAGGTGTATTAAACTATGGGTGTGGGGTTATTTTTGCGTTGGGATCAATAGAGTTGTTGGGTTTCTTCTTCCTCTTCACTTTCTGTCGAGTTCCTTATTCTAATCTTCTATTTAAATTTGTTATGTGTGACGACCCCAAATCCGGGTTTCATAACCTCGGGTTTGGTTCTCACAATCCAAAACATAATAACAACTAATTACATAGTCTTCATTTAAACTTCGCGGAATAATACATAAATGATCCTTATAAAAAAAACTATAATCCCAAGGTCTACTAACCTTAACATAAACAGTACATATCTTAAAGGATTACAAAAGATTTACAACTGTAATTTACCTATTAAACAGATAATCTATCTAACATGCAATACTCTAAGCTTTGGCTTTCCCCTTGTCCTTATCCTTCTTGGAGCATTCAGGCTTAGCTAAAAAATGGTTCATGATATAGCAAGGGTGAGCAACTAGCTTGCTCAACAAGTTTAAGAACAGTAAATATATAAGACTTGATATATCATAAGTGAATGAGAATTACTTCCAAGTTTTCAACAATATATAACAATTGTGAAAGAACATGAATCAAATTTCAATGAAAGAAATAGTTGAGTCTTTACTGCTGAGTGGTCACCAAGGACACTGAACTAATGAGGGCAAAACAGAGTTTCCTTTGACCTTTTCAGTAATTTGGTTTTCAAAGGGACCAGCCTCTTCAACCCGCTGTATATGCATAATATTTAGACATCTTGCGCTAAGTTCGATTTCCCGAATTATAATCCCCTTATTTAGGGTTGTTCATTCTCAGACTTACTATAAGAATCTGCACCAACCTATGGTTCGGATAAACTTTTAAAAATATTCAAGTAATTGAATTTATACATGTAGTGTCTAGCCGAACAATTAGTTTAGACATTCTTAAACAGTTCATGAATCAAAGAACTATAAAGCTCAAATGCTCAATGTTCGAATTCATAAACAATATGGATGTAGATCAATTTTCAATAATTAAACCACTTAAATTCTTGCAAGATAAATACAAGATCAGATATAGAAAACTTGCTTAATATAAATTTGAGTAAGGTTAAAGAAACTTGCTCAATATAAATTTGAGTAAGGTTAGGGAAACTTGCTTCGATTGTTGATTACCACTAACCAATACAATTTACTATCATTTGATCAGACCTAACAATTTATCAAGTTGATCTTTCAATTAGAATCATGTGACGCCCCGAATCTAGGCCTACATAGCCCAATTTGAGACGCCATAAAATACACAATTTCTAATACAAATAGTACATAGAACAGAAATACAGAACTCAATAATACACAACTAAGCCTTCACTATTATTGTCATACTATATACAACATGTGAAGACTATAATAGTTATCTCTCGGACTGTCACTTCATTCCCCTGCTAGACCCAACTATTCTCTTGTTTTCTGAAAAATAATGGAACAAAAAAAAGGGTGAGCTCAAATAGCCAATAAGAAAATACTATGACTAAGATAATGACCAATAAATTATCATTATCCTTCAACAGTTTAGTTCTTAATTGAATATAATAGACAATAAGCTTTATATCAAGAACTGCAGTTAAATTCTTGAATAAAGTTCATGTAAGACCCCGAATTTTATGAAATATAAAATTTAATATTTTCTTCATATATTTTTCTGAAACAGTAAGTGGTTAAATCGATAAAGTTAAAAGTTAAGGATGTTATGTGCAAATTTTATTTTGTCGGACAATATTCGTTTTGTCGGGGAATATTCGTTTTGTCGGGGAATATTCAGGCCGTACGACGGCGCCGAAATAACTAATTATTGGTGGACCCCACAACGGAATATTTGTCGGATATAGAAAACGACAGAAGTAACCTTTCTAAATAAAAATAGTCAACGGTATTAACTGTTAAAATACTGGTGATAAAAGAATAGTAGCATACGGTAATTTATGGTATTTTACTGTAGCATGTGGTACTCTACAGTAGCACACGGTATTGCACAGTGTCTCAAATTATTGACACCGTAACTGTTACGCATCATTTCATCAATAATTGTCACTGCATAATATTTTATATTATCAATTCAATTATTGTTGCTACACAGTATTTTGCATTGTTGATTCAATAATTGTCATTACACTGTATTTCATATCATCGAGTCAATAATTGTTGGTGCACTGTAGTTTAAAATTATTGAATCTAATAATTGTCACAGTAGCAAATACACTATAATTTATATTATTAAATTAATAAAAATATGTAACGTGTTTCTTACATTATTGTAGTAACATTATTTTATATGTTGGACTCACAGGAAGAATAAATAAATAAAAAATAAAATAATTAATTTTACTATTTGAAATAGTAACGTGAATAATGACGTGAATAGTGACGTGAATAGTAAAGTGAATAGTAAGTGAATAGTAAGAAACATGTGGGACCCACTGTGGGGCCCACACGAAATGTGTAAAATGAGTTTTGGCTGGGAAGAGTTGGTGGAGGCTGCGCAGCAGCCTCTGCTGAAAAATTTTCTGCCCACCTACCACGCATAGTAACTTCTTTTCTCCTATAAATAACTTGATCAGCTGAATAGAAAAATCACACTTAAAACATAGAATTTTTCTATAAGAATTTTATGAGTTTTCTCTGAGAATAGTAAGGTTATTTTGAGTGTTTGAAAGCTAAAAGGAGTGCAGAAAATTTTCAAGTAAGTCTTTTATTAAAGAGTAGTAATTTCATAAATTCCTATTTTTCACGGTATTCATAAATCTTCCTTTAGAAGACTCTTCTTTAAGAAGATTCATTTTTAAAAGCTTTCTTCGGAAGATTTATTTTGAAATATTATTTTAAAAACTATTTTAAAGTTGTTATATTATACTACAAAAATTATGTTAAATATATATAATTTTGATAGTTCATAATATATGAATTATCATTCACCTTGAAATTTATATGTGGTAATTACTAATTTTATTAAAAATATATAGGTTGATCAACCTCATTTAAATCAATATTCAGTCACGTGTTAAGGTAAGGGGTATCACTCTTTTCATCATCATAAATGGATATTATTTTCTTTCTTACTTGAAGGGATTATCATTCTTTGATTCTCGAAAATAATATCGTTTCTTTCTTGTGCCATTTACTTCCATGTATTAAATTGTGGGAATAACCTTACGGCGCGGTTTACCGTCTGTTGGTGAATAACCTTTTGTATTCATTCCTTATTAATTTTTGAGAATAATCTTACGGTGCGGATTATCGCCTGTTTGGTGAATAACTCTTCGTATTCAAATTGATGGGAATAACCTTACGGCGCGGATTATCGCCTGTTTGGTGAATAACTATTCGTATTCAAATTGATGGGAATAACCTTACGGCGCGGATTATCGCCTGTTTGGTGAATAACTATTCGTATTCAAATTGATGGGAATAACCTTACGGCGCGGATTACCGCCTGTTGGTGAATAACCCTTTTTATTTGTCTCGTGTGGAAATAATTTGTCTACACGAATTATCACATGACACTTTTATTCCATATTCGTAAGTGATATCATTTTCCTTTATACTCATAAGGGATACCATCTTTTTCATCTTCCATTATTCAAACTTACTATGGTAAGGGATATTAATTCCCTTCACCTTTTGTTAATCAAACCTGCTACGGTAAGGGATATTATATTCTTTCATACACCTAAATCGAAACTTATTATGGAACTATTGCTTCTATAATTCCTGAAAATATTATATGTTCCATAATAGTTGAATTTCATTATTTCAACTGAACCTTCCTATTTTCTGAACATTTCTATTGAACTGTAATCGTTATTCTGAACTGTGGATCTTGAATATCATTTTTAAATTTCACTCCACATCATGTTGGCAATTTGGACATTATTTGAATCTGCACAAAGTAAACTTCCGATACTTATTGTTTATCCTGTTCTTCTGTTCATCATTTGTATCACTGTTATTTGTATTAATCATCAAGAATCAAGCTGTTGTGAATATCTGTGGCCGGGGACACAGATGTGATATAATTATTGTTGAACAGATGATAGGTTAAATGCGATATACTAGGTTAAAGGCGATACATCTGTTCGGTGTCTTTTATGGCACGTGGTGAATGTTCTCTTTGGCCCGTAGTGCAAAGATGAACTGTTGGTTGGTATGATTATGACCAAAGGCTGAATCTGGTATAATCATGACCGTTGGTGTTATATTGAATGTCTTTGGCCCGTAGTGCAAAGATGAACTGTTGATCTGCATGATTATGACCAGGAACTGTGAAGTTGTATTATCTTGACTAATGGTATTTCAGATGATAAAAGTTAATGATATTTTTACTAAAAAGAGAAGCGAGTGGATATTATAGTCTGCATTATTCTTCAAATAAATTGCTCATTCCGCTGTTATTATTGATCTGAACATTGTTTAAGAATTTAACTACAGTTTTTGATATAAACCTTGTAGTCTATTGTATTCAGAACTCAACTGTTGAAGACTAATGATAATTTATTCGTCATTATCTTAGTCATGATATTTCTTACTGGGCTATTTGAGCTCACCCTTTCTTTTGTTCCATTGTTTTTCAACAGGAGATGAAAACGTAACGGGGTCTAGCCGGGGGATGGAGTAAGAGTCCGAGGAATAGCTATCATAGTCTTCACGTGTTGTAAAATAGTGTGACAATAATAGTGAAGACTTAGTTGTGTATTATTATTATACACTGTATTGTTGTACGTTGTGCTTTGTTGTAATAATTTTGTTGTAGTCTTTTGACGACTCAAGTTTGGGCTGTGTAGGCCTAGATTTGGGGGCGTCACAGTTCAGATCAATGATAGCAGCAGAATGAGTAATCCATTAGAAAAATAATGTAGACTATGATTTCCACTTGCTTCTCTTTTTAAGAAAAATATCATCAATTTTTATCATCTGAAACACCACAGATCATGATGATACAAATTCACAATTCCTAGTCATAATCATGCAAGTCAACAGTTCATCTTTGCACTACGAGCCAAA
Organism: Hedera helix; assembly: GCA_947179155.2. NCBI lineage: Eukaryota > Viridiplantae > Streptophyta > Magnoliopsida > Apiales > Araliaceae > Hedera > Hedera helix. The sequence goes on along the minus strand of OX359271.1, from coordinate 34,261,043 downwards.
GATATTCAATATATCACCAACGGTTATGATTATACCAGTATTCAGCCTTTGGTCATAATCATATCAAACAACAGTTCTTCTTTGCCCACGACCAAAAAGAATATTCACCACGTGCCCTAAAAGACACAACAATTATATCGCCTTTATCCTATCATCTGTGTCACAAGCCACAAATATTCACAACAACATGGTTCTTGATGATTAGAATAACAACAGTGATATAGATGATGAATCAGAAAAAGCAGTATGATCAATAAATATCGAAAGTTTATGATTTTTCTTTGTGCAGATTCAAATAATGTCCAAATTGTGAACATGATGTGAACTCAAATTCAAGAATGATATTCAAGATCCACAGCTCAGAATAACGATTAAGGTTCAATAGAAAGATTTAGAAAAATAGGAAGACTCAATTGAAATGATATTAGATGAAGCGCAAACTATTAAAGAATATATAATCATTTCAGGAAACTTTACCAACAAGAGACAAATAAGAAATGAATACGAAGAGTAATTCACCAAACATGCGGTATTCCGCGTAGTCAGGTTATTCTCAGAGATTATTAAGGAATGAATACGAAAGGTTATTCACCAAACATGCCGTAGTCTACGTAGTCAGGTTATTCACACAAATTAATAAGGAATGAATACGAAATGTTATTCACCAAACATGCGATAGTCTTCGTAATAAGGTTATTCCCATAAATGAATAAGAAAGGTTATTCACCAAATATGCGGTAGTCCGCGTAGTCAGGTTATTCTCATAAATTAATACATGGAAATAAATGACACATCTTACGAGTAAGGAAGAAATGATATTATTTTCGAGAATCAAAGAATAATAATCTCTTCTCGTAGTAAGTTTGAATAGTAAAAGATGAAAAAGATGGTATCCCTTACCTTAACACGTGACTGGATAAGAAGTTGATCAACCTATATTTTTATAATTTAATTAGTAACTACCATATATAATTTCATGGTGTATACCAATTCGTATGAAATCATCAAAAGCGATTTAATAGAATAAAGTAGAATAACTTCAATATAGTTTTTGAAGAAAATAATATTTCAAAATAAATCTTCCAAAAGAAGCTTTTCAAAATGAATCTTCTAAAGGAATAGTCTTCTAAAGAAAGATTTATAAAGACCGTGTGGTGTGTGTGGTTACTTATATAACTTTTATAAAAAGACTTACTTGGTCAGTACTCGTACACTTACAGATCTTCACAAATACTCAAGATGACTTTAGCACACTCAAAGAGAACTTATACAAAGAAATATTTGTAGAGTGAAAGAAAGAATAAACAATGAAATTTTTATGAAAAATCCTTAAGTTAAGGCCTATATTTATAGCCAAAAATCTTATCATAAATCAATATTTCATAATTTAATCCAAACCGTATATTTCAAAATAATGTTTAATCTATACCACTCATTTCATCTTTTAAGATTTTCTTAATCTAAACCATTCATTTAAATATCATCTTTAATCTATACCATTTAATTTACTTTATATATAAAACAACTAACTTTATATAAATCAATTAACTTTATATATAAAAATAAATAACTTTATATAATTTATTATAATAAAAATAAATAACTTTATCAATTCAATTATTCAATAATAATTCACAATTATTCATTATTATGACTAATTGTTATAAATACAGTGTAGTTGGCTTTCTGAGTTAGATAAGTAGGGAAATTAACTAATAATAGAATACAACAGTTTAATCAATATCATAAAAGAGATAATAATAATGCTGAAAATAAATAAGAAAATAACACGTTACTGTGTAATGACAATTATTGATTTAGTAATGTGAATTACTATGCATATGTTACTGTGACAATTATCAACTCAATAATATAAATTATTATGCATGTGACAATTATCGGTTCAATAAATTCAATATAGTATAATAGCCACTTTATCAGTTCAAAAATATGAAATACTGTGCAGTACCGTGTGGTACTATGCAATACTGTATGTTACTATTCTTTTACCACCGGTTATTTTAACAATTAAAAGTGATAGTACCGTTGACTATATTTATTTAGAAAGGTTACGTATGTCGCTTTCTATATCCGATAATAATTTATTATGGGGGTCCACCAATATTTGGTTATTTCGGCGTCGTCGTACGAATCGAATATTCCCCGACAGAACGAATATTCCCCGACAAAACGAATATTATTCGATAAGATAAAATTTGTACAAATATTTCTTAATTTTTACTTTTGTCAATTTATTCATTTACCGTTTTCAGAAGAAAATATATATAAAAAAAAATTAATTTGTATTTCATAAAAATCGGGGTCTTATAAATCATAGCTAGGTTCATATTGTAATGTTCTAGAATTTTCACGTCTTTATTAATTAAATTATTAATTTAATTTCTAACGAGTTAGTTTTACGAGATTATTTAAATCTTTTTATGTAATTAATTAATTATGTGATTAAATAATTATGTAATTAATTACTAAAATTAATTAAAGGGGGTCACTAATATGTTATTAAATTAGTGAACAAATCCTAAAGTTTTAATATCAAAATAATTGATAAGTTTCCTATTAATTAAATATTCAATTAAATTGAATATAATGAGTGAATTAAATATAATAAATTAATTAATATGATTATTAATTAATGTAAATAATGTGAAATATTAATAATAATATTTATTAGTCCATTTAGTAATTTAATACTTATGGGTTATAATATTTAATTATTTATTCAATCTAATTATTTATTTAATCATGGATTGAATAATTAATGTGTAAATTATTAAATTAACCCAACATGGGTCAATTAGTAGCCCAAGTGGAGAATAATAAAATTTTGACAATTTAGTAGCCCAAACAATTTAATAGAAGCCCAATTGGTATTTTAAATTAAAGCCCAATGATTGGCCCACTTGAAAAATACTTAATTTAAACTATTATTTATTTAAAAAGAGAGCTTGTGACTATTATTTTGGGACATAGGTGATGTTGCCGGCAATAAGGAGAGAGAAAAAGTGATGTTTTGATATTTTTTATTTATTTAATAAATGATTGCTTGTTTTATTTTTTCAAGTACATGGACCATTCCTCTTTTAACCTAATGTGTCATTTAACCCATTCCTTGTGTAAGTTGTCATCTAGGGGCATGGTCTAAATTATTAGATATATTATGTGTATCTAATAATTTGCAAGTATACTTGAAATTGTTAGATGTTATTTCATTATTTTCTCCAAGTCCAAAAGAGAAAGCTAGAGAGCATTTGAGAGTGTAGAAAAATATTTTGAGAGCAAAATTATCAAGAGAAGGACTTCTTGGTTTATGTCTTCAAGATTCACCACTTATTTTGGAAGAAAAAGGAGAATAGCCATTAACTCAAGGTAATTGTTATTTTAAATGAAGTTTTATTTTTAAATTAAATAAATCATCATGTTAGTATAAACATGTTAATATAGTTATTAATGTGTAGTTGTAATATTTATGTCATGCTTGAGTTTAATATGTTTGGTTTGTATTTTGGTATATTTTATATGCTAAAATATGTGTTTTAGTAGTGTATAATCAAGTCTTGAAATTTATGACCAAAAATATTTTTATAAAACTTAGGTTTGATGTTCTAATATTATAGAACATTAAATCATGAGAAAAACAAAGTTTGAATAACTCAAAATGGAGTTATACACAAAAAGTTATGATTTGTGGTAGTTTATGTGATGTAAAAATTTTTATAAAAAAATAATGATATTAAATCATGAAAAATTAATTTTTCATGTTATAAATTAATATAAGGTGATTGGTAAATTTTTATTGAGGAGTTAAAGATTTATTGAAGGTATAATTTTAATTGAAGTGTGTATAGTCGATTACTGTTCACATTCTGCAAAAGGGAAAAAAAATTTAAGGTTTTCGCGCAATGCGCGGACCATTGTGCACTGAAGGACGCGGAGCCAAACGACGTCGTTTGGCGTCCGTAAAAAGTTACTTTGCGCGTACGCGCCGGAGCCGTATCCGGCTTTCCAAAAACGGCGTCGTTTTGGGCCGTAAACTCTGTAACGCGCGCTATGCGCGGTAGGAAAATTTCCGCGAAATTACCAGAATGCCCCTCCGTGTTTTTCTTGGCAAAATTATCATTCTGCCCTCGGATCAGTTTTCAACTTATTTACGGAAATGCCATTCGGGTTAAATTTAAATATTTAAAAACTAATTTAAAATTATAACAAAAATAATAATAATACAAAAATAATATTGGGGAGGATATTTTTCATTAAGTTTAATATTTAAATATTTTAAATATTAATCTAGTTAGCTAAATCATGGTTAAGTTAAATAAATTTATTATTTTAAATGTTAATAATAAATAAAGGTGATAAATTAGCAATTATTATTTAATTCCTATTAAATAATAATTAAAGAGAGATAAAATTTATAAATTAATTATTTATTATTTAAATATTATTAAATAATAAATAAGGATAATTAAGTAATTAATTATTATTTAATTAGCATTAAATAACGATTAATGGAAATTAAATTATCAGAATAATAATTTATTATTTAATTTAAATAATAAATAAAGATGAATTGATTATTATTTAACCTTAAATAATAATTAAAAATAATTGAATAGTTAATTATTATTTAATTGGCATTAAATAATAATTAAAGAGGATTAAAATTAGTAAACTATTATTTAATTTTCTTAAATTAAATAATAAGTGAGGTTAATTAATTAATTAATTATTAGTTGATTAATATTAAATTAAAGAAGGTTAAAATTAAATCAATAATTATTTATTATTTAATTATTATTAAATAATAAGTAAGTACAATTAGTTATTATTTATTTTAAATAATAATTAGAGTTAATTAATTTATATTTAACCAAGATTAAATAGTAATTAAATAGAGATTGAGTTAGTAAAATAAATTAAATTTAATTATGCTTTAATTAAACAATTGTAATAAGTTGTTTAAGGGTTTAATAAGTGTCTAACACTTAAGAAAAATATTTTCTAACTTATTAAATTATTAACCTAAAATGATTAAGGGTCTATAAGGTTAATAATATTGTTTTGACTAATGTAAATTATGTGTTAGTATTTATGTGTGGAAAATAAGTTCATTATTAAGCATATAGTTATGCAAATACGTCGTACTAATTATTAGACCGACTTTATTAATGTTAGGTCTTTCAAAGCAAGTTAATTAAAGCTAGACATTTATTGTAGCTGAACAGACATGCAAGTTCTCTAACCCTACTCATTTATTGTTGAACAAGTTTCTATACTTGTATTTATTGTCAAAGCTTGAAGTGGTTTAATTATTTAAAATTATCCCACATCCATATTGTTTATAAAATCGCACTTAGTGCACTTGAAGCTTATTAGTTCTTGATTCATGAACTGTATTAAAAATGTCTTAAGCTAATAATTCAGCTAGACATTGCGTTTCTAAATTCAATAACTTGAATACTTTTAAAAGCTTATCCAAACCATTGTTGGGTGCGGATTTCTTATATTAAGTCTGAGAATTGAACAACCCTAAATTAGGGGATTTTGTGTCGGAAAACCGACTTTGGGCGCCAGTGACTAAATGTAATGCATATACAGCGGGTTGAATAGGTTGATCCCCTTGAAAACCAAACAACTCAAAGGGTCAGAGGAAACTCTATTATACCCTCGTTAGTTCAGGGTCCTTAGTGACCACTCAGCATTTTAAGATTCAAATATTCTGTTTATTAAAATTTGAATCATGTTTCATTCACAATTGTTATATCTATTGTTGAACCATTGATGACATTTTCCATTCATTCATGATATATTAAATCTCTATGATTGTTCTAAACTTGCTGAGCAAACTAGTTGCTCATTCTTGCTATATCATGAACCATTTTTCAGATAGACCCGATTGCTCCAAGAAGGATAAGGGAAAAGGAAAGGCCAAAGCTTAAGTAGCTTATGCATGCTAATTAGATCTTTAATTATGTATTTACGGTTGTTAAACCTTTTGTAATTCCTTATGATAGGAACTGTTTTTATGTTAAGGTTGATAGACCCTGGTATTGTAACCTTTTGAAGGGAACCAATATGTATTATTCCGCGATATTTAAATGCAATGTATGTATTTAATTGTTAGTAATGTGTTGAATAGTGAGAACCAAACTCGATGTTATGGAACCCGAATTTGGGGTCGTCACACATATAATAACCTTTGTACATCTTAATTTGCTAACGCTTAATCACATAATTAAATAATTAAGGTATATTAAACACTTAAGAAATATTATCATTATTTGATAATATTTTCATCACATAAAACCTATATTAATCATTTAAAATAGTTTAAACTTTTATCTAATATTATTAAACATTTAATAATATTTTATTAACCTCATAATATTATTAATCATTAAATAATATTTTATTCACTTAATAATATTATTAATCGTTTAATAATATTTTATTCACTTATTAATATTATTAACTATTTAATAATATTTTATTCATCTTATAATATTATTAATTATTTAATAATATTTTATTCATCTTATAAAATTATTAATCATTTTAATAATATTTTATTAATTTAAAACTTGATAATTATAAAATTACATTTTCTGACATATTTTATTTTTAAAAGATCCGACTCAACACATTTTTTTTAGCCCGACTCGACCCAGTTAGTAAAATATAATTTTTCAAACAGACTGGTTCACCGCTGCGGCGGTGAGGATCACCACTGCGGCGGTAACTTGCAGAGTGTTTCACCGATGCAGTGGTGAGACTTACCGCTGCGGCGATAGCTCTGATTTTCAATTTCAGAGTGTTTCCCCGCTGCGGCGGTGAGACTTACCGCTACAGCGGTAGCTCTGATTTTCAAACCCTAATTTTTTAACTTTGATTTCTTTGGTTTAATCTTTTATAAAATGAGACATACATGTCCAAAATATACAAAATCAGTTTTGTTCTGTTTCTAATTTCTTGTTTTTCAACATTTCATGGTTCGACCTCGTTTTCGAAAACGTTTTTGACATAAGATTTGAGATTGATCACTCAAGGGTTTTAAAACAACATAGTTTGCGATAAAAGTCATGACTTTATCATTTTTTTTCATATTTTTTAGAGATTCAAGTTGAGTTATCTTTATAACTCATAAATATAACTTTTTAGTTATCAAAATCAAATAACCAACATATATATTTCAAACTACAACTATTTATAACACATAACTAGTTAGGGTTTTACCGGTAAACTTTTATATGCACATTTCTACAACTTATTTCCATACCAAGCATACAAATACACATATTAAACATACTAAACCATGAATCTTTATATATATCCAAGATCTAGCATTATAGAACATCAAAATGGGTTTTTAACTGTTAAAAATATATTTTGACCATTTAAAATATATATAAACCATAGAAATGAACGAAGGAATGTATAGAACACTTTTAAACCTTCTAGACTTGGATACTCTTCTTCTTCTTGAAATGAATCAAGCTAGAGACTCCGCATTGATTAATCTTGGCAATCTTCTTGGTGATTTCTCTAACTCATAAGAGTTTTATCTAGAAAGCTCTTTATTTTTCTCTCTTGGTGTTTTTAGCAAATGATTAACCAACACCATCAATTGGTGGAGTATTCTATTTATAGAACTTCCTTAATCATCATCAACATTCACTAAACAACTAACATTGGTCAAATTAAACTAATCTAGGTTTACTATTGGATTGAATGACATTTAAATTGACTAGGTGATGGACCTCCATCAAGCTAACTTGTAAGCTATTGGTTGAGTAAATTTGAAGCAATATTGGAGCAACAAGCCACCCCATGTGGGGCCCCCTAATGTGTCGGCCAAATGGCTATTTCTTGCTCCATTTTGATTTATTTTTATTGTAATTATATATATACATTTAATTAAAGTAAGTATTGAGCTAATTTAATTATAACACGAACTAATAAATTAAATATGTTCATGGACTACTAGGTTTATAATATTGAATCTAGTTTAATAATTCATTTAGACTTAAAATTAATTTAATTAAATTTGTTTTAATTAATTTTTTTACCTTGCTACATTATTAGATTAATTAAATATACATATATATATATATATATATATATATATAGACACACACACAATTAATTTGTATAAAATTTTTAATTTATTAATAATTATTTAATAATTATAATTATAATAAACTTAGAACTCGTGATTATTACATTATATATAGTCTCTTTTCTCTCATGCTTAAGAGCATCTCCAGCAGGCCGGAGCTCTCCACATCCTAAACTAAATTTAGTCTAGGACAAACCCTCGCGCTCCAGCAGATGGAGTAAATTTAGTCTACCACTTTTTCCGGCGACACAAAGCGACTATATCTAGGAATCAAATTTTGGTGGACTATAAATATTAATATATTTTAATGGCAGAGGAGGAAGAGGATGAGAAGGAGAAGAAGGAGAAGGAGAAGGAGAAGAAGAAGGAGAAGAAGAAGAAGAAGAAAGAAGAAGAGGAAGAGGAAGAGGAAGACGATGCAGCAACAGCGACGGGAAATGGGCTCATGTTTTATTAATATATTTTGTTTTTATTGAGTTATATTACCATTATTCTAATCTTTTATTTTTTAGAAAACTCTATTAACCATTTCTTGTTATTTTCTTGAATTCATTTAAATTGTAAACATTACAAATAAATTAATTAAAAATTTTAAAACTTATAAACTATGTATATAGTACTAAAAATTACATTTTTTAATCTCGTTATTTTAAAATATATAAGATCAATATTAATTTGTACAGTAAATTTAAGATATTTTTAAATTAAAAATTGATATAAATTAATTTTATTTTAAATAATAAAAATAGGAGAACAATAAATTATCTAAATAGTGCTAATGCAAAATTTATGGTTTTCAAAAATTTAATGAATCACCTCAATTTTGCATTATAAAATATTTTAAATTAATTTAAAAAAATAAAATTACATCATATACTTTGGAATATGGTTGTTGGAATATAGTCGTTGGAGTTTTTTTAAATTCATTGATTATTTTAATCTTTTTATATTATAGTCCGCGAGATAGTCCATGGGATAGTCCATCTGCTGGAATAATGGAAGACTAAATGATATCTGCTGATGTCACATGGACTAAATATAGTCTAACAGATAATCCATCTGCTGGAGATGCTCTGATTAGTGGGTTCAAAAGATTAAAAATACTAAATATTGTAAGTAACTTGATAGTTTGAATATATAAAGATTTAGATTTCAGACGAGCTGTACTTCTTGAGCACTGAGCTGTCGAGGTCACTTCACAATTGATATAATATGCATATATACATATAGTTCCTTATATAATATAATTATATTTATAGATACACTAGTTCCTTATATAATATAATTATATAATATGCATATATTAATATATACATACATTTGGTCTTCCCTTGCAATTAATGCCCAGGCCTTTCTACTCAAGTGCTGCTGAAATGGCCGACTTTTTTACCCACTTGGCTAATATAATAATTGTCATATGTACATATATATATATATATATATATATATATATTTGTCCGACTTCTTTATTCATGTCCTAACTTCATCCCTGGTGACTACTAACTACTAACTTGGAACTCAATTCCTTTTCAATTTCGGAAATCATACATATCAATTTAAAATATTCTTAATTTTATTCATGTCCTAGCTTCATCCTGCTGCCACCGTTCACCGATGACTACTAAGTTGGAACTCAATACCTTTTCAATTTCGGAAAACATACATATCAATTTAAAATATTCTTAATTTTATTTGAATAATTTCATGAATTTGAAACCCACTAACCCAACTTGATCAATTTGCCAAAAGAGCTTAGAAGACATCTAGAGCTGGCTCAATCGATGGAAACAGAGAGGAGTACTCCAAAGTAGCAGAGGTAAGATCCTGGAAATAGTAATAATAGCATTCCCCACAAGGTATGGCCTTTCTAGAGAACGAGAGATGAAAAACAACATATACAGAACAAGACAGTGAGCTGATGCATTGCACGTTTGAGAGATGCACACTTTTGAGTGAGGAAAAACCAAAAGCAAAATATGGCATTTTTGTTGCTGTTGGTCTGGGGCGGATCTAGCCTTTTAGTTTAGTGGGTCAATTTTTTCTTAAAAAAAAATTCCTATAAGAAATAAAAAAAAATCTCAAAAAATAAATATTACTTACAAAAATAATTTTTAAGACTTTATTGCTTAAAATTATTGTATAGTAACCTCATTTTCGATCAATAACAGCAAAAATATCATGTTCAATATATATTACTAAATAATTATTCGTTCACTCCTCTCTGAACAATTTTTATTCGGGGTCGATTTGCAAAAATATAATGTTTATCTTTATTTTTTATAGTTGCAAAAATTCATAAAAAAATATTAAATTTATGAAATTACAAAAAAGATAAAAGTTAAAAAAAATATTTTTTTAACGGGTTAACGTTATAACTGAAAAATTAAAATAGAAAGAATAAAATGAATACAAATTTAAAATAACTAATAATTTTTTAATCTAAAATTTTATATTTTTATTAAATATTATAAAAAAATAAAATAAAATTCGACCCCCAAAATATTCAATGGGGTCGATTGCTCCACTGCCTATACTCTAGATCCGCTTATGCCGTTGGTGCTGATGACCAATCAGAATGTGACACACCACCCTAAGGAAATTTCGTATTCCACTAACACCCAACTTTAGTTTTTGTGAGTGCTAACATACCCTTTTTACTCATAAGAGTCTGATCAATAATGCCATGTGACATGCTGTAATTGGTGAAAGGGGATAATTTAGCTACCATAGTAGGATGCCATTTGGGTTTAGTGGATTTTGTACATTACGGAGGATAATTTTTATACTGGTAGGACCCGTTAATCACGTGGGAGGGGGGTATGCCAAATGGCAATCCTACAAGACAAAAACATAGTCATTCACAAAATCTCCTCTAATCTCCTCTCCACCAATTATCATCCATCTCCCACGTGGGACTTGTTGCCCCACCCTATAATTGCTTCTCCTTTTGATACTATATAATACTACTACAATCTCCTACGCCTCCTTAGGTCATGAGCCATTCCTGCTATCATATTTACACTTATTGATCATTCTTCTCTATATCTCCCTTATATTTTATTCTATCCACAGCTGTTTGTCTGTTTCACCGTACAGTATCATGGGGGATTCTTCTGCTTCATACATACACATGGTACTCTTCATGTTTTGATCATGATACATAATATTTTTTTTATATTCATGTTTCTTTTGCCTGTTACTAGTTCTTGATCAGCATGGAATCATGTTCCTTATGACTTTTGGTTCATTGGGGGTGACTTGATTGATTTAGGTGCAGCACCTGATTGAGAAGTGTTTGATCTTCCACATGACAAAAGAAGAGTGCGTGGAAGCCCTTACAAAGCATGCAAAAATCGAATCTGTCATAACTTCCACCGGTTAGTTTCTTTTCATCTCATCTGGCATGAGTACTAAACTAGACTCCTTTTATATATTATTGACCATAGGCCAAGAAAGGTGTTTAGCTTCGAGTTCTTTGCTCTGAGTGAGGAATTTTAATGCTACGTTTGAATTGAGAGAATAGAATAAATAAAAGAATAAAATAAAAAATGGTGTATTTGATAATTATTTTGAACGATGAACAATTTCAGTAGAATGAAAATTTATTCCATACCCTTGATTTTGAAAGTGATGGAATAAAATTTATTCCAATAAAATAAATATAGGTAATAATTTTTTCATTATATTACACTACCAACCATGTACAACTAGTAATTAAATATACACTTAAAATACTTTTAAATCATTTTATTATATTCTTCCTTCCGTTCCTTCAATCCAGCAACATAAAGTTTGAAGTCCGGACAAGCTCCGAGCTAGTACTTCTTAGTTAAGAGCTCGCTTGCTTTCTTATCTCGCACGTCTCTAATCAATTTAATAGTAAATCATTCCACGCGGGTGAAATTAAAGACACCTCGAGGAATAAAAAAAAAGTGTAGGAATAATGTCTAGCAACATATGTAGACGTACAGTATGTAGAAATCTAGCTAGCAGGAACAGTATATGTTTTATGAAATAAAAACATGTGTTTTGTATGATCAGGGTGATAAAATGATATAGCTTGCTAGCCACTTCGCCTATTTGGTCAAAAAAAGTGCTCTCTCTTTTGTTGTTGATAGAAAGAAGTGACGTCTCCACCTCACAATTAGAGTCCCCATTAGGGCATCAAAACAATTTCCTCTGACAATCTGAATTAGGCGATATAAACTTGAACATGTGCATATATACTAGCTAGATGAGGAGTTAATTTATACAGGTGGTTTTTGGTTTGCATCAAATTAATATAACAGCTCTGTTAATATTGATGTGACATTTATTTAATTTGGTTCATCTATTACATGTATTAATTAGTTCATTATAGACGTAATATTATTACATCAATTTTTAAGCTTTTCATTACATCATCCAATTAATATATTGATTCATTACGTCTGTAATGCAATATGTCATAAAAGATAAAGCAATAGTAATTATAATTGTTTTGATATTTTAACTTACAATTTATTTTATTCATTATATACAATCATATAATTTAGTGAACCACATATAATTTTAACTACAAAAAAAAATGACATTTTGTGATGACTCAAATCCATCACCCTCACCCATTTGCAAACTAAATAACGAGTGTTACCACTACACCAAAGTCGAGATCATGATTATAATTTTAAAACAAAATATAAAAGGAAACATATGTGAGTTGACTTACTAAACAAAATTAGTCCCACATAAGATTTGATGATTGTAGTGATAGTTACAAATACTCTATAATGATGGTAAATTAGTTTTCACTAAGAGTCATCATATATTTTATTGTTTTGTGATGGCTTGAAATTTTCATCATAACATATCTTCTTTTTGTATTAATTGCAAATAAAAGTCGTCACAAAAATATATATTTTTTAATGATTGTCATGGTCGTCATAAAATATTATATTGTTTTGATTATTTATTTCATTAAAATGTTGGTGATAACTTAAATGCAATCACAAAAAGGGTATATCCATAAGTGATGGCTTAGTGCGTCACAAAAAAAAAAAAATTTATTTTGCGTAAAATTCTTGGTGATTGGCATGACCATCACAATTATAATACATTGATGACAAAATTAGTCATCAGTAAGAGCCATCATATATATTATTGTTTTGTGATTGCTCAAAAAGTCCATCGCAAATTACTATCTTTTGTGAATGTTTTTGAAAATGGTCACAAAATTCCATCACATATTTTTATTTTTCTAGTAGTGTTTGAACACAATGTAATAATATTACAATTACTATATAAATACAGAGAACCAACCAAACAAATATGTTATAATAACCTATTATCATTATATTACAATTTTACTGCATTACATAAACTGTTATATTACATCAAATTTTCGTTGGGCGAACCAAACCCTCTCCATAGTAAATTAGGAAATTATGATGTTTAGGATATATTTTTCTTTTCAGAATATTTCACATGGTTATGAAGGTAATTAAATTGGGACGAATAGAGTAACGTCTTCTTTTCCTTTTTAATTACCTATTTGGATCGTAACTAAAGAAAAGACTATTTGTCTAAAAAAAAGTTTTATTTTTTCCTTTTATTTTTCACTTTTGGGGCTGGGGCTGCGGCTGTCGCGTTGGTGGGAGATGAAATGAATTCGTCGCCAACCGCCTACCTCCAAAAACAAAGACTTCCACTTGTTACTTGAAGCCAAATATCACTAAAAAATTCAACTCTAAAATATTTCCAAAAAACAAGAAAAATAACTTGTCATTATCGCATCAATTTGCATGCATGGACTCTTGTCACGATGGCAATTAATGCTACGAAAACATTTCCTCTCATGCATGTAAATTAATGTTTCTGGCTTATGTAATGCACTAAATTGGCTTGCAGTGTGGAACGAGCTAGAAAAAGAGAACAAAGAATTCTTCGAGGCGTACTCTCAATCTCATAGCAAAGCAGATCGAATGTCTGAATCAGAGACGCTAGAGATGATCCAGAAGATGATATCGGATCATCAGTCCAAAGATTCCGATGACTAAATGTACATACACATGTAATATATATATATATATATATATATAGATAGATATATATTTATATATCCCATCCGAAAACGATTATACCTTTGAGTCTCAGTTGGCATGCTATTGCTTAACCTTTGTAATTCTTCGCAACCAGCCAACACAGTGGAATCTATTATGGTTGTGGCCCTTAAATACGGATGTAATACTACGTGGTCTCCACCGAGATAATAAAATTCATGCTGTTCCCAATCAAAGCGTGCCATGTCAGCGCCTGCACTAACGTGGAAAATCGCAAACTGACAACGTGGAGATTCGGGATGGCGCGTAGGGGAGTGAAAATGGAGATGCAGGTGAGGGGCAATTTTTTGCATAGACAGTTGGAATCTTTGTTCATTGATTGTCTCTGTGAAATTGTTAGCTCAGTTGCTGTCTTATTGTGCAGTGCTGTGCTGAGATTGGCATGTGACATGAATATATAGCTGTTGTCATTAGTAACAGTTAAATGAAGTGGTGGCCTATTATAATTTGTTCACTGTCGCAATCAAGAAGTACTTTTCTTTTTTTTGTTTCTTTGGCTAAATGTTGCTTGTATATTAAAATGCAAAAAATACATATCATAACATTATATTCAAGAAGTGCTTCTTCTTTTTTCTTTTTCTTTTTTATGATTAAATGTTATTTGTACATTAAAATGCTAAAAATCATATCATTACATTATCCCCTCTCCCTATGGGATAAAACCCCCTAGTCTACTGCTAGGAAACCACTTGCCTTGCCTAACCAATAAAGATACGGCACACATCACATGAATAGGCAACATGAACTATCACCAACTACCAGAAAGGGAGTCAGAAATTTTAATTAGGCTGAGTTGAAAAGTACACTTGAATTGTTGAGTTAAAATGACGAAGGTTATTCTAATTTATTTACTTTAAACTACATAATTATATAATATATCTAATAAATTTTAGGTTGATATATATGTTTAAAAAAAATTTGGACCAGGCTACAACCCTTTGAGCCTACTATATCCTCCGCCCCTGCCAGCCACAAGCTTTAAGGCGGTTTAGAGTCTACCCACATTGTTGCATGTCTTACCGTTTGAGCAGTCTTCAAACAAGATTTGAGTTGAGGCAAGTGCTTTTCTATATGGTTTAGAGAACGTGAAGGTTGATTTCGAATAATTCTAATTAACTGTAGTTGTGCACTAACGATTTATTAACGGAGAGAAGAGTATGTGGGTCCTATTTTTTGAATTGAATTCGGTTACTGTTTTTGCACAGTTAATTAGTGCATGTAAAAGTATTCGCGGTGATGTCTATTATGGTTTTCAAAATATTCGAATCAATGATTTGAGGAGCTCAAAAATTTACTAGAAATAGAGGGTGATGTTGAATAATTTTATGTGTGTTTAGTAGGCACAAAAATTACGTATTTTGTTAAGGTTATGATTTAGTGTGATAATGGAGGTGAAAAACCTACGAAATATATAGAATTGAGTGAAAGATTAGAGATAAAAAAAAGAACTGGTGAATAACTACTAGACTTGGCAATGTGGTTTATAAACCAATAGATCAACCTAAATTAACTAAAGGGTCCTTTACAATAATATACAATAATTATAAAGTAATTACAAAATTAGTGTAACTACAAAATAATTACAGAAAAAGTGAAATCAAGGAGATGTAATTGCCGCATGTGGCAGTTACCAAACCAAATTTGGCAACGATCGAGCAACCAACACAAATCCAGAGAAATCCGACAACGAAACCTTCTACTACAGAGAAATCCAACCTGTTGCTACAAAATCAACCTTCTTCTACAGATAAATCCGACAACAATTGCAATCGAAATCGAAAACTGCCATTGACGACAACGACAAAATCGAAAACCGCCATTGACGAGAAACTCGAAGAATTTAGAAACCAATCATTTGCTACAGAGATTGAAAATCATCCTCCTCCGCCGCCAATCTCCGAAAGTACCTGAGTTACTGTTCTGAAATCTTTTTTAACGATTTGGTTACCCATAAAAACAAAAATAGTTACATTTGTATGAATGTTTGGCTACCAATTGCATCACATTTAAAATAAATTTGTAACCTAATAAAACTGAATTGGTTACCTTGGTCTGAAGGTTTGACAACCAACTACAAGAAGGTTTGGCTACCAACTGCATTACATTCAAGATAAATTGGTAACCTAATAAAACTGAATTGTTTACCTTGGTATTTGGCTACCAACTGCATCACATTCAAAAAATATTGGTAGCCTAATAAAACTGAATTGGTTACCTTGATATGAAGGTTTGGTTATATTGGTATGAAAGTTTTGGTTATCTTGATATGAATGTTTGGTTACCTTGATATGAAGGTTTGGTTACCAATTGCATTATGAAAAAACTGCATGCGTGAAGGTGAAAAATCTGCAAGTTTGGTTTGTAGGGTTGATTATCAATTGCAGGTGTGAAATTTAAAAACATTATCAGACTTTAAAAATGCAAAACCCCAAATCAAATCAAACATATCTTCATATCGAGGTCCTTAAGGGAGTACGCATGAAGAAGGAGGCGGGTAGTGGAGTCATCTTCCATTTTCCAACCAGCAGAACTCAACTTCTCTCTCTGACCCAATAATTGCTTCATAAACATTTGAATGTACGTATTAAGTCAAATGTTTAAAGCAAGAAATGAATAAAAATGGAGGCGAGAGAAAATGGAGAAAAGAGAAAGCGACGGAGGAAATTTGGAGAGAGAAAACTGTAGGTGTAGAGGTGGAACCTTGGTATGAAGGTTTGGTTACCTTGGTATGAAGGTTTGGTTACCTTGGTATGAATGTTTGGTTACCTTAATATGAATGTTTGGTTACCAACTGTATTATAAAAAAACTGCAGGTGTACGTATGAAGGAGACGAGTGGAGTCAGTAAATAATACAGACAAATGAAAAAATGATAAAGGTATGTAATTCAAATTTTCACAAATTACGCAACTAAGCGCTAACATGGCAACAATACAGCACTAATTTAAAAAATATATTTTAAAAAAGTACTCTTTTTGTAAATACTTTTAAGAGGTATTTTTTTTGTAATTACGTTCTAAAAAGTATTATAATGTGTAATTTATCCTTAACTAAAATCATTTGGGTCGATTAACTATATTAAATTATTTGGGTTGATTAGAGTTTAGATCCATATTTTTAAAAAGAAAAATAAGCCCCAACCAATTAACTGATTTTGGACCTATTTTTCTTTTTTTCAGTTCCAACTTTAAATTTTTATGAAATTGTCGTGTATTACCTACTTGCTAGCCTCACCAGTTCCGCTGAATCCGAACTTTACGTCTCCGTCCAAATTTCAGCTGCTTTCATTTTGTTTTTTTTGAACGTGTTCTTAATTTATCCTCTTTATGTTTTTTCAAAATCATACTGGAACAATTTTCTTGTATCAACCATGTCATGTATTTTTAACACTTTTTTCATTATAAATTATAATATTATTATTATTAAATTTTAAAAGTCATTTTGAAACACTTTTAAATTTTAAAAAATAAAATTCATTAAATAGTATGAACTAATAAATTTTATAACTAGTATAATATTTTAGATAAATATTCATTATTATATTAACTCTGAGTTTAAAAATATCTCAAGTTGACTTAAAAAAATAAATAATGATGTTATATGTCGGAACAAAATAAGTAATTTCCTTCTTTGAATTTATAAAAGGAGTTAAAATTTCATAATTAGTAGCATTTATTAGATAATTTACCATATTCATTATTGTTTAGTTGGTTCCTTGTCAAGTATTTCTATAGTATATTTGCAATGATTTTGAATAGACTTTCTTGGAAATTATACAATTCAATTTTGTAAATTAAAGATTTTCTGGAATATATTATAATTCCTTTTATATCAACAAAAAAAAAAAACACAAGAAACAGGGGGATTGGTAAACCCTTGAGACGTGGCAATGCAGGATCCTTTTGCATATTCTGCAGCCATTACTTTATGGTTATTCATATATATCATTCAATCAACAAGAATTTTGGTTCAATCTATTTTTATTTATATTATTTGTGAATGTCAGTCAAAAATTAAAAATATGCTCTTCTTTATGAGTGTTGCTCCTCCTGTAAAACAAATAATTTATTAAAACAATAGCATTTATTTTGGATTTATTTTATTACTACTAATATTGAACCAGCCCGATAAAGTATACTGAGAGGAAGTAAATACAATTAAGAGAGAGAAAGTGCATACAATAATTTAGAGAGAGAAAGTGCGTAAATTTGTTTCGAGACCCAAAAAATTTCACAGAAAATATATTAATCTATTTAAGAAAGATAATGTATTAAAAAAAATTAGAGAGAGATAATTAATTAAAGGAAAATGGAAAAAGAGAAAGTATATAAATCTTAAAAAGTATAATGTGGGTCAACCTATATTTAAACTATAACCATTTGGGTTCAAACCACACAAACCATATTAAAAATGAACAATATAGTTTTAGTTCTTATTTGGACCGGTCAAAGCCATTTTATGTAAACCAAAACCAAACTAAATCCATATTTTGCCAGGTCTAGCAACTACCAATGTAAAACGTGGTAGAGTTCTTGGGGTTCTAACATAATCGCTAGTGTCCGAGAACCGTAACAAATGTTATATAGTTTCGAGGGGGTTCAAGATAGGCAACGCCAACACTTTATTCCCTCAATTCAGAGTTGATCACAAGTTCAACAACTTCTTCTATGTTTTTTGAGAGAGAAAGAGCTCTTAGATGATAAAAGATCTTCAAGGTCCAAAACAAAATCCCTTCACATGTCAAGCGAGGAGGTATTTATAAGGTCCAGTTCATGTGCCAGAAACATGTTAGAAAGAAAATTTCAGAAATACCCTTAATGATAGAAAAAATTCTAAAATACCCTGGTTATTCGGGTAATGCTCAAATCATCCAATTATTATAACCACTAATCCAATCACTCAATCGATTCTCAATATGAGTTGTCCCCACAGGCCTTTTGCCTCTGGACTCACGACGGAACCTCTCAAAACACATTTATAAGGTTTTACAATTTTAAGTTTAGAAAATCACTCAAAATAATTTTATCACAGGAGAAACCTGAAGAAACGCATTACGAAGCGGACGAGAACCAACACTAGGGGGCCAAACCCAAGGGGAGCGACCCTTGGGTTCCGATCTCCTTCTGACGCATTCCGTTCGTTTCGTGTATTCTTGATCGGTTTCTGTCTATTTTTCTTGATTCTTGTTTCTATGAAAAGTTTATCTTGACAAATATAAGTTAAGAAAGATCAGTGTTAAGTCTTCCAAAGTCTTCTCAACTCCAAGGGGGCCGAACCCTATGGGACATCCTTAGGTTTTCCGTCTTTTTTCGATCTTTTGTTCGTTTGTTCGTTGTTCGTTAATTTCGTTTTAGTTCATTCAATGTAAATCCTAACTTTTATTCATGGGCTCACAATGTGCACAAATAGTTGTGCACTAAGAAAGAGAAAAGAGTATGTAAGAATTACTTTCTGAATTGGACCTTTTTTTTTACTAGTTCATAACAGTTAATGCAGCTAAAAGTACTATAGTAAAATCTCTTATGATTTTTTTTCAAATATTTGAACCAATGGTTTGAGGAGCTCAAATATTTTTTCCTACTTGCAAACACAAGAATGTTATTAAAAAATCAATGGTTTGAGGAGGTAAAATCTTTTTTCTAATTATAAACGCTAGAAGGTTATGAAAAAAGAGACAAACCAGCCAAATTTACCACCAAACAAGACAAACCCTAGAAAAAGCAGCCCCCCAGAATATTAACTAACAAACAACACAACTTGGCTAGAAACTTCAAATCGTCCCACTCCCATCAAATCATAAATAACAACCACAAGATATTCCCAGAACAAATCAAAATTTTGCCGAAAGTAATGGAAATCCATCCATTCATTCCTGATAGATAATAATTTGAACGTGCAAAAGTTGCCATCTTCTCTTAGCTTTTTCCTTGGTCAAGTTTCCACTGCCTTTCACCAGTTAGAATGATGGTCCAGTGTCGATAATGAAAAGACGATAACCAGCAAAGAACAAAGTGAATTAAGGTTACTTGATAGCCGCAGGCTTGTATGTATATGTTTGTTTATTTAACATTATGGACTAGAATTATTGTGGTGCCTGGTGGGTGAGTAGTTTCTTGGCGTGGGGTGGTGACAAAATGGGCTGGAGTTTATACATAGAATGAAAATATACATAAGAGAATTAATAGAGATGAAAACAGTCAAAATGAAATTCAAAAAGGCTTAATTGCTCAACTTTACTCCCATTTTTATAATATAGATATTTATATAGGCCATTATATTTTGCACGGTTTCTTACAAATGACCGTGATTTTAAAAATATACGCAATCATCCACAGCAGACAAGTGTTGTTAGAGTTGTGTCTTAGGATTGTGGCAGTTATAGACATGCACAGTAGGTCGGACTGGTCTGACTTGGTCTGAGTTTGGTAGGCTTTGGTCGTTAATCAGGTCTGGCCAGACTTTGACTTTTGGGCCTGTAGGTTAGGTCAAGCCGGGCTTCTCGATCAAAGTCTGACCTTTTGAGGCCTGTAGGTCAGGTCGGGCCAGGCTTGTAGGCTAGGCCGGGCCAGACTTTGGGTCAGGTCAGGCCAGTCCTTAGGCCGGGCCAGGCCAGTCCAGTCCTTGGGCCGGGCGGGGCCAGGCCTATAAATGTAATCAACTAATTTTTAATGTGAAATATAAATATTAAATAAACTAACTACTATATTAATTAATGTATTGACAAAAATTTTAAAATTAGTAATTAATCAATAATAAATAATGAGTCGTTTACAAATATTTTGCTTCAAAATATTTTTAAAATGTCTTCAAAATTCAAATCTTCAAAAAATGTATCTTCCTATCTTCAAAAAATATCTCTTCGTTATATCTTCAAAAAACATATCTTTAATCTTAAAAAAAACATATATCTTCAATATTCATGGATGTGCAATTTCATCAGTTTTTACTCCAACTTCGAGATCTTCTGAACTATCTTAATTGTCTATTACATCTTGTACTATTCTTTGTGCGGCAAGATAATCTCTATAACAAATGCATATCTCCAACGATTCTGAGCTAAGTCTAAAGAAAAATATTGATGAATTTATTTATCTAACTTTTTAAAAAAATTAATCTTGAAAATTTGAGTAGTATATTTTTAGATAATTTATAATTATATTGAATCAATTTTAAATTTAAATATATTTTAAAATTAATTTTAGAATACCCAAAATTAATTAATTCTATTTTGAAACTGAAAAAGTTGTACAATATTAACCGGATTTGTCAATCAATTGTGATTAGTACAATGAACAGAAAAGCCAAATAAAGTTTTTCAAAGTTTATTATCTCCCTACAATGAATCATTTCTTTCCTTCATCCGTCTTTTTGCTGCTTATATATATCAAGTTATAGTCTATAGTTAAAACGAATTAGTTAGGCTGGCCGCAGGCTGGGTTGGGCCGGTCCTCTGCTTAGGCTAGGCCGGGTTTTTTCGTAGGTCGGGCCAGACCGGGCTTTTTCGTAGGCCGGATCAGACCGGGTTTTTACGTCAAAATTGTAGCCTGTTCAAAGACTGTAGGCCGGACCGGCCCGGTCCGGACTTTGACCAGACCGGGCTCAGGTCAGGCCTGATCAACTTGTGGATCGTAGACTTTTTGTGCATCCCTAGACAATCACATTATAAAATAGACGATGTAAAATCTATAGACCGAATAATTTCTATGTACTTAAAGTTTCAATTATGTGGAGAGAATTGTTATTTATCCAAACAAAAAAGGAGAATTTGCATGTTTACGTGTAAACAACAAATTTAAATAATTAAAAAATAGGGAAGGAATTTGTTTAGTGATAGTAAATTTAGTGATAAGTGCGTAGGTGAGACGAATTCGTGGAGGCAAGGGAGGGAGGTGGAGCCCTTAATTTTACAATTGTTTTTTTTTCTTCCTTAGCATAAGTTGTAAAACTGTGCACCTTATAATAACCTTAAATATTGGGTGTAAAAAGTATGTGAACGTTAGGTCAACAAATACGGTATTATAAAATACTAGATTAGTAATGCGTGTAGGATACAAACTTTTTATAAAATTTGAATTTTTAAATTTATATAATATATATATTTTTATTAATTAATAAATTTTATAATATTAATTTAGAACATGTTATTAATTACATCAATATATACCGGGGTTGATAATTAGCTTCTTAATCTTAGTTGTTTTTTATCATAAGAGTTATGTCCAATATATATATTTGAAAATAATTCATAGCAAACACTAGCTATATTTATTATTTCAGTAAACACATCTGGTACCGTTTAAATAATAATCCAAGGAAAGAGAAATATCTCTAGCCACTACCTAAGTTAGCGAACAGAAGAAAAAATAATAATAATAAATACAAGCGGCTAACTAAGTTAACGGGTGGAAGAAATATATATATATTTTTTTTTCTACAAGCCGCTAACTAAGTTAACGGGTGGAAGATGGTGGAGTCTGAAAAAAAAATTAATATACTATCCACTAACATAGTTAACGGGTGGATAATGAAGACTTTTTTTTTTTTTGAGAAAGTACCAAATTGTAATAAAAAAATAAAATAAAATTCTTTCAACCCGCTAACATAGTTAACGGGTGGCGAGTGATTTTTTTTTTTGAGAAAGTACCACTTGCAAAAAATAAAAATAAAAATTCTTCCAAACCGCTAACATAGTTAATGGGTGGAGAGCGATTTTTATTTATTTATTTTTGAGAAAGTACAAAGTTGCACAAAAAAAAAAACTTCCAACACGGTAACATAGTTAACGGGTAAGGCTGCAAATGAGTCGAATCGATCGAAATTTTAAACTGCTCGAATTTGACTCGTAAGGTTAAGTTCGTATTCGAATTCGAACTATATTTGAAAAATTTTACTCAGATTTGGCTCGATTTGAATTTTCGTTACCACTACAAAAAAAAATGGCCTTTTGTGATGGCTCAAATCCATCATATAAATTCAAAAAATCATTACAAAAAGTTTTTGTGATGACTTTAGTCGTTATGGAGGCCGTCTTGTATACCCTCATCATGAAAGCCTTTTATGACGGTTTTGACAATCACACAAACACTTAGTGTTTTGTGATGATTAATACAATCACATTAACAAGTAATCTATTGATCTATTGTGATTGTCAAAGCCATCACAAAAAAACACATGACTTTAGAAATCAAAGGTAAGAACGTGAATCTCCTTTTACGGACAATTTATTTCACTATATATATTAAGTGTATCAAATGATACTCGTAGGATTCGAAACCTTACCCCATTTGCAAACTAAATAACGAGTATTACCACTACACCAAAGCTTAGAACATGGTTATAATTTTAAAAATATATATAAAATGAAACATATGTGAGTTGGCTTACTAAACAAAATTAGTTTCACATAAGATTTGGTGATTGCAATGGCAATCACAAATACTCTATAATGATGAAAAAGTTAGTCATCACTGAGAGTCATCATGTATTTTATTGTTTTGTGACTGCTTGGAAATTCCATCACAAAATACCTTCTTTTTGTAATTGCAAATAAACTTCGTCACAAAAATTTATCTTTTTTAATGATTGTCATGGCCATCATAAAATATTGTTTTGATTATTTCTTTTATTAAAATATTGGTAAAGGCTTAAATGCAATCACGAAAAGGGTATATCAATAAGTGATGGCTTAATGCGTCACAAAAAGAAATTTTATTTTGTATGAAAATTTTGGTGATTGACATGACCATCACAATTATAATATATTGATGGCAAAATTAGTCATCACTAAGAGCCATCATATATACTATTATTTTGTGATTGCTCAAAAAGTCCATCACAAATTACTATATTTTGTGATTGTTTTTAAAAACTGTCACAAAATTCCGTCACGTATTCTTATTTTTCTAGTAGTGTACTCAAATTCGATTCGACTTGAATCAAATTATATTTAAACTACTCACGAACTTCAAATTCAAACTCGAATTAGAATCTCCACATACTAACTAGTTTTATAATACATATAATTATTAATTGAACTTATTATTTTACTTAGAAATGAAAAATAATAATTATAATTGCACTTTAAATATATAAAATTACAAATAAAATAAAAAATAATAACTAATAACTAATTATTCAAATTTTGTTTAATTGTGTATATATTATAAAAGAATGTATCGAGTATCTATTTGAATATGTATCAATCGATTATGTATTGGATCGAGATTAAAAATTCGAGTATTTTGAATTATAAACGAGTCGAGTATAATCTTATTCAGATTCTACTTGTATTTTTATTCAAATTATTTTTTGTGCTTAAATTTGAATCATATTATTAACAAATTCGAGTCTCACTCATTTTTTCATGTCGAACCCGAATCGAGCCCGAACTGTTTGGTTCAATTTACAGTCTTATTAACGGGTGGAGAGTGATATTTTTTTTATTTTAAAAAATAATAATAAATATCACTCTTCCAATCCGCTAACATAGTTAACGGGTGGAGAGTGATATATATATATATATATATATATATATATATATATATATATTTTATTTTAAAAAAAATAAAAAAATATCACTATTTCAACCCGCTAACATAGTTAACGGGTAGAGAATGATATATATATATTTTTTAAAGTACCAATTTGCATAAAAAAAATAAAAAATAATAAATAAATAAATAAATATCACTCTTCCAACCCGCTAACATCGTTAACAGGCGGAGAGTGATTTTTTTTTTGAAAGAGTACCAACTTGCAAAAAAATAAAAAATAAAAAATCTTTTAATCCGCTAACATAGTTAACGGGTGGAGAGTGATTTATTATTATTATTATTTTTTTGTTTGAGAAAGTACCAACATACAATAAATAAATAAAAAAATAGACAGTAAAAAAAAGAAATGGTATTTTACTATCTAAAAATACATTTCTCAAACGCATCTGGTTTTTTTTTTTTTTTTTACTGTTTGAATTTTTTTTTATTGCATGTTGGTACTTTCTTAAACAAAAAAATAATAATAATAAATCACTCTCCACCTGTTAATTATATTAGCGAGTTTGAAGAATTTTTTTTTAGCAAGGTGGTACTCTCTAAAAGAAAAAAAAAATCACTCTCCATCAGTTAACTATGTTAACGGGTTGGAAGAGTGATATATAAATATTTTTTGCAAGTTGGTACTTCAAATAAAATAAAAAAATATTTCACTCTCCATCCGTTAACTATGTTAGCGGGTTAGAAGAGTGATATATATATATATATATATATATATATATATATTCAAGTTGGTAATTTAAAAATAAATAAAAAAAGACCACTCTCCACCCGTTAACTATGTCAGCGTGTTGGAAGATTTTTTTTTTTTTTTGCAAGTTTGTACTTTCTCAAAAATAAATCACTCTCTAGTTAGTGGGTTGGAAGAATTTTTAATAATTTTTTTTTCGCAAGTTGGTACTTTTTCCAAAAAAAATAAAAAAAATCACTTTCCACCCGTTAACTATGTTAGTGGGTTGGAAGATTTTTTATTTATTTATTGCAAATTGGTACTTTTTCAAAAAAATAATAATAATAATTCTCCACCCGTTAACTATGTTAGCAAGTAGTACATTAATTTATTTTTTTCAGACTTCACCCGTTAACTATGTTAGCGCCTTATAGAAAAATATATATATATTTCTTCCACCCGTTAACTTAGTTAGTGGCTTGTAGAAAAAATAAATAAATTATTTCTTTCACCCGTTAACTTAGTTAGTGACTTGTATTTTTTTTTCTCCTGTCCGCTAACTTAATTAGCAGTTAGAGATATATCTCTTCCATTAGATTATTATTTAAACAGTACTAAATGCGTTTGCTGAAATAGTAAATATAGCTAGTGTTTGTTATAGATCATTCAATTCCTCATATATATATATATATATATATATATATATATATATATATATTGAAATTGAGTAATATGTAATATGATTAATTATGTCCCTTTGCCTGCTGCACTTCAAAAATTTACAATTTATGTTATAATGATTGACAAAAATTTCTTATTTCAAAATATTTTTGAGGATATTTAAGAAGAACTTGATACTACATTAATATTTTTTATGACGTTTCTTTTTGTTTTATTGTTAGATTTATGCATGCATGTATATATAAATATTAAATTATAATTATATTTATTGTATTTGAAAATGTATTATTATTATTATTATGTAATTTGCATTTAAAGATTATAAATGACTAAATTATCTTTGAAATGATTAATAAAATTAATTTAGATAAAAATTTATTGACTTATTATATATAATTATAAATATAGATATGAATGCAAAATGGCGTTTGTCGATATTCTTAATTATAAATATTGACCCAAATATTAAATCATCAACTAATTACATCACACATTATTTATTATCTACTCTTTTATATCTTTTTTTTTTAAATCATAGCATTACACTTTTGAAGTCATTGAGAATGTAACAATTATGAAAAGATTTCAAGACATGATGAGTAGGAGTGTAGGACAACAATATTGTGAACACTAGTATATATTTTTATTCACCGACTTTGTATTTTAGTTGTATGTATATTGTCAGTTTATTATGTGTGTGAGGTGACTACCGCTGACAAAATATAGGGTTCCCACTAGTCACGGATTTAATAATCCATGAATTAGACATCATTTAGATTATGTAGACATAATTTAAGGTTACGTTTCTTTATAAAAACTATAATATTAAAATTATATTTTTAATATATAGATTATAATTTTAATAATTTATGTTTGTTTATAAAAATTATATTTGAAATAAATTTATTAATCTCAACTATCTTATTTATTTTTAAATTTAGACTTGAGACTATTAGAAATTATAAATATCTTAATATTAGAATATTATAATACTTGGTTGAATATGGTATTAAATAGTCTCCCATATTAAACTATTATATAATACCTAAAATAATAGTTCTAAGTCTAAATTTAAAAATAAATAAGATACTTGAGATTAATAGGTTTATTCAAAGTATAATCTTTATAAATAAACATAACATATTAGAATTATAATTCATGCATTGAGATTATAATCCAAACAAATATGGCCAAATTTATTAAATGTACATAATTTGTAGAGTATTGCGTGTATTTGATAGTTGAGATTTGCACGTTAGGTTCTACCATAATAATAATAATAATAGTAATAGTAATAATAATAACAATAAAATAATGCATATATGAATAAATAATAGGGTTCTTTACAGAAATATACAACAATTAGAAAGTAATTATATTATTAGTGCATTCACAAAATAATTACAAAAAGAGGGCAACAAATTCAAACCATTCAATTTCACATTAATAAGAAAACCTAAAATCAATGATAAATAACTGCCATAATTAATAATTCAAATTCAAATATTTGGAATCTAACAACAAAAATAAGTCCATAATACAAAATTCAAATAAAAAAGAATGAAAAACAAAAAAATTATCTTATCTATCATAATATTCATCTTTCTCATAATCTTCCTTCGCCGCCTCTTCACCCTCTTCATCATCGCCTCCGCTGCGAATATCCGTCTTCCCTTCATCATCCTCCTTCGCCGTCTCACCTTTATCGTTATCTTCACCAACCTCCTCCGCTGCTAACTCCCCTTCATCATTCTCTTCATCTGTCTCCCTTTCATCATCCTCCTCCGTCGCAAATCTCCGACAATCCTTGGTTGCGCCACCGCTACATCGTCCTCTCCTCCCCTTCATCATCCTCCTCCGCCGCGAAATGGTTACCCACAAAAACTAAAATGATTACATTTGTATAAATGTTTGGTTACCAACTGTATCACATTAAAAATAAATTTGTAACCTAATAAAACTGAATTGGTTACATTGGTCTGAAGGTTTAGCAACCAACTGCATGAAGGTTTGCCTACCAACTGCATCATTTTGAAAATAAATTAGTAACCTAAGATTTTGGTTACCTTGGTATGAATGTTTGATTACCTTGATATGAAGGTTTGATTACCTAGAGTTACTACACGAAAAAACTAGTTACTACATATTTAGGAATTAGTTACCTCTATACTAGTGTTTGGTTACTTAGATTTACTTTATGAAAAATTAGTTACTACACATTCAGGAATTGGTTACCTCAATACTAGTATTTAGTTACCTCCATACTAGTGTTTGGTTACCTAATTTTACTGTAACAAAAAATCGCCACTTACCTCATCTTCTCCTCCTACCTCGTTTTCTTCATGTAACTTGGCTTCCTCATGCTCTGTGCCGGCTCTGTCCGCGCCAAAAATACCATGAACATTATGCTCACCAACGTCCTTGACGTCGGCAGCGGCGGCCTCTTCTACTACCTTTTCGGCTTCGCTTTTGCTTCTGGCGCCCCCCTCCAATACCTTTATATTCATGCTCGTGATGGCGTCAATAGAGTCTTCACGTTCATGGTTGAATTTCTCGATTTTTTTCAGGTAACCAAACACTAGTATGGAGGTAACCAGCAGCAACGGTGTGGTTGGTAGTGTTAGCGCCGAAAAACTACGTCAACTGATCGGCGGAACATCTGATTTTTGCTATGGCTGACTGGTTTACTTTAAAGAGAAATATTGATAAGAGAGAGAGATTTGAGAGGTTCAGTTTAATTGAATCCTTTTTTATGGATAATTTGTTTAACTTTTTATTTTAATTTTTTAAGTAATTTGAATTTTGAAATTTGAAATTTGGAACCAATTACACATTAAATCACCTAACTAAATTAATGAAATAACAATGCACTAATTTAGAAATTAAATATTAAAGATTTACTAATTTTATAAATATTTTATATATGCACTTTTGTTGTAATATTTTTTAAAAAGGTACTAATAAATATAATTTTCCCTAAATAATAACCCAAAAGAAACACATCGAAAAAACTTTATAATCATGATTACAGTTATGTTCTAGCATGTTGTTGTATTGCAATGCAGAATTCTCTCCCTCAACGACTTGTTTGTTGTGATTTTATTTGGGCCAAACGAGATTGGCAATCAAAAAGGTTAACCCGACATGGGCTGCGCCAGTTACAACTCATTGGGGGAAGCAATATTGGGCCAAGCTACCCTTTGGTGTTTGGGCTGGTCTGGAGTAATCAACATAAGGAGGAGTCTACATTATTATTTAATTTTTCCGTTCATTAGTTGTTGATCAAACAATTGTCAAAACAGTTACATTACACCTTGTACAGACCCCCAATTTCTTTCCTTAAATACATGTACTACTGTTTGTTATATCTGCCAAGTCTAAGGTTGTGTTTGATTGTATATTAATATATTTTAATAGCGTATCTTTTAATGCATTTTAATATTTGAAATTAAGATAAAAAAAAGTTCTCATTGAATGCCTCTAAATCATTAAGATACAAAATTAAATCTAAATTATTCAGAAGACCACATTAAAATGTATTAAGAGATAGACTATTAAAATATATTCAGATGTAACCAAACAGTATTTCGATCCAAAAATAGAAAGAGGAGTTCATCTTGACTTTTGAAATCAATTTACGAAACTTTTAAAGTTAAATACATTGTAATAATTATGTAAAGAAAAATTAGTTTTGAAAACCGGAACGAATTAACGACAATTTTAAATTTTATAATTTCATTGATCGACTAAAGTTAAATCTGCACATGTTATTATTGATGAGTAATAATTTGCAGTGTTGTATTAAAACATTCTCACAACTATAAGTAGAATCATAGTTTTAAAAATCGCATCCAACAGTCGACTGTTAAAAATTAAAATCGGTTGGCACTCTAGTCTGATTTGAACAAAAAAAATAATCAATTTTGATCAAAATCCAGGTGACCCACTAGTCCGACCGGTGGTTCAACCATTATTGATCCAGTGACTCCATTTTTTTTTTTTGTACCAATTTTTTTTTAATATTAAAATTAACCATATTTAGTAATATTATAATTCAACTTTATTATGTTTTAGTTCATAAAAAATGAGATTTTTTAAAATTTTATTAATTACTAATAATATATATTAATGACGTCACTGAGTTTATAATAATTCGACTACTGATTGGATTAATAACCCATTCACCCGATATTTTTTTTGATTCAATGACGAGTCCGAATTTAAGATCCTTGAATACAACATCGCGATAGAGAAGTGCTTGATCTTTCACATGACAAAAGAAGAGAGCTTGAAAGCCCTCACAAAACATGCAAATATCGATCTGTCGTCGTAACTTCTATCGGTAATTACCTACTTTCATGTCACCTTCTTTTTTCCTTTTACTGTCTTTCCATGCATCTCCCCTATGCATGTAAGATTATTTGTAAATTATTTTCACACTAACATTGAAAAATGAAAATCTTACTAAAAATATTGCTCCAATAGTTTTCGGCCGGGAGCTGATATATATAGTGGTATTCAAAAGAATTTTTCATGCCTGCACCAACAGTTGGACAAATATTACGTGGGTCCTACACTCCTACTCACTGGCGGACCTAGGACAGGGAGATTTTTGAAAATTTTCTGCATATAAGGGTGCTAATTGAGAGTTTAAAAAATAAATGGTGCATAATATTTTATGAGATGTTTTAGCTAATTTTATTCTGTTTGGCTAGTAATAACTTGACTGGCACCTGTCCCGCCAGTCTAGTAAAAAGAGTACAAGTACTATTTCACTCGCGACACACTTGTTAGCTATAGTTTTCATCTATTTTGTAAAGAACTAGAACTCGAATTGTTGGGTATGGATACTCACTCGCGAAAGGAATTTCACTTAAAGAAATATTTACTTATTAGTTTGGTTAATGTTCATGATAAATAAATGTGATCATAATTTGATTAGAAGAATAAATGTTTTCAATTCATAATGAAAATAGATTAGAAAGGATATTATAAATAAGGCTATGAGGGATTCTTATCATTACAAGAGAGAAATTCGACAACAAGAAAGTAGCCAAAAGAATAATTTGAAAGGATTATAATTTGTTGCTCGTGGGTATCTGCCGCCATCTATGTTCAATTGAAAATAAAAAGACTTTATTGTTTAAGGTGTTTTTTAATGGTGAAGTTAATTAAATTTCTCAATCTAATTAAATGTAAATGTATATTATCTCAGTTTATTGTGTAGTATCAAGTTTTAGGGTATAAAATTTAGAAGGATTATTTTAAACCCATTATTAATTATATAGGGGAGATTTGGAGTTCGACATGTTATTTTTTTCTTTAAGATTTTTTCACGTTAAATATTATGTCTTCTTTGTGAATATTTATTTGTTATTTTGTTCTCATTATTGAATTTGTTAATTTTATATTTAATTATACAAAGATAGAAAAATAATTCCTAAACTTGAGATTATTTTAAATTCCCAACATAAAATGTCCGCAATTACGAGACTAACAACCTTGGTGGTAGCAACTACGGTGGCTCTTGCTCCCAAGACAAGATGTTAAGCTTGCTAACTGATAAGTCAAATAGTTAAGAGGCTGTTTGATAACATCTGAATGAGACTGAATGTGACGCCCCCAAATCTGGGCCCACACAGCCCAAACTTGAGTCGTCAAAAGACTACAACAAAATTATTACAACAAAGCACAACGTACTACAATACAGTGTATAATAATACACAACTAAGTCTTCACTATTATTGCCACACTATTTTACAAAACGTGAAGACTATGATAACTATTCCTCGGACCCTCACTCCATTCCCCGGCTAGACCCTGTTATGTTTTCATTTCCTGTTGAAAAACAATGGAACAAAAGAAAGGGTGAGCTCAAATAGCCCAGTAAGAAATATCATGACTAAGATAATGACGAATAAATTATCATTAGCCTTCAACAGTTGAGTTCTTGATAGAATACAATAGACTACAAGGTTTATATCAAAAACTGTAGTTAAATTCTTAAACAATGTTCAGATCAATAATAGCAGCGGAATGAGCAATCTATTAGAAGAATAATGCAGACTATAATGTCCACTCGCTTCTCTTTTTCGTAAAAACATCATCAACTTTTATCATCTGAAATACCATTAGTCATGATAATATAAATTCACAGTTCCTGATCATAATCATGCACATCAACAGTTCATCTTTGCACTACGGGCCAAAGATATTCAATATAGCACCAACGGTCATGATTATACCAGATTCAGCCTTTGGTCATAATCATACCAAACAACAGTTCATCTTTGCACTACGGGCCAAAGAGAACATTCACCACGTGCCATAAAAGACACCGAACAGATGTATCGCCTTTAACCTATTATATCGCCTTTAACCTATCATCTGTTCAACAAATATATCACATCTGTGCCCCCGACCACAGATATTCACAACAGCTTGATTTTTGGATGATTAGAATGACATAAATGATGAACAGAAGAAATAGGATAACAATAAGTATCGGAAGTTTACTTTGTACAGATTCAAATAATGTCCAAATTGTCAACATGATGTGGAGTGAAATTTAAAAATGATATTCAAGATCCACAGTTCAGAATAACGGTTACAATTCAATAGAAAGGTTAACGTAAATAGGAAGGTTCAGTTGAAATAATGAAGTTCAACTATTATGGAACATATAATATTTTCAGGAATTATAGAAGCAATAGTTCCATAATAAATTTCGATTTAGGAGTATGAAAGAAAATAATATCCCTTACCGTAGCAGGTTTGATTAACAAAAGGTGAAGGAAATTAATACAAAGGGTTATTCACCAACAGGCGGCAATCCGCTCCGTAAGGTTATTCCCACAATTTAATAGAATTTGAGTACAAAGAGTTATTCACCAAACAGGCGGCAATCCGCTCCGTAAGGTTATTCTCAGAGATTAATAATGAATGAATACGAAAGGTTATTCACCAACAGGCGGCAATCCGCTCCGTAAGGTTATTCCCACAATTTAATACATGGAAATAAAAGGCACGTCTTATGAGTAAGGAAGAAACAATATTATTATCGAGAATCAAATAATGATAATCCCTTACCATAGTACGTTTGAATAATGGAAGATGAAAAAGATGGTATCCCTTATCTCAACACGTGACTGGATATTGATTTAAATGAGGTTGATTAACTTGAACAGTACACGTATACTTATAGATCTTCACAAATACTCAAGATGACTTAAGCACACTTAGAGAGAACTTTCACAAGAAGTATTTAGAGAGAGAAAGAAAGAACAAGTAAGGAAGTTTATGAAAAATCCTTAAGTTAAGGCTTCTATTTATAGCCAAAAATCTTATCATTCATTTAATCTAAACCATTCATTTAAAGATCATCTTTTAATCTATACCATCCATTTCAAATATTATATTATCTTTAATCTACACCATTCATTTCATATCACCTAATAATCACCTAACTTTATATTATAAACAAATCAATTTAATTATTCAACAATAATTCACACTTTAATCTACACCATTCATTTCATATCACCTAATAATCACCTAACTTTATATTATTAACAAATCAATTCAATTATTCAACAATAATTCACACTTTAATCTACACCATTCATTTCATATCACCTAATAATCACCTAACTTTATATTATAAACAAATAATTTTATCAATTCAATTATTATGACTAATTGTTATAAATACAGTATAGTTAGTTCTTAGATATCAAGTCAATAAATTAATGAAATACAACTGTTTAAATAACATCATAATAGAGATAACAATAATGTAAAATAAAGCATACGTTACTGTGTAATGACAATTATTGATTCAATAATGTGAATTACTGTGCATATGTTACTGTGACAATTATTAGGTTCAATAATCTTAAAAACAGTGCAACAACAATTATTGACTCAATGATATAAAATACAGTGTAATGACAATTATTAAATCAATAATGCAAAATACTGTGTAACAACAATTATTGAATTGATAATATAAAATATTATGCAGTGATAATTATCGATGAAATGATGCGTAACAGTTACGGTGTCAATTATCAGACCAATAATATGAGACACTATGCAATACCGTGTGTTACTGTAGAGTACCGAGTGCTACAGAAAATACCAATAACTACCGTATGCTACTATTCTTTTATCACCGGTATTTTAACAGTTCCGTTGACTATTTTTATTTAAAAAGGTTATTTCTGTCGTTTTCTATATCCGACAAATATTCCATTGTGGGGTCCACCAATAATTTGTTATTTCGGCGCCGTCGGACCAAACGAATATTCCCCGACTAAACGAATATTCCCCGACAAAGCGAATATTGTCCGACAAAATAAAATTTGCACATAACATCCTTAACTTTTAACTTTATCGATTTAACCACTTACTGTTTCAAAAATATATATATATGAAGAAAAATTAAATTTTGTATTTCATAAAATTCAGGGTCTTACACTGAATGACTGAATTGGTCAGTCATTCTGTATGTTTGTTTATAGTGGAATGAGACTGAATGATTGAATCGGTCAGATTTTTGGGTTGAATGACTAAGTCTATTTTTTTGACTGAATGGTTAAGTCCCGACTGAATGAATACAAAAAAAATAAAAAAAATTATTTTTTTTTAAATATTATATTAAATAAATTTACAACAACTTTGAATTTTTTTTAGATGGGTAAAATAGTAAAAATATGTTATTCAAATGTCTCAGATATGTCAATTATCAAATAATTTTTTTTATTCAATATTTAGAAATCTAATTCATTAAACTCATTCAAATTACTTAAACATTCACAACTATTTTATTCAATTTTTATCAAACACCCTCAAAGCCTAAGATAAAAAAAGATGTCCTATTAGTAACAAGATTTCTAAATTGGGTCAACTTATAATCTTTTATCCGTTTGTGCAAAACTGTTAAAACACACTTGTTGCACATAGAAGTACTGTATTTAAGATCGAATTACAAAAGTCCCAATTTCAATTTGGCCAATGAGAAATATTTTAATCAAGTTCTCTAAATGACCGATTTGATTCAATTGTTACACATAGAAGTATTATATTTAAGGCTGAATTACAAAAGTCTCGATTTCAATTTGGCTGGTGGGAAAATTTTTAATTAAGCACAAGTGGCCAATTTGATTCAATTGATTCTTTTAAGACATCTCAAATTGAGTCGAAGTCAACATCAGGATTTAATTAAATAAAATTAGCCACTTGAAGGACTAAATTGAGATTTTTGCTACTTAAAAAGGACCAAACTGAAATTGGATAACAACTTGGAGGCATACTTTTACAACTATGACTATTCAGACTGGCACAAATGATGCAATACAACACACAGTTATGTCATATTGTATTAAAAATTATACGTTTGCCCCGAAACGAAAAAAACTTTGGGATTTTCTATAAGAAAGAAGCTATTAGGATGACTAGGTTCAGAAAGCATGCTGCGCAATGTGTTGCATAGTGCATGCAAACAGTTTGGAACGAGCTGCAGAAAGAGAATTCAGAATTCTTCGAGGCCCACACTCCATCTAAATGCAAAGATCGAATGTCCGAATCAGAAACAACTGAGGTGATGCAGAAAATTATAGCGGCGAGTCAAGACTCCAACTATTCGGACAACAGATAATATTACATGTATACAAACAGCTAAATATGTATGCATTCACCTCTTCAAAGAATCACATTTGTACTGTGTCGACAGACTGTTAGGGGGGCTTCTGTATTTTTAAACTCTTGTTCTGTGTTGTTCAGTTCGTGAACATTTGCATGCATAACTGTTGGTGTAATTATTCAAGCAAATACTTGCATGCATAGCTGAACATTTCAAATTCCTATGATTCCTAAGGTCAGCCAATTGTTTGAGTACAAAGTTTTCTAAGAAGAAGCTAGAAAAGGAGCTACAGGTTATAATGGTAAAAACATGCAGGTGAACTCAATCAGAAGATGGAATTACTAATATTACTGCGGCCATCCAGACACAACTGCATTTACCATAAAATGTCAACTATCCACATAACTACTTCAAATGTGAATACATTTATTCGAAACAGAAGCAACCAGTGCATACACTTGTTTATAATACATAGTGCACATAGGTCTTATTACAGATTTACATTGCTGAGTGCAGATAAGCATATTCGTTATATTTTAGAACGAGTTCATGGATTAACCTTCGGAGCCCATCCCGCAATCACATACTCTTTTGCAGCCTTGGTTTTCTCAAAAGACTCGCGAGAGAAGAGCAGCTGCAAACCAAGAGTACAAAGTAATTGACATGAGTGAGAAGACAACTCAAAAACATACATTTTTTTGCTTTTATCCAACGAGTACCGGCCAATAGAAAATTTATTAAATGCACACATACAAGAACGTATCTGTAGGAGTTAAATCGTCTAAAGGATTTTTAATAAGTTATATAATATGCAAACAGTTTTAGTAGACGATTTCATCTCTTCTGCCGCCTCACTTGCCGTTTTGTACAACTTTGGATATTTTTTCTAGTCGTAAATATATTTATATCTACAAACTATATCAGATGTACATCCATAATTTCACAATGCAAGGAGCAAGGAATCAAAACTTACGTAAAACTACATCCTGTTCCTTAAAATAAGTATGATGACAATGAACCCAATATAATTCCAAAAACAATTTATATGCCAATATTGGATATGGCTTTCCAATAGTCCAATGGTTACATTCTCTGGAACTAAATCTGTATAATAGGGGCACCACTATCAGTTTTCTGTTGATATTGATGAAAAGTGACCTGTACTAATCCTTTGTTTGTAAAGAAATATGTACGCAAAATAAACATCTTAACATGTGCAAATTGTATGGATTGATAGTTTTTTACTTGGTAAATTGCCAAAAGTAACTCAATCATGCGATTCAATAAATTTTTTTTCTAAAAGGTGTCCTCATCCTAGTGATCACAATTGTTGCACATATTATGTTGGCCACAGCTCAATGGAAAGATGTAAAGGAGGTGTTCTAGCCCCAACACACCAACCTTATCCTAAACCCACACACATGTTAGCCCGCAGGCACAAAGCATGTGTCAAATAGGATAGACAGTACAGAACCATACCACTACAAGCTGTACCTAACAAGTAACAATATAAATGTCATAAGCCCTTAATAGTGCCAACCCCAAATAGTAACAAAGCAAGCCGAGTTATCCTATGAACAAATAATTACAGCAATGCTAGAAAACTGTCATAATGATACTATCATGCATGTCCAAGAAAAACAAATGCAAGTTACCAGAGCATGTCTTGGAGTGTTTTCATACCCTCCATAACAAATTATCTTTTAGGAAAATGCTATCACGAGGTCAACGTTTAAAGAAGGTTGAGGTTGCACCGACTGAGGGAGATTAGGGAACATCTTGGGAAAAAGTTGTTCAAAGAGACTGAAGGAGCAAATATAACTGAAGTTATGGACTACGATAGGAGTTAGTTGAGGACTTTAATTCACATATCAGAGGCAAATACACCTTTTTGATGTGTTTATTGTTTCTCTCTTTTTCATTTCCTTTGTTTTATATTTAGCTTTTTAAATTTTTGTACGTATGTATTTTCTAAGCAGTTGAATCATACCTGAGACCAGGACCTTAGTGCATCCAACGGCTGTGAGGTAGAGACCGAGCTCAAACTCATGGTAGCAATACCCTATTTCCAGGCTGGACAATATAATACTACCAAATACCAAGGAAACAACAATTTTGGTTACTAGCTTGCAAATAAGTTCCCAAAACAAGTACTTCCATTTTGCATAACCATACAAATCTAAAATTTTGATCCACTGAATAAGTTCTCACAGCACAGTCAATAAAAAAGAAACTTGAAATCATAATAAACTGAAAACAGATTTAACACTGCATACCTTCACGTAGTAAAGCACATTAGTCAAGCTAGCACGAATAGTCCAGCCCTTGAAATGGGCAAGCGCCACCTCCAAATGGTACAGCTTTGGTGCCAGACTCAAATCAACAGCACAACTTCTTTCCCCATTAACATATGGTCCCTACTAATAACATATTAATTAGAACTAACTTCAATCCATAAGCTTATATATATATAGGTATTTAATTATTGAAAATAAGCTTCTTTATAGATACAGGATGAGCAATGTTTCAAGAGTAAAAACACTCACATGGGCCTTAAGGTGTTCATCCAAGGCCTTCAACTCGTAGAGCAAAGCCTGCACTGACCCATCGTTGGGATCCTTGCTCCTCAAGAACTTGACAAAAGAAGGGAATATATTGGACCCCCTACACTCGCTCAGTAGGTATGGACAACTCAAATAAAATTTAATTATTCAGATCAGAAACTTACACTCAAATATTAACTCAATTTTTTGTGTTGCAAGACCGAATGAAAATACCAAATGAAAAAAGATGTATGAGAAAGCAATTGATACTCAATGATACTTTAGAACTAGTTATAAAAAAATCAGCCTTTCACAAGACTCAATACACATAAACAACAACCAATAAAAGAAAAGGGAAACACTGAAATTTTAAAGGTAGAAACTAAACCCCAAATAATATTCAAAGAAACCTTACCACCAGAAAACAAATATGATTGTAAAATTAAAAAAAAAAACAAAAAAGAACAAAGCAAAACCCGAATAACCAATAATAGCTCCCAACAAGGTATCCCAGTAAAAATTTCAATAACTCATTACATGGAAAAATTAGTAACGAACTCCAAAAGGTGATTACACTGATGTTGTTCCCAATACACACAAAAAGAAATTGAAAAAAATAAATAAACTATGTACACAAAAAGCTCCATCAAAAATGGAAATAAGTGCCACATCGTGTGGCAAATATATATATATATATATATATATATATAGAGAGAGAGAGAGAGAGAGAGAGCATACACAGAGGAGAGTTCAGGAGGAGCAACGAGAGAAGGGTGAGGGTATTTTTCCTCAATAAGGCCAACAATGACATCAGAGTCAGCAATCCATTTGATATCCCCAAATTTTATTACAGGCACTTTCCCTTCTGGGTTTGCATCCAAAAACCTAATTAAATCATCAAACACCCTCAACAAAATTATCACCCACAAAGAAATAATTTCAAAAAAATGTAACAGGAAATTGTTACCGGAAATTGTTACCGTTGGGGTTTATTGCTCAAGTCAATCAGATGCATCTTGTAAGGAACTTTCTTCTCCTCCAAAGTAAGCAGTACCCTTTGGCTAAATGGACCGTACCATTACAAAAAAAAAAAAAAAAAATCTCATCACTCACTTTTCACATATTTACAGAATGAAACCACAAAACCCATGAAAAAAAAAAACAAGAAAAAATCAGATGTACATCTTAATACTTTTTTAGAAGGAAATATTACATACAGTCTCCAAGAGTATCAGGGGCTCCAACAACAGCCTTCACACATACTTCAACAGCCATTGATTGAAATTTTTGGAAAACTGAATTCTTCCTAGTGAACTCTCTTAGAGATTATGATGATATATATGTTGTACCACTGTATACATATATATGTAAATATTTGTGAAGGGGGCACGTGGCGTCATTTTGACACCTCTCCTTAAAACTAGCTAAGCTTTTTTTTTTTTTTTGGTACAAAGTACACCTTTGTATTGCAGTTGATATTGTTATTGTACTAAAAATATTATTGTCAGTACAGGTTAAAATTTTATATATAATTAAAATAATAACTAAAGTATTATTTATATTCTAAATTTTATATATCAACCACCTGTTGTATTTTAAATTTTAAAAAATATGTTGTTGGGATTAGATATTTGAACCGTGACTCATCATTTAAATATTAGTGAAATCAGGGTTAGGTCTCGTATGATACATTCCTACATACATTCATTAATGCACACATGGGGGGTAGGTGACTCACCATCTAAATATCCTATAGAGTCAAGTTATTGGGAAAAGGAGGACAAGACTTATCGGGAAGATTTTTGGGGCAGTGGAACATCACCATGATATCTTCCCAGTAATTTAGTGTTAGATAAAGGAGGACAAGACTTATCAGAAAGATTTTTGGGGCAGTGGGACATCACCATGATATCTTCCCAGTAATTTAATGTTAGATAAAGGAGGAGGGAGCTATCATCAGAATTTCTAAGAAACAACACAAGAGGAGAGAGAATGGATCATCTTCTCCATTTTTACACCGAATAGTAGACCGGAATACTCCATGGAGATCGTACTCTGGCGCACACCATTATGCGCGCAGTTATAGTAGTATACAACGAGTACAACAAGCGCCATTTATACACGTCGGTGTATATCGGAGGGTAGACATATACATCACGTGTATGAAGAAAGATTGTTGTCTCGTTACAAATCGTTGTATTGTAACATTTCCTATATTATTCTAGTGAATTTCTGGCATATCATCCGTGGTTTTTCCCGTATTGGGTTTCCACGTAAATCATTGTGTTATTATTTTTAGTATTTACTTGATCAAACATCTTTTATTCCAGCATAATTTAGACT
Source organism: Hedera helix (assembly GCA_947179155.2). Classification (NCBI taxonomy): domain Eukaryota; kingdom Viridiplantae; phylum Streptophyta; class Magnoliopsida; order Apiales; family Araliaceae; genus Hedera; species Hedera helix. Next base: position 34,220,382 of record OX359271.1, on the reverse strand, counting down.
CTCCATTGGTGGCGCGTTTTGGGCTGACCGACCCGGTGATTTCGGCCCACGTCCAAAATCTGACATCAACATTGGCGCTAGAAGGAAGGCCCCCGATGTTTGATTCAAATCACCATATAATTCTTGTAGCAGGGGAGATGTGTTTCTAACACGAAGGAAGAAATTACATCTAAAAGCTAAGTTACTTACTTTATCTAGTTAAAAAATGAATATGCAAAATTTTTGTACTTTTATTATTATTTTGTTTATTGTAATTAAAGCATTATTATAATGTCGTGAGTTACTTTACATGTGATAATGTTATATAAAAATATGGTGGCCCATTATGTGTTAATATAATTATTTTAAGGTATTAGTGGTGGCCCAGGAAGAGTAATTCCAGTACAAGCCATTATTGGAGCAGCGCATGATCAAAAAATTTCTTCTGTTTTGGGGACTTGTAGGTCGGCCGGCGTTGGGTCGGCTCAACAGCGTTTGGTTGGCCAGTAGTGGGGTTGCTCGGCAGTCTAGTAGCTCGACAGCATCGCGGCATCACCTCGGTAATTTGATGTGGGTGGCTTGGTGGGTGTGGGGTTGCTCGGCAGCTGAGCGTGGGTGGGCGATTTCGTGTGGCTCGGTGGTTGGTGCTCGGTAGGGGAAGCTCGGCGGTGGTTCCTCGATAGCGCGTGGGTCGACCGAAAGTGGGATGGCTGGGTGGCTCGGCACTCCCGGTATGGGCTCGGTAGTCCCGTTTTCAATTCGGTGGATTTGGGTTCCTAGTCGGTGGCTCGGGTGCTCGGTGGTTGGAGGGAGGAGCTCGGTCGTGTGGTTCTTGATTGGAGTTCACGAGTGGGTAGCTCGGGGCTTCGGTGGCTCGGTGGTTGGAGCTCAGGGGCGGAGGCAGTTTGGTGGTGGCTCAGAGGGAACTCGACGTAGCAGCTTGGCGGCAATCCGTAGTGAAGATCAGAGAGAGGGTATGGTTCGGCAATAGCTCGGTGGCGATGGCACGGCAGACCGAGGTGGGTCGGCAGTCCGGCAGCGACTTGGCGGCCCAGTAGTTTGATGGTAAGAGCTTGGTCTCGGGTTGGTTGTTCTTGGCAGTAGCTCGGCGACAGTGGCTCGGTAGTTGGGTCTCGGGTGTTGCTCAGTATAGCTCGGTGGCTGGGTGTGGCTCGGCAGGCTGGATTAATGGCTCGTGGTTTGGATCCTCGACGTTTGGCTTGACAGTGAGGCTTTGCAGCAAAGCTGCAGCGCCGCAACATCTTGGCGACATCCCCGTAGCACTTCAAAGGCATCCCCGCAGTAGCTCGACAAAAGCTTGGTAACACCTCGGCAGTTTGATGTGGGTGGGTCGGCTGGTGGGGGTTACTCGGTGGCTGGGCATGGCTTAGTGGTTGGTCCTCGGTAGCTCAGCCTCGGCAGCTCGTTGGCTCCACCTGGCAGCAAACTCGGTAAATTGATGGTGTTGCCCAGCAGCTTGGGCTCGGTAGTCAGGGGTGGTATCGCGAGGTCGGACAGGGGAGGGCTTGGGGGGACGGAGAGGTAAGACTCAGAATACGGCCGGGGTGGGCTTCCGGGGTTGGTCAGATGGGGCTCGTGATCAGCGGTTTGGGGTAGAAGGAGAGGAGTAAGGTCAGATGGAAATAGAGGAAGAAGGTAATGGTGGGGGCCAGTGGTTAAAGAGAAGGGCTGGTTTTGGTTTGAGATTCTTCATGTGCTGCAGGCTCTCTGTATCAGTTAAACTCCATTAAAGCTAACTTTCAAGACTTTAAATTGGGCGTCAATTGTCAAGATGAGTTATTAAGCTCGGGAATCTAATGTGCTGTTGGGCTTGACGTGGAGAAGAAAATGACAAAAGAAAAGAATAATTGAAGGAGGAGAGAGAAAGAAGTAGATGGAAAGAATATATACATATATAAAGGGATAAGTGGATCCGTTGCGGTATGTTCGGGTCGGCAGCACGACAGTTGACGTTTATAGTGGACTTTCTGTATGTTGGGATGTAGATGTACTGGGTAATGACTCACTAATTAAATACTATATTTGAGAGAGATAGTAATTGAAGATATTTTATGTACGGGGAGTTAGAGATAAGACATACAAGATACTACGCAACACAAGATTAGGATGATTGTGATTACTATTATCAGGAGAAATAAGGGAGGAGAGAGAAACACCACACCGAAACGTTATTGCACAATCAATTCACAAACACTAAACTCAGAAGCTACATTTTTAGATTTTTCGCAATAGAGGTGCAAAGGCAGTTATAGAGCAGGAGGAAATTTTATTTTATTTTATTTTATTTGCAAATGCACAGTCGAAAATCAGAAGTAACGCGGAGGCTGTGTCAACATTGGGGAAGACAGCAGAATCACAAGGAGAATAAAGAAGCAATTCTCAGTTTCACACCAGTACAATAATTCCATAGCAGAGGCAGTTGTGCAGAATAACAGTAGCACAAATCCAAAATATCTTTATGGGGGAATCACATAGTAGGATGCGATAGTGCAAATTCAGTGGTGGTACAAGTAGCAAGGTGGTGGCAGACAAAACATAAGGTGGATGCTCATTCTCATGTGGAGTACAGTCACCTTTAAAGCAATCAAAGCCCAGCAGGACATTCAATCATTTCAATTGGTGATGGTCACGACATCTTCATTGGAAGCTTTGATCAAAGTATAGCAAAGCATGAAGATATAAGGTGGTATCTCTTGAAGATGCAAAACCAGCACAAGGCCTCCCGAAGGGTTGAGAGCGTCACCTCGGTGATAAAAGGATGGAGGAGACATAAGGAAGCTCGGTTCTTGAACTGGCACAATGAAATCAGGTCAGACAACATACATTTATTTATGCATATGTTCATTTATGCATACCTTCATTCGTACATACACTTATTAATGTACACATGCATGTGGTATACAAGGATGGATAACTGATATGATGATATAAACTGACGTCTCTTCTAAATTACATATATATTTCACATTATATCGTGACGTTATAAGGTTAAGCCAACCTCCCTTGTTTCCCTTGGGATATGGTAGCACTGTTTTGAAAATTTGACAGGTCTCCATATTTCGATCTGGCTGGGGGGCAGTAACGGCAATTATTCTTAATTTTCTGTTTGGTCGAGACGATATAAGGGGAACACACCCAGCTCAGGGACACATGAGCCACGGTCGGGACGGTATAAGGGGAACACACCCAGCTTAGGGACACATGAGTCATGACCGGGACGGTCGGGACGGTATAAGGGGTACACACCCAGCTCAGGGACACATGAGCCATGACCGGGACGGTCGGGACGGTATAAGGGGAACACACCCAGCTCAGGGTTACATGAGCCTTAACCGGGACGGTCGGGACGGTATAAGGGGAACACACCCAGCTCAGGGTCACATGAACCTTGACCGGGACGGTCGGGACGGTATAAGGGGAACACTCCCACCTCAGGGTCACATGAGCCATGACCGGGACGGTCGGGACGGTATAAGGGGCACACACCCGTCTCAGGGTTATATAAGGCATCATTGATCAGTTTGAGTTCGATCGGTTTCGATTCGTCTCGACCAGTTTGAGTTCAGTCGGCTTCGATCAGTTTGAGTTCGATCGTCTTCGATTCGCATCGATCAGTTTGGGTTCGAACGGTATAGTTCAACCAGTTTGAGTTCGGTCGGTTTCGGTTCGCCTCGATCAGTTTGGGTTCGAACGGTATAGTTCAACCAATTTTAGTTCGATCGGTTTCGATTCGCCTCGACCAGTTTGAGTTCAGTCGGCTTCGATCAATTTGAGTTCGATCGGTTTCGATTCGCCTCGACCAGTTTAAGTTCAGTCGGCTTCGATCAGTTTGAGTTCAATCGTCTTCAATTCACGTCGATCAGTTTGGGTTCGAACGGTATAGTTCAACCAGTTTGAGTTCGGTCGGCTTCGGTTCGCCTCGATCAGTTTGGGTTCGAACGGTATAGTTCAACCAGTTTGAGTTCGATCGGTTTCGATTCGCCTCGACCAGTTTGAGTTCAGTCGGCTTCGATCAGTTTGAGTTCGATCGTCTTCGATTCGCGTCGATCAGTTTGGGTTCGAACGGTATAGTTCAACCAGTTTGAGTTCGGTCGGCTTCGGTTCGCCTCGATCAGTTTGGGTTCGAACGGTATAGTTCAACCAGTTTGAGTTCGGTCGGCTTCGGTTCGCCTCGATCAGTTTGGGTTCGAACGTTATAACTCGACCAGTTTGAGTTCGGTCGGCTTCGATCAGTTTGAGTTCGATCGTCTTCGGTTCGCGTCGATCAGTTTAGATTTGAACGGTATAGTTCAACCAGTTTGGGATCGACCAACTTCAGTTTCGATCGACCAGTTTGGGATCGATCGACTTCAGTTTGGCCTTGGCAGTTTGGCATTGGCCTCTACCTCGACAATTTATGGTTTAACCAGTTTGGGTTCAATTGGCCTCAGCTTCGGAAGTTTTAGCGTTAGCCAGTTTCGGCCTCGACAATTTTGTGGTTTGACCATTTTCTGTCGGCTTCGATTTGGTTCGACCAGTTTGGGTTGGGTCAATTCGGATGTTTTAGCTCGGCAACTCGATGTTCAAGCTCTGCAAGTGTTCAAGCTCAGCAACTCGATGTTCAAGCTCTGCAACTCAGTGTTCAAGCTCGGCGACTCGGTGTTCAAGCTCTGCAACTCAGTGTTCAAGCTCGGTAACTCGATGTTCAAGCTCTGCAACTCAGTGTTCAAGCTCGGCGACTCGATGTTCAAGCTCTGCAACTCAGTGTTCAAGCTCGGCGACTCGATGTTCAAGCTCTGCAACTCAGTGTTCAAGCTCGACAACCCAGTGTTCAAGCTCGACAACTCGATGTTCAAGCTCTGCAACTCAGTGTTCAAGCTCGACAACTCGATGTTCAAGCTCTGCAAGTGTTCAAGCTCGGCAACCCAGTGTTCAAGTTGTGCAGCCCAGTGTTCAAGCTCGGCAACTCAACGTTCAAGCTCTGAAGCCCAGTGTTCAAGCTCGGCTACTCGGTAACTCCATCTCGACAGTCTCAAGATCGACAACTTCAAGATCGACAGTTTCAAGATCGACAAATTGGGTGCGACTCGGCGGCATAACAATTATATTTGGTGTTTCAACTTTACTTTTTGCATTACTCTCCTATTAAAAATTTTTTATAACAGGAGAGTGGGGGGCTGTTGGGATTAGATATTTGAACCGTGACTCATCATTTAAATATTAGTGAAATCAGGGTTAGGTGAATGTATGATACATTCCTACATACATTCATTAATGCACATATGGGGGGTAGGTGATGACTTACCATCTAAATATCCTACAGAGTCAAGTTATTGGGAAAAGGAGGACAAGACTTATCAAGAAGATTTTTGGGGCAGTGGGACATCACCATGATATCTTCCCAGTAATTTAGTGTTAGATAAAGGAGGACAAGACTTATCAGAAAGATTTTTGGGGCAGTGGGACATCACCATGATATCTTCCCAGTAATTTAGTGTTAGATAAAGGAAGAGGGGGCTATCATCAGAATTTCTAAGAAACAACACAAGAGGAGAGAGAATGGATCATCTTCTCCATTTTTACACCGAATAGTAGACCGGAATACTCCATGGAGATCGTACTCCGGCGCACACCATTATGCTCGCAGTTATAGTAGTATACAGCGAGTACAACAAGCGCCATTTATACACGTCGGTGTATATCGGAGGGTAGACATATACACCACATGTATGAAGAAAGATTGTTGTCTCGTTACAAATCGTTGTATTGTAACATTTCCTATATTATTCTAGTGGATTTCTGGCATATCATCCGTGGTTTTTCCCGTATTGGGTTTCCATGTAAATTATTGTGTTATTATTTTTAGTATTTACTTGATCAAACATCTTTTATTCCAGCATAATTTAGACTCTCCATTGGTGGCGCGTTTTGGGCTGACCGACCCGGTGATTTCGGCCCATGTCCAAAATATGACGTCAACATATGTATTTGTACTTTAAAATTGTTATTTTATCTTTTTAATTGCACATTCCAAATATTTTACTTATGACTTTTGATCGAGAATACTCACATAAAATAGTACATGTGTTAAAAAGGGTAAAATCGTTTAAACATTATACGACTTTTATTTTCTCTCTCATTTTCAATCATTTCCCTAATGCTGCAAACGAGTCGAATCGATCCGAATTTTAAACTGTTCGGATTCGACTCATAAGGTTAAATTAGTACTCGAATTTGATTTAGATTCGAACTATATTTAAAAAACTTTATTCAGATTCGGCTTGACTCGAATTTTCGTTACTCGAATTCGATTTGACTAGGATTAAATTATATTCAAACTACTCGCGAATTTCAAATTTAAACTCGAATTCGAGTCTTCACATAATAAATAGTTTTGTAATACATATAATTATTAATTGAACTTATTATTTTACTTAGAAATAAAAAAATATAATTATAATTACACTTTAAATATATAAAATTATAATTAAAATTACAAATAAAATAAAAAAATAATAACTTATTATTTAAATTTTGTTTAATTTTATATATATTATAAGAGAATGTATTGAGTATGTATTCGAATATGTATCAATAGATTATGTATTCGATCATAATTAAAAATTCGAGTAATTTGATTCTTAAACGAGTTGAATATAACCTTATTCAGATTATACTCGTATTTTTATTTGAACTATTTTTTGTACTCAGATTTGGATCATATTATTAACGAATTCGAGTTTCACTCATATTTTTTCAAGTCAAATCCGAATCTAGTCTGAACTGATTAGTTCAATTTGCAGCCTTACCTCTCCTCCTTCATTCATCGTGAAACCCAGATTCTTCTATTCTAATTCCATCAGAAAAATTGGGGCTTTAAGGTTAGGGTTTATGAAATTGAAACGGGGCTTTGAGAATTGAGGAGAGGATGAAGGATTTTAGTATATCTGTTGAAGGTGTGTGAGAGGAGTTGCAACAAAATTTCCACACAGTGATGCTTTCGCTCAACAATCTCGTAAAGGATAAAGTTCCTAAAATTGAAACAGAGGAGAACAATTCTAGTGGATCGGGTTTTAAGCCTGGCAAGGAACCATTATCAATTTCTGAGTTACCTAAGAATTAATTTCGTCGTTTTCAAGGATTCCAGGAGGAGAAAGGCCCAATGAATTGGACTAAATTTGTTGATTTTTTTTTTTTTAATTAGGTATGATACTATGAATTTGGGAAATTCTTTTGAAGATTTTAAGAATTCATAAAGGATAAAGTTCCTCTTCAAAATCCACTGCTGTGGTGCCTTACTAGAAATTACCTTATCATTTTTTTTCTAATTCTCAGTATTCTAACAGAGGCAACCATATTATCACTCCCCTGAAGATTGCTCGGATCAAACCCACCAATTCCTCCACCCCGCATTTCTGACATTATTACTCCCTAAAGACTCCTAAATTATTCAGAATAAATAAACAACAAGAAATAACCCTCGTATAAATGTCTACGCAAATTACATGAAGATAAATTTGTATATATTATACGAATCTGCAATAAAGAATTTGAGTTAACGGGAGAATGATGATATGATTTTGAAAGTAAATAAGCTACAGATCTGAGCTGGACTTTTTTTAAAAATAGAACTTCCATCATTTAAAGAAATAGCAGAAGGGGCTGAATATTTAAGAATATACAGCAGCTGACTAAGGGCCTGTTCGGGAATTAATTTTTTTTTTTTTGATTTACAATTAAAATTTTAGTAGATTTGTAAGTTAATATTTCAGTAGATTTATAAGTTAAAGTGTTCGGCATCACTTTTACTTATAAGTCGGGAATTATAAATAATAGTTGTGGATGTGTTCGGCTAATAATGACTTATAAGTTAAAATAAAATGTAAAGATTACTAAAATAACCTTCACTCAAAAGAACATGTTAAAATAAAAGAGAAAAAAATAGACATTTCAATAAGTTTGACCAAAACTTAAAAAATGACTTATAAGTCAAAAAAATAAGTAAATAAAACTTACTTATTTTTTTTCGACTAATAAGTCAACTTATAAGTTGGCATATAAATCATTCCCGAATACTAAATATTAAAAACCAACTTATAAATTGGGTTGATCAACTTATAAGTTAATCCTGAACACCCCCTAAGTAAAGAAGGAGGTCTTAAATTCCATAAAATTGAGCTTCAAATTCAAGAGAGAATTAAAGATTGTGGTGGTAAAGAAATAGAGAAATACTCATTTGCCCTTAAAAATGTTACACATGCACAACTTTCGGTCCAGTAAAATATTTGGAAAGTACAACTTAACACGAAAAATAAAATTTTAAGGTAAAAATACAATTCTTTTAAAGTTTGGAATATGATAAGTTTTTGATATGTAAAATTTGGGGTAAAAATAGTACTTTAATCTAAAATAATTATAAAAATATCATTAAATATTTATTTTCTGACAATGTCATGTCAACTCACCAATAAAAATTAGGGAAAGGCATACCTAATCCCTGGCCAACACACTACACAAAACATAGACCAACGCCGAGATCGAGTTTATCTAATATATATTAAAGAAACCAAATTCCAAGTGTTCTAATTCCAAATTCTACATTCAAATGATCATTAATAGGATCCCTTCTCTACCCAACCATTCCGATGCATCAACTCATTAGGTAGTTGTTTTAGAGAAATGTTACGTGTAATGATATTTTATAATGATTTAGTAAATGACTTTGGTTAAAAATGGTATAACTCATCATGTAAGTGGTGGGTCTCATTATTTTTAATAAAGGTCATTGGCTAAATCATTATATATAACATTGCTCATTGTTTTAACCAAAACACTAGAAAATTAGAAATGAAAACTCGAGCACCTAATCTATACCATGAAAGACGGTCTAAGAGAAGGGAACATGTGGCTTGTGATAACCAAATTTGGCATTACATACATTTATTCATTAATAACATTTTATCTTTTCAGTCTTTTATTAATGATATTTTAGACATTTTATTATTAGATGTCATATTATTTGAAACTTGATTTATAGTAAAACTTGACTATGATATATGCTACATATATATATATATATATAAATGTTATTTAAGGAATGGTTTAGTCAAATTTGACTGAAACTACTAATAAAAGGATGTATTTATTCTTCACGGTTAAATTTTTTATTTTAGAGTTTTATAAAAAAATCTTTAATAATAAATTTTATATAAAATTACATTATTTTATTAAACATTTTTAGTTAAATTCGACTTAGATTAACTTTTAAATATATATATACGTGTGTGTATTTTTGGGTACATGATCTGAATACCATTAACCTTTATATATTAACTTTAAATATATATATGTATATTAGTTTGGGCTTGAGATAGTTGGGCTTGAGATAGTGAAATGAAAACTAGTGGGAGTGATGAAATGGTGTTGTTGCATGATGCATTAATTAATTTTTGAAAGGCTTGTATAATGAAAAAGTGAAGCTGATGAGATGGAGTTGTTGAACAGAAAGTGCACTTTAACTGTTGCACCACAAGTTTAATCTGTCCCTGGTTGTGTAAAATAATCACTCGATGCCCTTATAAAACAACAACGAGGATTTGTTTTCCATTTGATTAGTCTTTTTAATTATCATCAAGTAATTGTGCTGCTTTTTATTAATGGTATTGCTTTATTATGCATTTTAGAATCACAAAATACTAGACAAGAAAAATACAAAATTTATAAATGCATCTATGAGTAAGATGGGGCCACATCAAGTGCAATGGAATGAGATTTTATTTATTTATTTTGGGTATCTTATATTTTGGTTGTAAGACCCCGAATTTTATGAAATATAAAATTTAATTTTTCTTCATATATATTTTTTCATGAAACAGTAAGTGGTTAAATTGACGAAATTGAAAGTAAAGGATGTTATGTGCAAATTTTATTTTGTCGGGGAATATTCGTGTCGTACGACGGCGCCGAAATAACAAATTATTGGTGGACCCCACAACGGAATATTTGTCGGATATAGAAAACGACAGAAGTAACCTTTTTAATAAAAATAGTCAACGGTGTTAACTGTTAAAATACCGGTGATAAAAGAATAGTAGCATACGGTAATTTATAGTATTTTACTGTATCATGCGATACTCTACAGTAGCACACGGTATTGCACAGTGTCTCATATTATTGACACCGTAACTGTTACGCATCATTTCATCGATAATTGTCACTGCATAATATTTTATATTATCAATTCAATTATTGTTGCTACACAGTATTTTGCATTATTGATTCAATAATTGTCATTACACTGTATTTCATATCATTGAGTCAATAATTGTTGGTACATTGTAGTTTAAAATTATTGAATCTAATAATTGTCAAAGTAGCAAATACACTATAATTTATATTATTAAATTAATAAAAATATGTAACGTGTTTCTTACATTATTGTGGTAATATTATTTTATATGTTGGACTCACAGGAAGAATAAATAAATAAATAAAAAATAAAATAATTAATTTTACTATTTGAAATAGTAACGTGAATAGTGACGTGAATAGTAACGTGAATAGTGACGTGAATAGTAAGAAACATGTGGGACCCACTGTGGGGCCCACATGAAATGTGAGAAATGTGTTTGCTGGGAATGGGTTGGTGGAGGCTGCGCAGCAGCCTCTGCTGAATTTTTTTTCAGTTCACCTACCGCGCATAGTAGCCTCTTTTCTCCTATAAATAGCTTGCTCAGCTGAATAGAAAAATCACACCTAAAACATAAAATTTTTCTATAAGAATTTTATGAGTTTTCTCTGAGAATAGTAAGGTTATCTTGAGTGTTTGAAAGCCAAAAGGAGTGTAGAAATTTTTCAAGTAAGTTTTTTTATAAAAGAGTAGTAATTTCATAAATTCCTATTTTTCACGGTATTCACAAATCTTCCTTTAGAAGACTCTTCTTTAAGAAGATTCATTTTTAAAAGCTTTCTTTGGAAGATTTATTTTGAAATATTACTTTAAAAATTATTTTAAAGTTGTTATATTATACTTCAAAAATTATGTTAAATATATATAATTTTGATAGTTCATAATATATGAATTATCATACACCTTGAAATTTATATGTGGTAATTACTAATTTTATTATAAATATATAGGTTGATCAACCTCATTTAAATCAATATCCAGTCACGTGTTAAGGTAAGGAATATTATTTTTTCACACTCTTAAACTTATTATGGTAAGGGATGTCATTTTCTTTCATATTCTTAAATCGAAACTTATTATGGAACTATTGCTTCTATAATTCCTGAAAATATTATATGTTACATAATAGTTGAACTTCATTATTTCAACTGAACCTTCCTATTTTCTGAACCTTTCTATTGAACTATAACCGTTATTCTGAACTGTGAATCTTGAATATCATTTTTAAATTTCACTCCACATCATGTTGACAATTTGGACATTGTTTGAATCTGCACAAAGTAAACTTCCGATACTTATTGTTTATCTTGTTTCTTCTGTTCATCATTTGTATCACTGTTATTTGTATTAACCATCAATAATCAAGCTGTTGTGAATATCTGTGGCCGGGGGCACAGATGTGATATAATTATTGAACAGATGATAGGTTAAATGCTATATACTAGGTTAAAGGCGATACATCTGTTCGGTGTCTTTTATGGCACGTGGTGAATTGTTCTCTTTGGCCCGTAGTGTAAAGATGAACTGTTGATTGGTATGATTATGACCAAAGGCTGAATCTGGTATAATCATGACCGTTGGTATTATATTGAAAGTTCTCTTTGGCCCGTAGTGCATAGATGAACTGTTGTTTGGTATGATTATGACCAAAGGCTGAATCTGGTATAATCATGACCACTGGTGCTTTATTGAATATCTTTGACCCGTAGTGCAAAGATGAACTGTTGATTTGCATGATTATGACCAGGAACTGTGAATTTTTATTATCATGACTAATGGTATTTCAGATAATAAAAGTTGATGATGTTTTTACTAAAAAGATAAGCAAGTGGATATTATGGTCTGCATTATTCTTATAATAGATTGCTCATTCCGCTGCTATTATTGATCTGAACATTGTTTAAGAATTTAACTACAGTTTTTGATATAAACCTTGTAGTCTATTGTCTTATATCAAGAACTCAATTGTTGAAGATTAATGATAATTTATTCGTCATTATCTTAGTCATGATATTTCTTACTGGGCTATTTGAGCTCACCCTTTCTTTTGTTCCATTGTTTTTCAACAGGAGATGAAAACGTAACAGGGTCTAGCCGGGGGATGGAGTGAGAGTCCGAGGAATAGCTGTCGTAGTCTTCACGTGTTGTGAAATAGTGTGGCAATAATAGTGAAGACTTAGTTGTGTATTATTATACACTGTATTGTTGAACGTTGTGCTTTGTTGTAATAATTTTGTTGTAGTCTTTTGACGACTCAAGTTTGGACTGTGTGGGCTCAGATTTGGGGGCGTCAAAGTTGGCATCAGAGCTTAGGGATATGGTCTTTAATGGAGATCTGGGGTTAGAACTAGGAGGGGAGAGACGAATAGAATCTGTCACTAGTGCGTCCTACCTAAATTAGATTTTATTATCTAATGAGTTGATTTGAATATAGGGACATGAAGTGATGAGTCAGATTGTTTGAACTAACAATTATTTTGTGACCACAGTTATGTATCCTTACCTCTTCGAAATGCCAGGTACGTCAATTTCGGGGACGAAATTTCATAAGGAGGGGAGGTTGTAAGACCCCGAATTTTATGAAATATAAAATTTAATTTTTCTTCATATATATTTTTTCATGAAACAGTAAGTGGTTAAATTGACGAAATTGAAAGTTAAGGATGTTATGTGCAAATTTTATTTTGTCGGGGAATATTCGTTTTGTCGGGGAATATTCGTGCCGTACGACGGCGTCGAAATAACAAATTATTGGTGTACCCCACAACGGAATATTTGTCGGATATAGAAAACGACAGAAGTAACCTTTTTAATAAAAATAGTCAACGGTGTTAACTGTTAAAATACCGGTGATAAAAGAATAGTAGCATACGGTAATTTATGGTATTTTACTGTAGCATGCGGTACTCTACAGTAGCACACAGTGTCTCATATTATTGACACCGTAACTGTTACGCATCATTTCATCGATAATTGTCACTGCATAATATTTTATATTATCAATTCAATTATTGTTGCTACACAGTATTTTGCATTATTGATTCAATAATTGTCATTACACTGTATTTCATATCATTGAGTCAATAATTGTTGGTGCACTGTAGTTTAAAATTATTGAATCTAATAATTGTCACAGTAGCAAATACACTATAATTTATATTATTAAATTAATAAAAATATGTAACGTGTTTCTTACATTATTGTGGTAACATTATTTTATATGTTGGACTCACAGGAAGAATAATTAAATAAATAAATAAATAATAAAATAATTAATTTTACTATTTGAAATAGTGACGTGAATAGTGACGTGAATAGTAACGTGAATAGTGACGTGAATAGTAAGAAACATGTGGGACCCACTGTGGGGCCCACATGAAATGTGAGAAATGTGTTTGTTGGGAATGGGTTGGTGGAGGCTGCGTAGCAGCCTCTGCTGAATTTTTTTTCAGTTCACCTACCGCGCATAGTAGCCTCTTTTCTCCTATAAATAGCTTGCTCAGCTGAATAGGAAAATCACACCTAAAACATAAAAATTTTCTATAAGAATTTTATGAGTTTTCTCTGAGAATAGTAAGGTTATCTTGAGTGTTTGAAAGCCAAAAGGAGTGCAGAAATTTTTCAAGTAAGTCTTTTATAAAAGAGTAGTAATTTCATAAATTCCTATTTTTCACGGTATTCACAAATCTTCCTTTAGAAGACTCTTCTTTAAGAAGATTCATTTTTAAAAGCTTTCTTTGGAAGATTTATTTTGAAATATTACTTTAAAAACTATTTTAAAGTTGTTATATTATACTACAAAAATTATGTTAAATATATATAATTTTGATAGTTCATAATATATGAATTATCATACACCTTGAAATTTATATGTGGTAATTACTAATTTTATTATAAATATATAGGTTGATCAACCTCATTTAAATCAATATCCAGTCACGTGTTAAGGTAAAGAATATTATTTTTTCACACTCTTAAACTTATTATGGTAAGGGATGTCATTTTCTTTCATACTCTTAAATCGAAACTTATTATGGAACTATTGCTTCTATAATTCCTGAAAATATTATATGTTCCATAATAGTTGAACTTCATTATTTCAACTGAACCTTCCTATTTTTTGAACCTTTCTATTGAACTGTAACCGTTATTCTGAACTGTGGATCTTGAATATCAATTTTAAATTTCACTCCACATCATGTTGACAATTTGGACATTGTTTGAATCTGCACAAAGTAAACTTCCGATACTTATTGTTTATCTTGTTTCTTCTGTTTATCATTTGTATCACTGTTATTTGTATTAACCATCAATAATCAAGCTGTTGTGAATATCTGTGGCCGGGGACACAGATGTGATATAATTATTGAACAGATGATAGGTTAAATGCGATATACTAGGTTAAAGGCGATACATCTGTTCGGTGTCTTTTATGGCATGTGGTGAATTGTTCTCTTTGGCCCGTAGTGTAAAGATGAACTGTTGATTGGTATGATTATGACCAAAGGCTGAATCTGGTATAATCATGACCGTTGGTATTATATTGAAAGTTCTCTTTGGCCCGTAGTGCATAGATGAACTGTTGTTTGGTATGATTATGACCAAAGGCTGAATCTGGTATAATCATGACCACTGATTGAATATCTTTGGCCCGTAGTGCAAAGATGAACTGTTGATTTGCATGATTATGACCAGGAACTGTGAATTTTTATTATCATGACTAATGGTATTTCAGATAATAAAAATTGATGATGTTTTTACTAAAAAGAGAAGCGAGTGGACATTATGGTCTGCATTATTCTTCTAATAGATTGCTCATTCCGCTGCTATTATTGATCTGAACATTGTTTAAGAATTTAACTACAGTTTTTGATATAAAACTTGTAGTCTATTGTATTCTATCAAGAACTCAATTGTTGAAGACTAATGATAATTTATTCGTCATTATCTTAGTCATGATATTTCTTACTGGGCTATTTGAGCTCACCCTTTCTTTTGTTCCATTGTTTTTCAACAGGAGATGAAAACGTAACAGGGTCTAGCCGGGGGATGGAGTGAGAGTCCGAGGAATAGCTGTCGTAGTCTTCACGTGTTGTGAAATAGTGTGGCAATAATAGTGAAGACTTAGTTGTGTATTATTATACACTGTATTGTTGAACGCTGTGCTTTGTTGTAATAATTTTGTTGTAGTCTTTTGACGACTCAAGTGTGGGCTCAGATTTGGGGGCGTCACATTGGTGAGTAATAAAGTGATGACTACATAAAATAGAAAAATTATTAAATGTTATTGGGGCACTTATCACGTGGTGTCTTACATCATTAATGTGCTGTTATTTTAATATTTAAAATGGATCATTTCATTTTAAGTGCTGAAATGACAGCACATGACTGATGCAGGACTGATAGGTATCTCAAAACTACTGAATAATTACTCCATAAAAAGAGATAAAACAATGAGAGAGAAACACTAAAAATAAAAAGAATTAAAAGGCATAAAAATGATATAAAAAAAAAAGGAAATATAAAATTGTTAACACCAAAGGTGTTACTTTTTCTTCCCATTTTATAATATAGATATATAGATAGACAGATAATAGATATACTCCCTGCCAATAAAAATAAAAGTCTATTTTAAAATTTCTAAATTATAAACACTATTTTATTTATTATTTTATCACCACTATTATAAAAAAATAAATTTATTTTAACATTCACAGGTTGAGTATTTTACTTTTATAAAGTTCTCCAACTAATATACATGTCACTAGACTTCATAAAAATATCAATATTTTTTGAAAAAGAAAACAATTTTCAAAATTAATTGTAAACTACATTTTCAAGCATCCCCCAAGTCAAAATTGGTACTAAAATAGTTCCCCTAATTTTTAATAACATGCCCTAATTGTAAGTATAGGGCTTGAAAAACTAGTTTCTTCACAGAACTGCTCGAATTAAACGCTCAAAATAGCTCCTAGCTGTTACTTCTGGTTCCTCACTCGCTTTCTCTTGCTAAAACCCTTTCCTCTCTCTTCACAAGGGGTTTGTGTTGCCTTTCTCTTTCATTTTTGATATATATGATTTTAGTATTTTTTCTTAGTATTTCTATATAAACCCTAGATTATCGTTTTCCAAATTTATTTCTAGTGTTTTAGCTATGTATCTCTACAATCTCACTCTGCAACAAGCCACTGGCATAGTTTGTGCCATTAACGGCAGCTTCACCGGCGGAAAATCCCAAGAAATCGTGGTCGCTCGCGGCAAAGTCCTCGATCTCTTGCGCCCTGACGATAATGGTAAGATCCAAACCATTCTCTCAGTTGAAGTATTTGGTGCTGTTCGTTCTTTAGCTCAATTTCGTTTAACTGGTGCTCAAAAAGATTACATCGTTGTTGGTTCTGATTCGGGTCGAATAGTAATCCTTGAATACAACAAAGAGAAGAATGTGTTTGATAAAATTCACCAGGAAACTTTTGGCAAATCGGGTTGTCGCCGGATTGTTCCGGGTCAGTACTTGGCAATTGACCCAAAAGGTCGCGCCGTGATGATTGGTGCTTGTGAAAAGCAGAAGCTTGTTTATGTGTTGAATAGAGATACTTCTGCTAGGTTAACTATTTCGTCGCCTTTAGAGGCACATAAGTCACATACAATTGTGTATTCTATTACTGGGGTTGATTGTGGTTTTGATAATCCAATATTTGCGGCGATTGAGTTGGATTATTCAGAAGCTGACCAGGATTCAACTGGACAGGCTGCAAGTGAGGCACAAAAACACCTTACATTTTATGAATTGGATTTAGGTCTTAACCACGTTTCGAGGAAGTGGTCGGAGCAGGTTGACAATGGTGCTAATATGCTTGTTACGGTGCCAGGTGGTGGGGATGGCCCTAGTGGGGTACTTGTCTGTGCTGAAAATTTTGTGATATATAAGAATCAGGGTTATCCGGATGTGCGAGCTGTGATTCCTAGACGGGCAGATTTGCCAGCCGAACGTGGGGTTCTTATAGTTTCTGCTGCTATGCACAAACAAAAGTCCATGTTTTTCTTTCTCTTGCAAACGGAGTATGGGGATATCTTTAAGGTCACATTGGAACATGATAATGAACGTGTTTCTGAGTTGAAAATTAAGTATTTTGATACCATCGCAGTTACATCTTCATTGTGTGTGCTGAAATCGGGCTTTCTCTTTGCTGCATCAGAGTTTGGGAATCACGGTTTGTATCAGTTCCAGGCAATTGGAGATGATCCTGATGTAGAATCCTCGTCTTCTACATTAATGGAAACAGAAGAAGGTTTTCAGCCTGTGTTTTTCCAGCCCAGAGGACTGAAGAACCTGGTTAGGATCGACCAAGTTGAGAGCTTGATGCCAATTATGGACATGAAAGTGACAAATCTCTTTGAGGAAGAAACTCCTCAGATATTTTCACTTTGTGGGCGGGGTCCTCGTTCTTCGCTACGAATACTAAGACCCGGTTTGGCTATTAGTGAAATGGCTGTGTCCCAGCTTCCTGGTGTTCCAAGTGCAGTTTGGACTGTGAAAAAGAATGTCAATGATGAATTTGATGCGTATATTGTTGTTTCATTTGCTAATGCTACACTTGTCCTTTCTATTGGTGAGACAGTTGAAGAAGTTAGTGATAGTGGGTTCCTTGATACTACCCCTTCTCTTGCTGTATCTTTGATAGGCGATGATTCTCTCATGCAAGTTCATCCAACAGGTATTAGGCATATAAGGGAAGATGGGCGTATAAATGAATGGAGAACTCCTGGAAAAAGAACAATTGTTAAGGTTGGGTCTAATAGGCTTCAGGTGGTAATTGCCCTGAGTGGAGGGGAACTTATATACTTTGAGGTGGATATGACTGGCCAGTTAATGGAGGTTGAAAAACACGAAATGTCTGGGGATATAGCTTGTTTGGACATTGCACCCGTACCTGAAGGAAGACAGAGATCTCGATTCCTTGCAGTAGGATCTTATGACAACACTATTCGTATCTTATCATTAGATCCTGATGACTGTATGCAGATTCTGAGCCTGCAAAGTGTCTCTTCATCCCCAGAATCTCTCCTCTTTCTAGAAGTTCAGGCCTCTGTAGGCGGTGAGGATGGTGCGGACCACCCCGCCAGTCTTTTTCTTAATGCAGGTTTACAAAGTGGGGTTTTATTCAGAACAGTGGTGGACATGGTGACAGGTCAGCTGTCAGATGCTCGCTCCCGGTTCTTAGGACTGCGAGCCCCAAAGCTCTTCTCTGTTGCTGTGAGGGGACGGCGTGCTATGCTTTGTTTGTCAAGTAGACCATGGCTTGGTTATATCCACCAAGGACATTTTTTGCTTACTCCCCTGTCATATGAGACTCTTGAATATGCAGCCTCATTTTCGTCTGATCAGTGTGCTGAAGGTGTTGTTGCCGTTGCTGGAGATGCATTAAGGGTGTTTACCATTGAGAGATTAGGAGAAACATTTAATGAAACTACCATTCCTTTGAGGTACACTCCAAGGAAGTTTGTGCTTCAACCGAAGAAGAAACTTTTAGTAATAATTGAGAGTGATCAGGGAGCATTTGCTGCAGAAGAGCGTGAAGCTGCACGAAAGGAGTGCTTTGAGGCTGCTGGACTGGGTGAAAATGGAAAAATGGAGATGGAAAATGGTGGTGATGATGAGGATAAGGATGATCCCCTCTCTGACGAGCAGTATGGTTATCCTAAAGCAGAGTCAGATAAGTGGGTTTCTTGTATCAGAGTTCTTGACCCAAGGACAACAGAAACAACTTGTCTGCTGGAGCTTCAGGATAATGAAGCTGCCTTCAGTATATGCACAGTGAACTTCCACGATAAAGAGTATGGAACTCTTTTAGCTGTTGGTACAGCAAAAGGCCTTCAATTTTGGCCCAAAAGATCTTTCTCAGCGGGATATATTCATATTTATCGCTTTCTAAAAGATGGGAGATCCCTTGAACTTTTGCACAAGACTCAAGTTGATGGTGTCCCACTTGCATTGTCCCAGTTCCAAGGAAGATTGCTTGCTGGAATAGGACCTGTGCTTAGATTGTATGATTTGGGGAAACGGAGATTGCTTAGAAAATGTGAGAATAAATTATTCCCCAACACAATCACCTCTATTCACACATATCGTGATCGGATTTATGTCGGTGACATTCAGGAGGTATATACTCTCTTACGTAATATATAGTTTCCATTATATGTTTGATTGTCATTTTTAACTTTGATAATTGATTTTGAGGATCATATGCTATCTCTTAGGACCTCTTTTTCTGAACAAAAAATAAAAGTAAAATTATATCTTAGGTCCATGTGAATGCACATGTGCAAATAGTGGCATCAATTAGTACAGATTGGTTGTCAGACTTACCAAGGGCTTTGTATAGTACTTCATAAATTTTACTGAAATGCTTACTTTACCGCTGTGCTGGTCTTCATGTTTCACTTCTCATCCATCCAAGTGCCCTACACTTTGATTTAAAAACTATACAAGTTAAGTTGTCCTTTCTTTCAATATAACAAAAGATGTCTACAATAAATTTAAGGTTGCGACAAATTGCATATCTGTTAAACCATTCTTCAGTATGCAACAAAGCTATGTAAGTATTCTTCATGTTGTGAACCTAGGCACTGTTTGGAATTTCATTGATACAATTAGTTCTTTTTTCTATTAATAATTCTTCATCATCTGCATTTTGAATTTTTCTAACTAATGCATTCTAGATTACTTTTTAACTTTTTCGTAAAACCAAGTTCTATTTACTAAGGCTTTAATGTTTAATATATTTTTGACTTTTTCTTTGTTTTTTCTCTGTAAATTTATTATATATACATAATAAAGCAACATTAAAAGAATGTACAAAACAGGGCCTAGGCTAAATGACTTGCTAAAATAAAATCTTTCCTAACTGGTTTTTAAGGCAGTTTCATTTTGATAGGAAGCAAGTTATATATTCTACCTCCAAAATCTCAAAAAGGCAAAGATAAAAAATTTGCTTCATCCATTTATTGCTTTTTCACGTGTTTTCTGTCAATTAGTTGCAGCTCACAGGCTACTTCTTCTGCTTGCAATTGATGCTCAAATTCTTCTTTTTTGGTTTATATATCTCTCTACTGACTGTATGATTGATGGTGTGTTGTGTTTTTTAACAGTCATTCCATTATTGCAAGTATAGGCGTGATGAAAATCAGCTTTATATATTTGCTGATGATTCTGTGCCAAGATGGCTTACTGCAGCGTACCATATAGATTTTGACACCATGGCAGGTGGAGACAAGTTTGGGAATATCTATTTTGTGCGGCTACCACAGGATGTTTCTGATGAGATTGAAGAAGATCCAACTGGTGGAAAGATCAAATGGGAGCAGGGGAAGCTGAATGGAGCTCCGAACAAAGTAGAAGAAATAGTGCAGTTTCATGTTGGTGATGTTATATCAAGCTTGCAGAAAGCATCTCTTATTCCTGGAGGTCAGGAGTCTATCATTTATGGAACTGTGATGGGAAGCTTAGGGGCATTGCTTGCATTCAATTCTAGGGATGATGTTGACTTTTTCAATCATTTGGAGATGCATATGAGGCAGGAACACCCACCTTTATGCGGAAGAGACCACATGGCATATAGATCTGCGTATTTTCCTGTTAAGGTATGCCTTGTGTTCCCTTGTGCCCTATAACGTGCATTTATGCATCCTTTTATTAGAGCATACAAAAGATAATGTTCATTCCTTTAACCAAGATATGCATCATATTTTACATCTTCACTAGTTTTATTTTATTGGATTGCCAGCAAGATCTCTGAGGTTTATTATGAAGGGAGACGGACTAAGTTTTGCATTCCGATGTTTAGTTGTTTAAAAATTGCTTGGCTCTTTCAGCAAGAGGTGCTATGCTCATGTATTATAGCTCCTTCTTCCCGCTCGCTCGCTCTCTGTGGATGAGTAGAATCCACTGAGCTCAAAATAATGGTGTTCAACGGGGCGTAGAGTTTATCCTGTAACTTAATTTTATGGAGGGTATTATGATTTATTTGAACATGAAGTGTGCTAAATAGTTTAAAATTTTGAATTCAGCAGAGGTACTATGCTCGTGCATTGTAGTTCCTCTGTGTGTGCGCGCGTGTATGGGTGAAGTCCACCAAGAGCACAACAAGTTGTGCCCAATTTATTGAACTTATTTCCTTTCTTATTTTTTTCTTTAGGGGAGAATCAACTATATTATACAATAGGCAGTCTATTTTGATAATATTAGTCATTGGAACAATGAAGCTTCTCTAACTATTGTGATTTGGTGTCTAACTCAGTAGTAGATGCTGCTGATATTACTTCTATTTCTGTGAATGAGTTTTTACCGTTTATACTTGTAAAATTGTAAAATCTTTCGTTCAATGTATAATTGTGAGGCAATATGCTTTTTCAATTCATGATGTTAGGATAACAACAAAATGTTGCAATGATTTTGTAGGATGTGGTTGATGGTGATCTGTGTGAGCAGTACCCAACATTGCCCTTGGATTTGCAGCGGAAAATTGCAGATGAATTGGATAGAACTCCAGGAGAGATCCTGAAAAAACTTGAAGAAATTCGCAATAAAATTGTCTGAGAATGCTTTAGATCAAAGGTGTGCAGACCCATTACCATCAAGTATCAACTTAAACATTATTCTACATGCGGATTATTATTTCTGAACCATGCATTAGAATGGTGATTTTTACACATCTGTCATTGATTTGCACTTCGTTGATGTTTTCATATACTATGCTTTTCGTTCCAACTTATGTTCTTTTGTGGGTGGTGTACGCACTCTCTACATCCACCCCCACCCCGAGGCCCGAGCAAACACTCTAGTTCAAATAATAATGCGCCACTAAACTTGTCTGAGTTTGGGTTTTCATGTGTAGGTCACGAAGTTATGGCCGTTGACTCAACACAGATTTGCTGATTTCAAGAATTTTAGCTGCCAAGTACAAGGTGAAGAATGCTACATCGTTCATTGATTTGTGTAATTGAGCGTTATCATGTGACTCGATAATGAAAGAATGCATATCCCCATTCTCTTGGTAAAGTGAAGATGCCCATGAAGATGCAGCAAGCAACATCTCTAGAACTCTAATATGTAATTCTTGCAGTCTTTGGATGTTTTGTTGTTGTGGTTGCATTATGCTGTGCAATTTCTAAAGATTATGTTAGTCTGTAGAATTCTCTCCACTCTTAAGAGTACAGTCAAGTAGATTTTTCTTGCATTTTCTTAATATGTAATTCTAGTCTTAAAGAATCTATTTGATCACTTTTTTCTTTCATAATAATTATTATTGGATGAACGTAATAGTTAATTCTCTTAATGTTAAAAAAACTAAATAAATATGTGGAAAAAAAAAAAATCATTTGTAGTGAAATATGTTATTGGAAGAGCTTTTGATCTCATGTTAGAGCGGTAAAAAGTTGTGCACTCGTATGGAAGAATACCTTAGTCCCCATTATACACTACTACTAATAACTGTGGTTGAGTATAATAATTGTGAGAATAAAATAAAATTTTCATCACAATTTGAAGATAAAATTTTAAACTGGCAACGGCGAATAGAGAAAATAAAAGTTGCATCATAATTATATCAAAGCAAACGTGTCAAGCGCCATGTGAGTCATGGTGAAGCTTTATTAATAGAGATATACATAATTTTAAATACAAGTTTGAAGTATAAACTCTTTAATTTTAATGGGGTTATATTTATTAGACTAAAAGACAACTTTATACCAATGTTGACTCTTGCATCATAAACGGAAAAAAGTGTTTAAATACACCCCAAACTTCAATTTTTCATAACAAAAAGCACACTTTCTCCACTTAACCGGTCAAAAGTGACTGGCTAAGCCTGTAATGTTTATTATAGAGGGGTAATTTTGGTAGTTTACTTTTATGCCCAATTTGCCTTAATTATGCCACGGTAATTTACTCGTGTTGGTTATCAGACAAAATCCCCAAATCAATTGGGCTAGGGTTCGTGATCTGAAGGAGAAGTGGTAAGACAATGAGTGAGAACAACAAATTCTTGAGGGATTCGAAAGACAATGACATTTATGAAGTGAAGGGTGTCCCAGAATATCATAAGTACTTCAAAAAATATGTTGAATAATGGGTCATTTTGTAGTTTACTGTGTTATTTTTGTAGTTTGTTGTGTTCTTTTTGTATTTTAATGTGTTCTTTTTGTAGTTTATTGAGTTCTTTTTGTTGTAAAGTGGAATGATATCCATAATTGAATAGTAGTTATTAATTTACAATTTTTGAATTTTATGAAATTAAATATGATGCGATCCACATAGTTAACCGACAGTGTTTACTTTGTGTTTTTGGCTTTGCAGGCAATAAGAAATATTTTACAGTCAAATTTATCCATGGTGGACACTTTGAAGAGAGCCCACATAAACAGTATATTGGAGGTACTTTTAACTTTTTTGATTTCTATCATCCTGATTACATCTTTCAACTTGACATAGTTAACATGGGAAATGAGTTGGGATATAAAGTTCAACACCTAAAGTTTCATTATAAGTTACATGAAACTGATATGGAGAGGGGATTATGGGATTTAGAAAATGATGATGATGTTTTAACAATATGTATGCTTATCTCTCCTAGTAGGTTAATTGAAATATATTTTAAGGTGATTAGACATGTGGGAGTAAAAGCTGCCTTTGAAGTTGAAGGTGATAATAATAATGAATGTAGAGATTTAATATTAATGGTGGATTATGAAATAGTGTCAATTGATGAAAATTATGCTGATAGTTCTATGGAAGAATCAACCGAGGATGAAGAGGGTGATGGAATTGGATAGGACGGGGGGGGGGGGGGGGGTAAGAGTGATCAGAGTGGGATGCCTGATGGTGATGGAATTGGGGAGGGGGCAAAGAGTGATCAGACTAGGGGGCTGAGGATGCTGAAATTGGGAAGGGGGCATAGGGTGATTAGGTTGGGGGGGGGGGGGGGGGGGGGGGGACTGAAGATGATGTAATTGGGGAGGGGCGATAAGAATGAATTTTATTATAATTTTATTCCTTAATTCTTAATTTTATAATTATTTTGTGTTTAACTATATTTATAGTTAGTTTTTATTTTATTTTATTGGAAAAAGGACAAGTGGCAAAATTATAAATTATAGCAAGTTAATGCAACTACGTGAGAGGATGAGGCAGCTGCGCCAATCTGTTAAACGATCAAGGTTGAAAATAGTACATTCTGAGGCAGCTGCATGAAGGTTAGTCACAGCTACGTGGCATGTGAGGTAGATGCGTGGGAGTTTGATGTAGCTTCGTCAGTACCTAAAATCAAAAACAGTAAGCTGTGACGCAACTGCGTGGAAGGGTGAAGCAGTTGCGTCAATCAGCGTCAGTCAACAGGTGTTGACATTTTCTGTGGGTCCCAGGCATGGTTTTGAAATATTTTTAATTCCCAATTAAATTATAATTCCTTCTAAGCTAGGGATTGTTATGTAACTTTAAATAGATGATGTTAGACACAATTAGAGATAATTTTGTACATTCATTCATTCATAGAGATTACTATTCAGAGTATGTCAGGCTAAATTCGTCAATTCAGTTCTAAGGGATTTCAAACCCGATTACAATTAATGGTTAAATCAATTAAGTAATATTATTTTCTTCCGTATATGAAATTATTCGTGATAATTTGTTTTAATTGTTTATTTGATATTCAATTTGATTGATTTGATTAAAGCTCGTTAGATCGATCAAATTATTATCAATTGTTATATTTAGAAATTATATTACATGTAATTGATATTGTTTCTAATTGTTGGTAGTAAATAGTAAAAGGTAATTGTGGTCAAGCTTTTGTCTATTGTTAAGGTTATCATGATATAAGTTAAACATTCTGAGCTAATGAGATTGTTGCTTAGAATAATCTAATTTTTTTGTTATTAATGTTGTCATTATATTAAATTTAGAGAGCTTGTTCTATGTTGTATAATAGTTAGAATCTAATTTAAAGCTTGTTTTATTAGATTACAATTAAGAAAAATTTTGGGTAGCAGAGCTTATTGTTACCAATGATTATTAGTTTCATGGAATGATATAAATATATTCTGATTGATTGATATATTAATCGTAAGGGTGAGATTGAACAACAAAATTGAAGTTTTTAATTCTTTGGTTAATCTTATTAATTTATTTTTGTTTATTTAGTTAATTATAAATCATTTAAAAAATCCCATCTTTATTATTTGCTTTTAAATATTGTTAAAAACATTATGATAAATAGAAAATAATATTGCTCTTTGTGAGATCGATCCTTACTTGTCACTATACTGAATTTTGTTTTCATAAAGTAAGAGTAAGGTTTTAATTTTGGAAGTATTAACGACAGGCTCCCAAATTTTGGCGTCGTTGCTGGGTAGTACTTATTTATTTTTATTTATTCATTGTATCTTTTTAGTTTATGACTCGATCTTTTCAATCTGGTAAGTTAAATTTTGATCCAAAGATTGAGGACATTACAAAACGGTTAAGGAAAGAGACTCGTTAAGACAGAAGCACAATTATAAGTTTAGAAGACACTTTTATTCCATCACCTGGCCTTAACATAACACTTAAATTGTTGTCTTACAGTTCATCCAGTGATTCAGAAGAAGAGATGGCTGCCCCCAACAATAACATGACTTTGAAGGAGTTGATTACTCTTAATTTACACCAACAACCGTTATGCATTAAATATCCTGCTTTAGATGCTGCTTTTGAATTAAAATCAGGACTAATTCATCTTTTGCTTACTTTTCGTGGTCTCACAGGTGAGGATCCGTACAAGCATCTAAATGAATTTCATGTGGTGTGTTCTACCATGAAACCACAAGGAGTTACAGAATAACAAATCAAGCTAAGGGCTTCTTTTCCCTTCTCATTGGCGGATTTAGCAAAGAATTGGTTATACTATCTTCCATCGGGATCAATTCAGTCTTGGAACGATATAAAAGGCTATTTTTGGAGAAGTATTTTTCTGCTTCAAGAGTTGCCAATATAAGGAAGGAGATATATGACATTAGACAATTCAATAGGGAGACGCTCTATGAGTATTGGGAATGATTCAAGAAGTTGTGTTCGAGCTGTCCACCTCATCAAATTGATGATCAACACTTGATTCAATATTTCTGCCAATGGATAGGAGTATGATGCGTCAATTGGAGGTGCGCTAGTTGATAAAGCTTTATAGGCTACAAGGAACTTAATTGCGAACGTGGCTGCTAACTCACAGCAATATGGAACTAGGATGGATCGTACACCGAAAAGGGTGAATGAGGTGAGCATGAGTAATATTGAACACCGAATTTTTGACTTGACCACTATGGTTCATCAGATGGTTGTAGGGGAATATTCAAGCAGCAGAAACTTATGGAATCTGTCTATTGTCAGGTCACATTACAGATACATGCCTAACACTACAAGAAGATGACATTGTTCAACAAGCTAATGTAGTGGGGAATTTTCAAGGATAACATTAGAAAAGATATAATCCCTATTTTAATACTTACAATCTAGGATGGAGGGATCATCCTAATTTGAGCTATGGAGAAAATAGGCAACTAATGCAAAATGATTTTCTAAATAAGCAACAAGGTTTTCAATCAGCTCAATAAACAACACCTGCCAATTCTGGAACATCTCTTGAGGATATGTTCAAAACTTTTATGACCCAAACACAGTAGTTCCAACAAGAGACAAGGACTTCCATTCATAATTTGGAACAACAAATGGATCAACTAGCTACAACAGTTGGACGATTGGACTTTCAAGGCTCAGGGAAGTTACTTTCTCAAATAGTGGTCAACCCAAGAGAAAATGCTTGTGCTATCACATTGAGGAGTGAGAAACAATTAGATGCACCAAAAGCCATTGCTAAAGTCCATGAGGAAAATGTCAAGGAAAAGATAATAAAGGTAATACCTAACCCTCATATTCAGTTTAAAACTAACCCTTTACCTTTTCCCCTAGGAATCCCAGAACTTCAAAGAAGGATGAACAAGATAAAGAGATTCTGGAAACTTTTAGAAAGGTAGAGGTAAATATTCCTTTGATCGATGCTATCAAGCAAGTGCCAAGGTATGTAAGATTTTTAAAAGAACTATGCACTAATAAGAGAAAATTAAAGGATGATGAAAAGGTGACTGTGGGGGAGAATGTCTTGGCAATTCTCTAAAGAAAATTGTCTCATAAATGTAAAGATCCGGATATGTTCACCATTCTATGCAAAATAAGTAATACTAGATTTAAAAAAAGTCTTGCTAGATTTAAGAGCATCTATTAATGTCATGTAATAATCTATTTATGCTTCTTTTAATTTGGGTCCTTTGAAAATACTAGTATTATTATCCAATTACCTGATCGTACTAATACTTACCTTAAAAGGGTAATTGGAGATGTATTGGTGCAGGTGAATGAACTAATATTTTCTGTAGATTTTTATATTATGGATATAGATGATGATAGATCTCCGAATCCTTCACATATTCTATTAGGGAGGTCATTCTTGAAAATAACAAGAACAATAATTGATGTGCACAATGGAATTTTGACCATAGAGTTTGATGATGAAAAGATTCAATTCAATATATATGAAGTCATGAGGTATCCTAGTGATATTCATCATGTTTTTGCCATTGATGCAATTGATTCCTTAGTGCAGAAATCTTTTAAGCAAATACACAAGGAATGCTCGGAGGTTGCCATCGGAAACAGCTTGGATTTGGCCAAAGAAGAAGAAATTAAGCGAACTCAAGAATTGAAAGAGACTGTGGATGCATTGCATTTTTTAACATTGATTTTAGGCTCCTACTCTAGAAACAAAATCATTACCAACTCACTTGAAGTATGCACACCTAAGAGAAAATAATTGAGACCGATTAAGAAGGACTGGGTCTAGCCAATGACGTTAAACAAATGCGCTATTTGAGAGGCAACCTAAGAAACTAGATTTATATTTTTTTTCTTTTCCTTTTTATATTTATTTATGTCTTTTATTTTTATTTTACTTTATATTGGGGACAGTGTCAGTTTTAAATGTGAGGGGAGGAATTTAACTTAGTTTAGTTATCTTTTTTTTACATTTTTAGGATTAATTTTTGAATTTTGTGAATAAATTCACTACAAAATCTCACGAGACAAAACTCGTCCACTTGGGGTAACCTTGAAGTTTCAATACTTGTTAAACGTACTAAGTATAACCGTGTTTCCTACGAAAATGGGTAGTTTATTTTTTTTAGGATATGTTAGTTGAGCAATAAATTGATTGGATTTTAATTTATTTTTTTAACCAATGATAAAATTTTAATTTTTATTTAATAACTATTTGAAAAAGATAAATGTTTGCTTAGTCTGAATTTTTGGCTTATTGTTAGTATTTACTATATTTGAGACTATTTAAATTTTTATACACTTATATCCATTTGTTTTGAGTTAGTTTTAATTTAGGAAAGTTTATATGGTTAAATGCTTATGGAAGATATTTTTAAGCTCTGTATCTTATTTGATCATTAATTAAAGTAAAATATAAGACACAATATAATTTGGGAGAGATGATTTAGATAATTTTTTTAGAATTGTTAAATTGAGAAAAATTTATGTGGTGGGTTGCGATGGAGTGTAAAACACACTCACTCATAAACATATGAAAAGCGAGAGGGATCGTAAAACGCACTCGCTGGTGAAATGGAGTATCAAATGCACTCACCGAAAGAGAAAAAAGAGAGAGAATGAGATAGAGCATAAAATGCACCAATTTAAAAGAAAAGAAAAAAAAATGAAAAATATATATTAATAATCTTACGTGCTTAATTGTTTAAAACCTTTTTATTTTTTAATTTATATTTGTCTATATTAATATAGAGTGATGTGAAAAATAAGTATGTAGAGTTTGTTGTATATCTTTTATAAGGTAATTAATAACCTAAACTTATCTGAGTTTTGGTTAGTTCTATATATTTGGATTCACACACACCGTAAGGTCTTGAGTAAAGTAAGATTAACATAAATGTTGAAATTTTGGATTTTGAATAATTTTAAAATTTTCTTTGAGTTATTATTTAAAGAATCCTTGAGGCTAATGTTGAATTCTTATTGATTCGTTGTTTGGGTTAATTGGTTTATTTTAGTAGTCTTAATTTTAGAGTTTTTGGTGTTTTACATGAGGACGAGCAAAAACTAAGTGTGAGAGAATTTGATAGGAATGAATTTTATTATTTTTTTATCCTTTTATTCTTAGTTTTTATAATTATTTTATGATTAACTATATTTATAATTCATTTTTATTTGATTTTATAGGAAAAAAGAAGAAAGTGGCAAAACTGTAAATTATATCAAGTTGACGCAGCTGCGCGAGAGGATAAGGCAGCTGCGCCAATTCGTTAAACGATCAAAGTTGGAAACAACACGTTCTGAGACAGCTGCGTGGCAAGTGAGGCAACTGCATTAGAGTTTGATGCAGCTGCGTCAGTACCTGAAATTAAAAACAATAAGTTGTGACGCAGCTGCGTGGAAAGGTGAAGCAGCTGCGTCAATCGACGTCAGTCAAAGCGCATCAACATTTTCTATAGGTCCCAGGCGTGGTTTTGAATTATTTTTAATTCATAATTGTATTCTATTTCCTTCTAAGGTATGGATTATTTATGTAACTATAAATAGAAGATGTTACACACAATTAGAGAGATTTTCTTATATTCATCCATTCACAGTTTACTATTTAGAGCATGTCAGGCTAAATTCTTCAATTCAGTTCTAGGGGATTTTAAACCCGATTGCAATTAATGGTTAAATCAATTCAGTAATATTTGTTTTCCTTATATGAAATTATTCGTGATAATCTATTCTAATTGTTTATCTGATATTTAATTTGATTGATTTTATTATCAGTTACTAGATTTAAGAATTATATTACGTGTAATTGATATTGTTCCTAATCATTGATAGTAAATAGTAATAGATAATTATGGTCAAATTTTTGTCTATTGATAAGTTTATTATGATATAAGTTAAATATTATGAGCTTATGATATTGTTGCTTAGAATACTCTAATTTTCTTATTATTAATGTTGTCATTATATTAAATTTAGAGAACTTGTTCTAGGTTGTATAATGGTTAGAATCTAATGAAGAACTTGTTTTGTTAAATTACATGTGATGTCCCCAAATTCAGATACCTGTACCCCGAATCTGGTGCTTCACAATCCAACTCATACAACAAACTAATATCAATTAAATGCGGAATAATAAAAATATTTACATTGAGTTAACATAACTGTTTGCGTCCCCAGCCTCGCAACCTCTACTAAAACATAACACCACTTAAAAATAACAAGTACCACATAAGTCTCAGTACAACACTAAATAAAATTTAATTACTACATCTTAATAAGGCTATTCAGCAACTTTGCCTTTACCTTTATCTTTTCCTGAGTCAGTGTCTTATTCAGACTAACTGTAATATTTAAAGGAAGCAAGGGTGAGCAACGAGTTTGCTCAGCAAGTATAAAAACAATAATAGTAAGCATTTATGTGCAGAAATACATATATCAAGGTATGTAACAGTAATTAAAAGTTCAAGAATTTAGTAAATGAATTTTGAACAATGTAAGGGTCAAAAGTTTCAATTCTGATTATTTCTATTACTGGAAAGTCACTATGTACTGAAGGATATATATGAAATCAAGAATTTTAATTTTTTCAGATAAATAAATATATTGAACTGAGAGGTCACTATGGACCGTGAACACATCCTTGAATTAACAGTATTTTACTGAAAATTCACAATAATAAACAAGTACAATAGGTGATAAGCCTAAAGTACCCTATGTTATGCATAACACTCAGACATGCTGTCCGCGCGCGTGTCGATTTTTCGACGTAAAGTAATTATTTATCTCAGCATATTATAAGAGTCCTCACCAAGGCAATTGGTATTGATAGTTTTCTCAAAAAAATATGACTGATTAACAATCGAACTTATCATTGGTCTAGTCGATACAAATGACATAGACATACTTCTCAACACAATTAGAAACAATTGATACGTTCAATGTTCGCAACTAGGGTTCAAATAATCCTCCAAGGATATAATCATGATATTCAATCAGGTTTCAGAGATAATAATTTAGTATTTACAATATAGATAAATAGGAATTAATCCATCAATTAATTCTACTTGTACGAATTGATAAAAGTACAAGTTAAAGTACTTGCCTGAATTGTCGACTCCATCTGACCGTAATTCCTTATCCTTTGAACAACCTATGTTCAACATATTCATCTAACGGTTAAATTCTATTAACCTTCACATAATAATCTAATAGATTTAACTTTCAAGTTCTATATAACTTGAACTCTCAAATCATTGCGCATATAATTTCAAATAAAATTATTTGTTTGTACATTATCGTCTCTCATATTCCTTATTTAATTCATTCATTAACTATCACAAATAATATAACACTTTGTATTATTCTATTTGTTTCATTATTCTTTATTATCTTTTAATGATTCACAACAAAATGATCTCATCTTTTATTAATGTACAAGTAAAATAATTTAAGTTATCATTTTATTTGTTTAATTTTCCAATTATAGTAACATTTACTCTTATTTTAATTTAATTATGCCTCATTAGTACACAATTAAAATGATTCTTAATATTATTTTAATTGTTCATCCTTTAATAATTCACAATCAAAATAATTGTTAACATTATTTAATTACATCTTCTTTATTGAGTTACAATTAAAATAATTCTTAATAATGTTTTAATTGTTTGTCTCTCATTAATTCACAATTAAAATAATCTATAATATTATTTTAATTGCTTATGTATTATTAATCCACAATTAAAATAGTCATTTAATACTATTTTAATTCTGTAAATAATCTTCATTATTAACTTACAAATAAAATAATTTTTAGTTATTATTTTATTCGTTTAATGTTAACTCACAAATATTATTTTATTTATTTAATCAATTCACAAATAAAATTATCTTAAAGTATTATTTTATTTGTTTAATATTATTTAATCAACTCAGAAATAAAATAATTTTAAAGTATTATTTTATTTGATTAATATTATTTAATCAATTTACAAATAAAATATTATTTTATTTGTTTATTATTTTATTTAACTTACAAATAAAATAATTGTTAATTATTTTATTTTTATTATTATTATTATTATTATTATTATTATTATTTTTAATTATTATTATTAAAAATAAAACTTTTTTTTTCGGGTGGGTCGGATCGAACCGGTCAACCTAACCGGTTTGACCGGCCCGGGTAAACTATTGATTTTGACTGGCGCTGCAGTGCTCCCAATTAACACTAGGGGAGCGTTGCAGCGCCCTTGGGTAAAATATAATTTTGGTTTTTTTCCAGATTTTTTTTAATTTCCTAATCTTTTTGATTTAATCCTTCATAACATGCTCGTTTTAAATCCAAATAAGCTCAAATCAGTTTTGTTATTTTATAAACTCATAGCTCTTCAACATTCCAATTTTTACATTATTTTAAAAAACATTTATTTAACCAAAATTATTGGTTTTTCAAGCTAGAGTGCAATTTTGACATCCTTTACAAGAAAATTCACCATAAATCCATTTTAGCTCTGTTTTTGTTCATTCCACTTGAAAAATCTTCATATTTCATATAACTATAACACACAATTTTTAGATCATGCAAATGAGTTACAAATTTTATTTTATTTTTACCCAAATCACATATTTTCACTAGTACACTTAGGGTTTTTATGCCTACATGCATTATTCTTAATCATAAAACACATATAAACACATATTAATCATATATACTCCTTCACAAATCCTTTCTCGTGCTTTCAGAATTTAACATGATTTTCACACACAACATTCTCTCATAACTAAGCATAAATATTTACATAATTAGCTACAACATGCTACTAAGGAAAATATTTAGGGTTAGAAATTATTTATACCTTCTAGTAGCTTTCCTTCTCCTAGAAATGAACCTTATGTAGCTCTCCACCTTTTTCTTCCTTAGAGCTTCCACTTGAACCACCAAAGTGCAAGAGTTTTACTTGGTTTCTCCTTTTTATCTCAATTTCTCTCTTACTCTCTCTATAGCTCTTTCTCCAAATACTACTAAACTTTGAAAATAAATTTATAAACTCCTATTTATAGGAGTGCTAATATCCCCCAAGCATGCATTACCCATTGGCTAAGAAAGAGTTGGTGAAGTGTTGTCAAAATATCCTTAATTTAGGCTTAAAACCAAGCCTTTTAGTACTTATGGCCATAACCAAATTAATGGTGCACCTACAATGCTAAATAAAATAAATTTTAGCCTTACCCTATATAATTATAATTCCCACATGACTCCAAGCATAAAAAACAAATAACTTTCTAGCAATTCTACACACATGAATTTTTAATTTATAACAT
The DNA here is from genome assembly GCA_947179155.2 of Hedera helix. Classification (NCBI taxonomy): domain Eukaryota; kingdom Viridiplantae; phylum Streptophyta; class Magnoliopsida; order Apiales; family Araliaceae; genus Hedera; species Hedera helix. The sequence continues at coordinate 34,186,756 of OX359271.1, read as the reverse complement.
GTTGGACTATGTCACATTAATTCATATGACCTCCTAATATTCACATTGGACTTACTTTAATTACCCTCATTAATTCATGACACTATTTAATCATCTCACAACCGATTACTTAATTAATTAATTGATCCATCTTAATCATTATGCCACACAAGGCATATTACATAAGTTTTAATTAATTAAGTTCATCATCATCATCATCACTTACATTATTATTTATCACATATTTAATTAAATTATTAATGCTTACCACACAATATATAAATGTATGAGCACACAAATAATTTTTTTCAAGTAATTTATTGATTTCATTAATATAAGCATTTATAAATTTCTTGGATATTACATTACAATTAAGAGAAATTTCGGGTAGCAGAGCTTATTGTTTTCTAGGATTATTAGTTTCATGGAAGGATATAAATATATTCTGATTGATTTATTTATTAATTGTAAGGGTGAGATTGAACCAAAGAACTGAAGTTTTTAATTCATTAGTTAATCTTATTAATTTATTTTTGTTTATTTAGTTAATTATAAATCATTTAAACCTCTTTATTATTTGCTTTTAAATATTGCTAGAAACATTAGGATAAATAGAAAACAATATTACTCTCCGTGGGATCGACCATTTCTTGTCACTATACTGAATTTTGTATTCATAAAATAAGAGTAAGATTTTAATTTTGGAAGTGTTAACGACAGTCTCCCAAGGGGACAGAGGGTGATCAGATTGGGGGGCTGAAGATGATACATTTGGGGATGATAGTGCAACTATAACATAGAAAGACAAAGAAAAAGGTGCTGAAAAAGAAAAAAGATTTACCACTAACAAAGGGAAGGAATAACAAACTGCAAAAATTCAAACTTCTCAAGAAGAATCATATAAACCAGAGTTTTCATCATCTGACTATGATGACTCTGATGTGGAAAGGATGCCTAGGGTTGATGAGTTTAATCCTGAACCACTTGAACAAGAACATTAAGGGTATTTAGAATTTAGGGAAGGTGTCATAGAGGATTTTGAGTTTGAGTTGGATCAGAAATCATGGCATCAGACAAGGAAGGAATGTGTATTTAAAAAAGAACCTATCAAATAAGATCCAAGAAAGGTGTGTGGAGCCATGTACACGGTACTTCTATGCTACAAAAGTGCAAAGAGAGCTCACATTTAAAATTACTAGGTTACAAAAAGTGCATACTTGTGACAGAGACTGGGATTATTACTATATAGATGCAGTATGGATTGCTAAAAAATATGAAGATGATCTTTAAATGAATCCAACATAGGGACTTAATCAGTTTCATACTAAAGTAGTTAAAGATTTGGATATTGGGGTATCAAGGAGCCTGGCATACAAAGTTAAGAAAAGAGCAATGAAAAACATTGAAGGGAGTGCTGAGGAGGAGTATGTAATGATTTTGGACTATGTTGCAGAGCTTAGAAGAGTTATGTCTGGGAGTACTTACGTCATAAAGAAACCAAAATCAAAGTAGGGACATAACTTATGTAGGTTTTTTAGATTTTATGTATGTCTGCAACCATTAAAAGAAGGATTTAAATTAGGTTATAGACCACTAGTGGGGTTTGATGGTTGTTTTCTCAAATGACCATATAGGGTCAGTTATTAACTGCAGTTGGAGTTGACCCTAACAATGGGATGTGGCCAGTTGCTTGGGCCATTGTTGAAACTGAGAACATTGAGTCTTGGTTGTGGTTCATGGGCTTGCTTGTGGAAGATCTTGAGATTACAAATGATGGAGGCTGGACATTCATTTCAGACAAATAAAAGGTATAAACAGTAATCTATGTATTTATATTTTATTCCATCAATTATTATATTTATTGTATCCATTAAATAAATTACCTTTTTTTGTAAACAGGGTCTGGTTAATGCTTTAGAAGCTGTGGTCCCAGGTGCTAAACATAGACATTGTGTCATACATTTATATAGAAACTTTTGGCAAAAATATAAAGGGTCTGGTTTAAGAAAATTGGTTTGGAATGCTACTAAAGCTATAAACCCTTATGTTTTTCAAAAGGCAATGTAGGTGTTAAAAAAAGAAGATAAGAGTGCATATGAATGGTTAGCTCCTAAGCCATCTAGTCAGTGGAGTAGGTTTTATTTTCAGACCATATGCAAAAGTGACATGTTTGTTAACAACCATTATGAGGTATTTAATAGCAAAATTCTTAATAATAGAATGAAGCCAGTAATAGGGTGTCTAGAAGGATTTAGATTCTATTACATGAATAAGATTGTTAGGAGGGAAAAGATGTTGAAACAATGGTGCACTGTGCCCTAAAATTGCCAAAAAATTAGAAAAAAGGAAAGGTCAGACTACGGGTGGACTACCTTTGTGGTCAGGTGATGGTGGGAGGTTTACAGTTACTATAACTTCTGGGAATTATTCATTTGTAGTGGAGGTGGGACTTATCTGGGATGCCTTGTGACATGATTTGTCATGTATTAACAAAATAAGACATGATCCAGACACATGTACACGAGTGTTTAATCAAGGACACGTGTCTAAGAGTTTACAGTCACAACATTTATAAGGCACATAGTTGAGTGGGGTCCTATTGGGTTTGAGCCACCTTTACCACCAGTTAAACATACCCTAGTAGGCAAGCCTAAAGAGTTAAGAGAAAGGCTAATGATATTCCATCATTAAATCTAGAAGGTACAAGATTAAAGAGGAAAGGAACATCATTGAAATGCGGATTTTGAAGGAATGGGATCACAATTTAATAAAATGTCCTAAAGTAAGTTAAGTTTGTGTTTCTTTTTATGTGTTTTGTCATGTTTCTATTTATATGGCTGTTGAATATTGGGTTTAATACATTTCTGTTTGTCTTTTTTTAGAAACTGAATAAGCAGCCATATGTGATTTCATAATCTTCTCGGGCTCCACAAAGTCAGTCTTCTCAACCACCTCTAAAGGCTAAAAGGGCTAAAAAGGTTCAAAAGACTTTCCCAAGCTGCAGATGCATATCATACTCAAACTTTTCAACCTTCACCAATGACACAACACATGAGTCTATAATGTAACAAAATGGAATGAATGTTGATCAAGGCAAGTATGAGGTTTTACAAAGTGACAATGTGGTATCCATTATGAGGGTATGCAAATAACTGATTTAGATGATATATTACAAGCCAAAGACTACACATGGAAAGGAAAATAATGTACAACATTAAAAGACCTACAAGTTATAGCAAGATTCAAAAGAGAAAGATCTAGTTTAGGAAACCAATAAGTGGAGGGCCTACTGCCGACAAATAGTGTTGGGATGGGATTTTAGGAAGTTTTTTGTTTTTTTTTGAGGTAGATAAAATTGCACAGTGTTATGAATGTATTTGATGTATTATGTTGCCTAATACTTAGTCAGGTGTGGTTGGGATTGTAAATTGCACTGTATGATGCTTTTTGTTAATAGGCATGTTAAGTCAAGTGTTTTGAATTGCCAATGAGATATATTTTTTGTACTGTGAATTAATTACTTAATAGAATGGCAACAACAAGTCCTAGAAATTTATAACAGTTTGATTTTTTATTGAATTGTATTTATTTAGAGCATTTTGATTATAGTAGTATGGTTGTTGTGGTTTGTTTTGAATTGTGTTTATTTAGAACAATTTTATTAGAGCAATATGATTATAACAATATATTATAGTATTGTGCTTGTTGTGGTTATTATAGCAGTGTGGCTTGCTTGTGTTTATTATATCAGTGTGGTCGTAGACGTTGTTATTATAGTAGTATGGTTGGTGTATTTTTGCATTTTTGCAGTGTGGTTATTATAGCAGTTGGCCTTTGTGGTTATTATAGCAGTATGGTTGGTGCATTTATACATTTATGCAATATGGCTATTATAGCAATATAGCAGTATAGTTGGTGCATTGATGTAGTGTGCCTATGAAATGCACCGGATATCATAAATTACACGCCAATCATTTTATAGTATATATCATAAATAAGCCCAAAAAATGCACCAATTCACACAGAAAATAACATCTTCATTCACACATTGCCACATCAAAAATTTCAGATTACAGCATCTTTATTCAAAGAAATTACCCATAAATTACAACCAATAAATTACTAACAAAAGATGCCCAACAATTGCATTCCATACATAGCCTAATTTCTACCACTATATTCCCAGAAATTAAATTCCTAGTAATTGCCCACAAAAGTTGCGCTTTTTAGTCAGAGTACTAACATTACATATACAGCGTAGAAATTTACTTGTGGGGAATTTCATCCTTTGTTGAGATGAACATGAAATAAAAAATCATAATCCAAATTGTAATCAACAGACCCTATGTATTCCTTGCCCTATTTTTGCACTCCTTCAATTCATCTTTCTGAGCTTTGATTTCAACATCCACATTCTCTAATCTTCTAATTAATATAGGTATTACTACCATTGAATGCTCACATATTGGAGGATTAACCTAAACGAAGAAATGACAACCACCGAGCCCATCTTCCCACTAATTTGGACAACCAAGGAATCTTCTATCGGGATTGTTTGAGCTTTTCTAAGCCGTCTTAATCACTGAATTCTTCATGTACCATTAATTTTGATCTAGAAGCCTTAATTTTCCCTAATTTCCTTAATCGATTTTGGTGGATTTACAATATAATTGAGCTGCATATATGCTACTGAATTTGTTTGTGCTTTAGTAACTTGTTCCAGCTCAAAAAGGAGAAGAAGATATGGAAAAGATTTAAATACCCTTCCAAATCCACACGTCTGCCTTAACCAATCACTTTTGACTGATTAAGTGAATAAAGTGTGCTTTTTGTTATAAAAAATTGAAGCTTGGGTTGTACTTAGATACTTTTTTCAATTTGGGTTGCAAAAGTCAACATTGGTGTAAATTTTGGTGTGCTGTCTTTTAGTCTATTTATTATTTAGCGTAATATGGTAGATAGTTTATCTATAAGTTCGTTAAAACTATGTAATTTGAAAGTGATAAAAAAATATCATCTAGTTGGTTGAAAAGTTTTCTATATTATGTTTTAATTTAATAAAGTAAGTGAATTTACTAATTGAATGATATTTTTAATAAATATCTCATTAGTTAAAGTAAAAATTATATAATTTTAACTGATGTAGTCTCAAACGATATATTATTTTGATTTTGAAAGATAAATATATTATAATTTGTACTATTTATACTTGTACAATTTATGCTCCAATTTAAGATGACAATTGAACTAATTTTATTTTAGAATAAATCTCAATCAGTAATTCAATGTAAATTCTGTCCCCTAAAATTCATAAAGGATTATTGAGTTGCATTTAATTTTAAAATGTTACGGGGGGTTTTTCTTGTAACTTATTTATGAAATATGCTCTCTCGCGTGATACCCCTTCTCCTCAAGTCGAAGAATCACAGAATTGATGCCACTTTCAAATTTCCAATGCACTCACCACAAAAGCCTCCCAAAAGCCAAAATCCTACACTCCCAAATCATCACAACCACTAAATCTTCCTGTGCATACCTCACCTATAGTATAATTAACTTCTACAACAAGTGCGAACTGTAATGACCACGAATTTTGTTAGAAATTGTAATTATGATTATTAAATAATTAGCAGGAATTAAATTTTGTGTACTAATTATTTGTGCATTAGATAATTGAATGAATATACATGTGTATGTGTATATTTATTTAAAACAATGAAGCAAGATGTTATAATTAACTAAAGAAAATCTAATTGGATTATATTTTAAATCCAAATGAGGTATTAAACTAGGTCAATTAAATTTACCTAGTAGCCCATGTAATTGAATTAAGCCTTAGTCCATGTAATTAATTAAACAAGCCTAATGCTTATTTTAATTAAAGATAACATAGTTTATTTATTGTTAGCCCAATGTGTTAATTAAATTGAGCCCAAACCAATTAAATGAATGAGCCCAATATATTTAATTCTAGAGTCCAATGTGGAGCCCAATAGGAAGTCAAAATTGGTTAACAATTAAACATATGTGTGTGTGTGTATATATATATATATATATGCACAATTAAAGCATGAAAAATAAAAGAAAAATGGAGCCAAAATGGCCCATTTGGCCTTCCAAAATGGTCCCCACTTGGGGGTTGCTTGATTTGCTTGGTTGCTTCAATTTCACTTCTTGTCATAGTAGCTCAACCACTCTAGTCATTCACATTGTCAATCAAACGGTCATTCACTCTAATAGTAATCCTAATTAAGCACTAAATTGACTATGTTGGTGAATTAGAAAAGTTGATAATGGATTAGTAGAGTACTATAAAAGAAGTACTCTACACAAGTATTATGTTGGTTAGTTCATCTGCAAGCTTTTCAAGAGAGAAAATAGAGACCATTTGAGAGAGAAAAGTGAGTATATACTTGTGAGTTGAAGGAGAGTGCTAGAGAAGGAGCTTGACATATGTCAAGTAGTTTCACAACATACTTTGGAAGGAAAAGAAGAAAAGCATCCAAGACCATAAGGTTCAAAAGTGCTCTAAACCTTTCTTTGTTCATTTTTGTAGTCTAGATAGATTTTAAACGGTTAAAATATATTTTTAATCGATCAAAATTTCTTTTGATGGTCTAGAAGTCTTAAACTATGTTATATATGTATATTCATGGTTTGATGTGTTTATATCATGTTTTGGTATGTGTTGATTGCATAAAAATGGAAGAACTATCCATATTAGCCTTTACCGATAAAATCCTAGTCAAGCATGTTATATTTTATGTTGTAGTTTGGAATGTACAAGTTGGAAAATGGATTTTTATGACTAGAAAGTTACATATATGAGTTTTAAAGAAAACTTAACTTGAAGCTTTCAAAAATATTGAAAAACAAAGGAGTTATGGCTTTTACTGCAAAGTAGGTCGTTTTTAAACCCTAAGTGGTTCGATCCTTAAATTATGTGTCGAACATTTTCAAAAATTTGATCGAACAATGAAATTTTGTAAAACAAGAAGTTAGGAACATATCAACACTGATTTTGTGTCATTTGGATGTGTAGATTTTATTTTATCAAGGTTTGAATCAAAAGTGTAAAAAATGTCAAAAAAACTGAAAATTGAAATTTGTTTCTGCAGTACAGCGCCGGGGCGCCGTGTTGCAGTACAAATCACTGCGCCGGGGCGCCGTTGTGACACCCCCAAATCTGGGCCCACACAACCCAAACTTGAGTTGTTAAAAGACTATAACAAAATTATTGCAAGGTAGAACAACGTTCAACAATACAGTGTATAATAATACACAACTAAGTCTTCACTATTATTATCACATTATTTTACAATACGTGAAGACTACGATAGCTATCTCTCGGACTTTCACTCCATTCCCCGGCTAGACCCAGCTACGTTCTCATCTCCTATTGAAAAGTAATGGAACAAAAGAAATGGTGAACTCAAATAGCCTAGTAAAGAATATCATGACTAAGATAATGACAAATAAGTTATCGTTAGCCTTCAACAGTTGAGTTCTTGATAGAATACAATAAACTACAAGGTTTATATCAAAAACTAAAGTTAAATTCTTGAACAATGTTCAGATCAATAATAGCAGCGGAATGAGCAATTTATTAGAAGAATAATGCAGACTATAGTGTCCACTCGCTTCTTTTTTTAGGAAAAATATTATCAACTTTTATCATCTGAAACACCATTAGTCAAGATAATACAAATTCACAGTTCCTGGTCATAATCATGCAGATCAACAGTTCATCTTTGCACTACGGGCCAAAGAATTTCAATATAACACCAACGGTCATGATTATACCAGATTCAGCCTTTGGTCATAATCATACCAAATAACAGTTCATCTTTGCACTACGGGCCAAAGATATTCAATATAACACCAACGGTCATGATTATACCAGATTCAGCCTTTGGTCATAATCATACCAAACAACAGTTCATCTTTGCACTACGAGCTAAAGAGAACATTCACCATGTGCCATAAAAGACACCGAACAGATGTATCGCCTTTAACCTATTATATCGCATTTAACTTATCATCTGTTCAACAATTATATCGTATATGTGCCCCCGGCCATAGATATTCACAACAACTTGATTTTGGATGATTAGAATGATATACATGATGAACAGAAGAAATAGGATAAACAATAAGTATCAGAAGTTTACTTTGTGCAGATTCAAATAATATTCAAATTGTTAACATGATGTGGAGTGAAATTCAAAAATGATATTCAGGATCCACAGTTCAGAATAATGGTTACAGTTCAATAGAAAGGTTCACGTAAATAGGATGGTTCAATTGAAATAATGAAGTGCAACTATTATGGAACATATAATATTTTCAGTAATTATAGAAGCAATAGTTCCATAATAAGTTTCGATTCAGGTGTATGAAAGAAAATAATATCTCTTACCGTAGTAGGTTTGATTAACAAAAGATGAAGGAAATTAATATCCCTTACCATAGTAAGTTTGAATAATGGAAGATGAAAAAGATGGTATCCCTTATGAGTATAAAGAAAAATAATATCATTTACGAATATGAGAGAAAATGATATTACAAACGAATATGGAATAAAAGTGTCATGTGATAATTCGTGTAGACAAATTATTTTCACAAGAGACAAATAAGAAATAAATACAAAGGGTTATTCACCAACAGGCGGTAGTCCGCGCAATAAGGTTATTCTCACAATTTAATAAAATTTGAATACAAAGAGTTATTCACCAAACAGGTGGTAATCCGCGCAGTAAGGTTATCCTCAGAGATTAATAAAGAATGAATACGAAAGGTTATTCACCAACAGGCGGTAATCCGCGCCGTAAGGTTATTCCCACAAATTAATACATGGAAATAAATGACACATCTTATGAGTAAAAAAGAAACGATATTATTTTCGAGAATCAAAGAATGATAATCCCTTACCGTGGTAAGTTTAAATAATAGAATATGAAATAAGATGATATTCCTTACTTTAACACGTGACTGAATATTGATTTAAATGAGGTTGATTAACTTGAACAGTACACGTACACTTATAGATCTTCACAAATACTCAAGATGACTTAAGCACACTTAGAGAGAACTTACGCAAGAAGTATTTAGAGAGTGAAAGAAAGAACAAGTAAGGAAGTTTATGAAAAATTCTTAAGTTAAGGCCTCTATTTATGTTTCCTAATTTAATCTAAACCGTTCATTTCAAGATAATGTTTAATCCATACCATTCATTTCATCTTTTAAGGTTTCTTTTATCTAAATCATTCAATTAAAGATCATCTTTTAATCTACACAATCCATTTCAAATTCTATATTATCTTTAATCTATACCATTCATTTCATCTTTTAAGATTTCCTTAATCTAAACCATTCATTTAAAGATCATCTTTTAATCTACATCATCCATTTCAAATTCTATATTATCTTTAATCTATACCATTCATTTTATATCACCTAACTTTATATTATAAACAAATAACTTTATCAATTCAATTATTCAACAATAATTTACACTTATTCATTATTATGACTAATTGTTATAAATACAGTGTAGTTGGCTCTCTGAGTTAGATATCAAGTCAATTAATTAATGAAATACAACTGTTTAAATAACACCATAATAGAGATAACAATAATGCAGAAATTATGTAAAAGAAAGAATACGTTACTGTGTCATGACAATTATTGATTCAATAATGTGAATTACTGTGCATATGCTACTGTGACATTTATCAGTTTAATAATATGAATTATTGTGCATGTGACAATAAAGTCAAATATTGTACGATAACCACTTTATCAGTTTAATAATACGATACAATGTGCAATGCTGTGTGCTACTGTGGAATACCGTGTGCTACTGTGCAATACCGTATGTTACTATTCTTTTACCACCGGATATTTTAACAATTAAAAGTGATAGTAACATTAACCATTTAAAAATTATTTATGTTATTTTCTATATCCGACAATTATTCGTTGTGGGGTCCACCAATGATTGGTTCGTACGGCGTCGTCGTACGAATATTCCCCGACAGAACGAATATTCCCCGACCAAACGAATATTGTTCGACATAATATAATTTACACATAACATCCTTAACTTTTAACTTTAACAATTTAACCACTTACTGTTTCATGAAAATATATATGAAGAAAAATTAAATTTTATATTTCATAAAATTCGGGGTCTTACAAGCTGTGCACTGTTCCGGGAAAAAATTATAAATTCGAACGGGGTCGGGTCGGGTCTGTTCGGGTCATAAAATGAAAAAATGTTCCAAAAATTATTTTAGTATTTTTGGACTTAGTAAATATATATTTTTAAAGTTGTAGATAATTGATTTAATAATTAAAAGTGTATAAATATTATTATTGAATTAATAATATAATAAAGTTAATAAAATATTATTAAATAAATAATAATATTAAAACATTATTAATATTAGAATATGAATAAAATATTATTAAATAATTAATAATATTAGATAATTAATAAAATATTACTAAATGAATAATAATATTAGAATATAAATAAAATATTATTAAATGATTAATAATATTAGATAATTCATAAAATATTATTAAATAATTAGTAATATTAGATAAGCCAATAAAATATTATTAAATGATTAATAATATTAGACAGCTAATAAAATATTTTTACATGATTAATAATATTAGATAATTAATAAAATATTATTAAATAATTAATAATATTAGATAATTAATAAAATATTAATAAATGATTAATAATATTAGATAATAATTAAAATATTATTAAATAATTAATAATATTAGATACTGAATAAAATATTAATAAATAGTTAATAATATTAGATAATGAATAAAATATTATTAAACGATTAGTAATATTAGTTAATGAAATCTTATGATTAATAATATTAGAAGATTTATAAGATATTATTAAATGATGAATAATACTATAAGGCTAATAAAATATTATTAAATTGTCAATAATATTAAATAAGTGGTTGAACTATATTAAATAATTAATATAGGTTCTTTGTGTATGAAAGATTATCAAGTAGTGATAATATTTCCTAAGTGTTTAAATACCCGTAATTACTCAATTATGTGGTTCGTAATAGTTATAAAGGTCATCATACCTATGAGTATATGATACTAATTTAAGATTAAACTGATTTAATTGTTAGGTCCGTTCAAGGATTATTAAATTAAATTGGTTAGCCGTAGACGACGCACGAGGCAAGTTTTCTTGAACTAACTTGTATTTATTGTTGCAAGATTTCTTCAGCTTTATTTATATTGAGCAATTCAATTATTGTTGAGCAAGTATCTATACTCGTAGTTACTTGACAGAGCTTTGAGTGGATTAATTATTTAAAATTATTTCACATCATTATTGTTATTGTATTCGCACATAGTACTTTTGCAAATGTTGTAGTTCATTAATTCAAGAACTGTTTAAGAATGTCTAATCTAATTGTTTCAGTTAGGCAATGCATGTCTAAATTCATCAAATTGAATATTTTAAAAGCTTATCCAAACCATTGGTTGGTGCGAATTCTTATAGTAAGACTGAGAATGAACAACCCTAAATAAGGGGGATTTTTACTTGTCGGAAAACTGAATTTGCGCAAGATGTCTGAATGTTATGCATATACATGTGGTACAAGAGGCTGATCCCCTCGAGTACTAGTTTTTCGAGGAGTCAGATATGTACCAATGTCTGTTCTACCTTAGTAGCAGTTCATGGTCCTTAAAGACCACTTAGCAGTAAAGAGTCAATCCATTCCTATATTGATAAATTGATTCTTGATTTCTTTCATAATTGTTATCTATTGTTGAAAACCCTAATATTAATTTTTCTTTCATCATGATATATCCTGTATTTGCTTATAAACTTGTTGAGTCATTTAGTTGCTCATTCTTGCTATATCATGACTTATTTCAGTTAAGTCAGAGTGTTATAAACATGACAAAGGCAAGGGAAAAGCCAACACTTAGATTAGTTTGATGTATGCTAGATTAATTACTTTTATGTAATTTCTTTTGTAAATCTTTTATATTCCCTTAATATATGTAGTGCTATGTTAAGGTTAATCGACCTTGGAAAGTGTAGCCTTTTTATAAGGAACCTTTTGTATTATTCCGCAGTTCAAATGCAATGTATGTATTTAATTGTTGATTAAGTATTGTACAGTGAGAACCAAACCCGAGGTTGTGGAATCCGGATTTGGGGTTGTCACAACACTTACAAGAAGCTAATCTCACTTTCAAAGTGATACAAGACTAAGACGTTGTCTCGTGGACAGGGGCGGATCTAGCCCCTTGGATCAGTGGGGTCAATATTTTTTTTTTAAAATACAAAATAAAATAAAAATATAGTACAATAATTTATAAAATTAAATAATACTCGTATTCGAAAGGTACTCGAATCTGATTTGATTCGACTCGAATTTTTTTTTTTTTATTCGAACTCGAGTAAACAAATTATTTGAATATTAGGATATAATTTGTTTATTCGGATTCGATTCGATGCAAAATTGTCTTGCTCATATTCGATTCGAATTCAAAATGGAATTTAAACAATATACTCATATTCGACTCGATGACATACAATGATACTCAAGCTCAACTCGATTTAACTCAAAATTCTGTTCGAACTACTCGTTTTGAAATGAACTCGAGTAAAAACAAACTTGTGTCATATTATTGATTCCAAATTTACATTTTACAATATATAATTTACACAGATATTTAAGGTAGTTTCCTAAAAATGTAATAGTTTTAATGTTTCACCACTAGAATGGAGTCAGGATTGTTCATAAAATAATTGTTTCATTTCAAGTAATATGAATTCAAATGATTATATGAATCTCCTACAATCATAAGAAATACATAAAAATAAAATAAAAAATATCATCCAATTAAACAATCTTAGCTCAATTTCAAATCAAGATAATTCCAATCACTGAATCATAATAAAACAACAAAGGAACCCATTTCATTATCCCTAAAACAGAACGCAAATGATTAGTTGATCAAAATTAAACTTACACTTCTTTTGGATTTCTGATCTGAGGATTCACTATGTTCAATATCAGGCACAAACCTAGATTGGACCCCGCCAGGGTAGGTGAAACACAGATTAAGAAAGAGAAGAGAGTGAACAAAGCCAACACAGTGAAGATTAGAGTGTTTAAGGCACCAACTAAGGTCTGTAACCCTAATAAATCTTCAAGGAAAAGGAAAATTGTGATATAATATATGAAATCCACAAGCACAAACAATTAGATAATATGGGAATTAAGAGAAATTGTCTAGCCCCTTGGATCAGTGGGGTCAATATTTTTTTAAAATACAAAAAAAATAAAAATATAGTACAATAAATTATAAAATTAAATAATACTCGTATTCGAAAGGTACTCGAATCCGGTTTGATTCGACTCGAAAACTATTTGTTTTGATTCGAACTCGAGTAAACAAATTATTTGAATATTATGATATAATTTGTTTATTCGGATTCGATTCGATGCAAAACTGTCTTGCTCATATTCGATTCGAATTCAAAATGGAATTTAAACAATATTCTCATATTCGACTCGATAACATACAATGATACTCAAGCTCAACTCGATTTAACTCAAAATTATGTTCGAACTACTCGTTTTGAAATGAACTCGAGTAAAAACAAACTTGTGTCATATTATTGATTCCAAATTTACATTTTACAATATATAATTTACACAGATATTTAAGGTAGTTTCCTAAAAATGTAATAGTTTTAATGTTTCACCACTAGAATGGAGTCAGGATTGTTCATAAAATAATTGTTTCATTTCAAGTAATATGAATTCAAATGATTATATGAATCTCCTACAATCATAAGAAATACATAAAAATAAAATAAAAAATATCATCCAATTAAACAATCTTAGCTTAATTTCAAATCAAGATAATTCCAATCACTGAATCATAATAAAACAACAAAGGAACCCATTTCATTATCCCTAAAACAGAACGCAAATGAATAGTTGATCAAAATTAAACTTACACTTCTTTTGGATTTCTGATCTGAGGATTCACTATGTTCAATATCAGGCACAAACCTAGATTGGACCCCGCCAGGGTAGGTGAAACACAGATTAAGAAAGAGAAGAGAGTGAACAAAGCCAACACAGTGAAGATTAGAGTGTTTAAGGAACCAACTAAGGTTTGTAACCCTAATAAATCTTCAAGGAAAAGGAAAATTGTGATATAATATATGAAATCCACAAGCACAAACAATTAGATAATATGGGAATTAAGAGAAATTGTCTAGGCCCTTGGATCAGTGGGGTCAATATTTTTTTAAAATACAAATAAAAATAAAAATATAGTACAATAAATTATAAAATTAAATAATACTCGTATTCGAAAGGTACTCGAATCTGATTTGATTCGACTCGAATTTTTTTTTTTTTTATTCGAACTCGAGTAAACAAATTATTTGAATATTAGGATATAATTTGTTTATTTGGATTCGATTCGATGCAAAACTGTCTTGCTCATATTCGATTCGAATTCAAAATGTAATTTAAACAATATACTCATATTCGACTCGATGACATACAATGATACTCAAGCTCAACTCGATTTAACTCAAAATTATGTTCGAACTACTCGTTTTGAAATGAACTCGAGTAAAAACAAACTTGTGTCATATTATTGATTCCAAATTTACATTTTACAATATATAATTTACACAGATATTTAAGGTAGTTTCCTAAAAATGTAATAGTTTTAATGTTTCACCACTAGAATGGAGTCAGGATTGTTCATAAAATAATTGTTTCATTTCAAGTAATATGAATTCAAATGATTATATGAATCTCCTACAATCATAAGAAATACATAAAAATAAAATAAAAATTATCATCCAATTAAACAATCTTAGCTTAATTTCAAATCAAGATAATTCCAATCACTGAATCATAATAAAACAACAAAGGAACCCATTTCATTATCCCTAAAACAGAACGCAAATGATTAGTTGATCAAAATTAAACTTACACTTTTTTTGGATTTCTGATCTGAGGATTCACTATGTTCAATATCAGGCACAAACCTAGATTGGACCCCGCCAGGGTAGGTGAAACACAGATTAAGAAAGAGAAGAGAGTGAACAAAGCCAACACAGTGAAGATTAGAGTGTTTAAGGAACCAACTAAGGTCTGTAACCCTAATAAATCTTCAAGGAAAAGGAAAATTGTGATATAATATATGAAATCCACAAGCACAAACAATTAGATAATATGGGAATTAAGAGAAATTGTCTAGCCCCTTGGATCAGTGGGGTCAATATTTTTTTAAAATACAAAAAAAATAAAAATATAGTACAATAAATTATAAAATTAAATAATACTCGTATTCGAAAGGTACTCGAATCCGGTTTGATTCGACTCGAAAACTATTTGTTTTGATTCAAACTCGAGTAAACAAATTATTTGAATATTATGATATAATTTGTTTATTCAGATTCGATTCGATGCAAAACTATCTTGCTCATATTCGATTCGAATTCGAAATGGAATTTAAACAATGTACTCATATTCGACTCGATGACATACAATGATACTCAAGCTCAACTCGATTTAACTCAAAATTATGTTATAACTACTCGTTTTGAAATGAACTCGAGTAAAAACAAACTTGTATCATATTATTGATTCCAAATTTACATTTTACAATATATAATTTACACAGATATTTAAGGTAGTTTCCTAAAAATGCATAGTTTTAATGTTTCACCACTAGAATGGAGTCAGGATTGTTCATAAAAAAATTGTTTCATTTCAAGTAATATGAATTTAAATGATTATATGAATCTCCCACAATCATAAGAAATACATAAAAATAAAATAAAAAATATCATCCAATTAAACAATCTTAGCTCAATTTCAAATCAAGATAATTCCAATCACTGAATCATAATAAAACAACAAAGGAACCCATTTCATTATCCCTAAAACAGAACGCAAATGAATAGTTGATTAAAATTAAACTTACACTTCTTTTGGATTTCTGATCTGAGGATTCACTATGTTCAATATCAGGCACAAACCTAGGTAGGACCCCACCAGGGTAGGTGAAACACAAATTAAGAAAGAGAAGAGAGTGAACAAAGCCAACACAGTGAAGATTAGAGTGTTTAAGGAACCAACTGAGGTCTGTAACCCTAATAAATCTTCAAGGAAAAGGAAAATTGTGATATAATATATGAAATCCACAAGCACAAACACTTAGAGAATATGGGAATTAAGAGAATTGTCTAGCCCCTTGGATCAGTGGGGTTAATTTTTTTTTAAAATACAAATAAAAATAAAAATATAGTATAATAAATTATAAAATTAAATAATACTCGTATTTGAAAGGTACTCGAATCCAGTTTGATTCGACTCGAAAACTATTTGTTTTGATTCAAACTCGAGTAAACAAATTATTTGAATATTAGGATATAATTTGTTTATTCGGATTCGATTCGATGCAAAACTGTCTTGCTCATATTCGATTCGAATTCGAAATGGAATTTAAACAATGTACTCATATTCGACTCGATAACATACAATGATACTCAAGCTCAACTCGATTTAACTTAAAATTATGTTCGAACTACTCGTTTTGAAATGAACTCAAGTAAAAACAAACTTGTATCATATTATTGATTCCAAATTTACATTTTACAATATAGAATTTACACAGATATTTAAGGTAATTTCCTAAAAATGCAATAGTTTTAATGTTTCACCACTAGAATGGAGTCAGGATTGTTCATAAAATAATTGTTTCATTTCAAGTAATATGAATTCAAATGATTATATGAATCTCCCACAATCATAAGAAATACATAAAAATAAAATAAAAAATATCATCCAATTAAACAATCTTAGCTCAATTTCAAATCAAGATAATTCCAATCACTAAATCATAATAAAACAACAAAGGAACCCATTTCATTATCCCTAAAACAGAACGCAAATGAATAGTTGATCAAAATTAAACTTACACTTCTTTTGGATTTCTGATATGAGGATTCACTATGTTCAATATCAGGCACAAACCTAGATAGGACCCCCCCAGGGTAGGTGCAACACAGATTAAGAAAGAGAAGAGAGTGAACAAAGCCAACACAGTGAAGATTAGAGTGTTTAAGGAACCAACTGAGGTCTGTAACCCTAATAAATCTTCAAGGAAAATGAAGATTGTGATATAATATATGAAATCCACAAGCACAAACACTTAGAGAATATGGGAATTGAGAGAAATTGTCTCAACTTCATCGATTCTGGATAGCCATTCAAATAAAAAAGAGACAAAAGACTGAAAGTGTTGTCACATTGCAAAGTCACGTGGGCTTGTTCAGTTTTGATAATAGTGAATTAATGCTTTTGGTATTATGGGCTCAAGGTGTTGGAAAATGTCTGATGAAAATTAAGCGGTGTTAATTGACCCCATTGCCTTTAAGGTGGATCTGCCCTTAAGTTATGGAACAACCTTATCAATGGCTACTCTCAACTGGGTGGTACCCAAAATTCATTTTTTGTTATGAAACTCTTTAAACGCATAAGGAGAGAAGTTGGGTTCCTCTCAGACGGTCTACTTTTGTCAAATTTTTCACTGCCATTTCAATTTTGGTAGACTTATTTGGTAGGCAACAAGCTCATTAGATTGGGATAAAGATAAGGAGTGGTGGTGATATGTTTGTGGGTAGTGTTGTTCGCAATAGGCACATAAATGATCTAGAAGGGGGGGGGGGGGGGGGGGGAGTTAAATAGGTCATTTCAATTCTTTTTAAATTATAGCTTCAAAATGATTTACTTTTGAAATGGCAGGGAAATAATTGATTTTTTGTTAAACACCTCTTCAAAAGTTGAGTTAGAAACAGTTGCAGTTCTGATTTTAGTTTGTGTTACTGAAATGTTATTTCAAAAATAATAAAACAGTTAAGGCAGTTAAAACAGTTATAACAGTTATGATGAAAGCAATAAAGAGATAAGCGGAGGCACAAAAATTTTAAGTGATTCGGAGCACAAATATCTCTTAATCCACTCTTTTGCACTTTTAGCAAAAAATCCACTAAGGATATTAATCTCCACAATCAGATCACAAAGATCTATTACATCACTGAATCACAAAGATTCCTTTGAGTCATAGTCTCGGCTTAGGTCATAAAGACCTGAGTTCACTTAAAACCATTCCACTTTGGACAAAGTCCATACCCCTTAGGGACTGATTCCCTCAGAATCAGGCTAGTCACGAAGTCTTGACTTTTGTTGTTAACGAAGGTGTGTTTGAGGTGCTGCTATGTTGGCGTTAAACTCTTCTTTCTGATAAAACTTAGCAGCTAAACAATTTCTCTTTGACTTTGATCTCTGGAGTTGTTGGATAAGCCTTTCTTACTTCTACTCAGATTTTAAGGAAATTGCTATTTTGATTAATCCTCCAAAGTAAGTATTAACTTTAGGATGATGATTTAACCTTTCTGTAGATCAATCTTCTTCTCATCTCCCTTCTTCTCTTTTTGAACTCTATGATTTTGATAAGTTCAGCTCTCTCTCTCTCTCTCTACATTGGCAGTTTCATCTTTTTTTCTTTTCTTTCTCCGCCACTGCCACACATTTGAATTTTGAATAAGTCTTATATTTATAGAGAGATGTCTAATGATTTATCCATTGAAAAATATCCGTTACTTCATTTAACGTTCTAATTGCAGAGAATCTCTGATGAAGATATTGTGTTAGATTTCTTTTAGACCCATCTTCATCAATTTACCAAAAACAAAAACTCCGTATCTGGTATTGCTTTTACCTTTTTTTCATTTTCTCTTTGAAGGTCAGCTCCCCCTTACTTTGTCAATTTCTGTCATTGTAATTTCTTGCCCAGTGTCTTAGTCATCTGGTAAAGTACATCCTTTATTCCTTGTCTTTTATGACTAGTTGTCCTCATCTTGCTTTTTTGCTAAAAAATCCTTTGATGAGGTCATCTGTTGTGGTGAATTTATCTCTTGATGTTGTTATCTTTACGTATTCTGATGGGTATGATACTTAGGCATCTTAACATAGTTATGACTATACGTTCTGAAGTGCCTTCACCATTATGATGATCTCCATGATGTTGTTTTGACTTGTTTTGTACATTCCTTGGAGTAATCCTTATTTGTCCACCTTGCATTTAATCATTCTTGAAATCTTCAGCTTGCAGAAAATTTCTTCCTTGGTGGATATGTCATCTTTCTCACCCTTCTTTTTATTGATGTATACCTCTATCTCTCTCTTTAACCTGTTCTCTTTATGTGTTTGACCATTTATCTTCCACAAAGTTTGTACTGGGATCAGAGCTCTACGTTCTTCTGTACGATCTTGCTGCTCAGTTCTACGAAATTAAGCCTTTACGATGCTTGATTAGTCTTCTGAGGATTTTTCTTTGCTATACGTCTGTGAGTTAACTCTGCAATCTGATCTTTACTGTACGATTCAAAGATCTGATCTTTACTATACGAATTATAGAAAGTTCTGTATTTGACATTTCCATATGATTTACTCTCCTTATTCTTCTGCAATCTTTAATTGAGCTTGCTCTATTGTTGACATAACTGTACGATCTATTTGAAGTGCCCATACTTCTGCGATGATGCTATATGAACTGATTCCTTTCCTTCAACAATACGAATGTGTTCTGCGAACTGGTCTCAAGCTTTATGATTTGTTATACGATCTTGACTTTGTGTATTCTGCGATCTCTTCAACAATTACATTCTCCTTTATGATTTATGAACATACTCTGTGAATCCCAAAATGATCTCATTAATCGTTTGATACAGAACACTTATGATTTCCTACAGTCTATACATCCACTTTTCTTCATAGATTAACCTAACAAGTTTGATCTTCTATTCTAAGTCCTTGTACATTGATTTCACTATTAAGGACAATACAAAAGTTACAAATTACAAATATACATTAACAACCAAATCGAAATTCAAGTTCTTGTACAATGCGTTCTTTTATAAAGACTGTACAAATTTCTTATTTGCCAACATAATCATGAACTGATAAACTCCCCCTATTTTATATACAGTTTATGTATTGAACTATACGAACATCATCATCAAATTGTCATGCATTTGTACTAACAGGTAGTTCTTTTGAGGCAAATACTAGCTGGAGCAATGGTAGCTTCTGACGAGCATTTTTCAAAGAAAAATATATAAATAGATTTTAGCTTCAGACTTTAAAGCTAATGATCGATCAAGAAATTAAGTGACATAAAGCAAAACTTACAAGTTAAAAAGCTCAAAGCATACCTTACAATCTAAAGGACACTCTACGTTTTCTAAAAAGCCACTCTACGCCTTTGAAGAAATCGATCATCGCTGCTAAGTCATTTGAAGAAGAGCTTAATGCAACTTAACAGCATGCCAAACTCAAACAACAGATAGATCGTAGTGATCCAAGTAAAGACGAGTCTTGGTAGCTTACCTAATTCTAAGTGAATCAGACTTTGTGAGAGATTAAGATGAGTTGGTGTCTCGCCTAATTCGAAGTGAATCAGACTTTGTGTGAGGTTAAGAAAGTTTTGGTCGCTCATTTGATTATGAGAGAATGAGTTTTGGAGGCTCGCCTGATTCCAAAGGAATCAGTTCTCTGTGCGAGGTTAAGTTTAAGTGACTTGTTGTAATTGATTCTAAGAGAACCGTGGTTTTGGTGACTTTATCCTTAGTGGATGATCCCTGCTCAGATGAGTGAAAAAGAGGATTAGGCATAGTTTAGACTCCGAAACTTTTAAAAATCATTCTCTTTTATTGCTTTACTTAAACTCAACTGAGACTTGATTCCACACTCATTATCACTAAAATCATATTTAAGATCTTTAATCAATTTTTATGGGGTTTTATAAAACACAATATTCCACTGTGCTTAATTGAAAAGGACTAATTGATAAATTATTGAGTAAATAATTTTTATCTGTGTTTTTTTAAAAGATCTATTTAACTCCTCTTCTAGATCTCTTTGTGTCATCTAGGAATAACAAATTCTATTACATGGGTGGCAATGATCATTGGGTTTGCAGAGTCTTGGGATTGTGAAAAAGCGTCGACTCTGTTCTCCAAAGTGCATTTTTCTGGGATGAAGGCTAGTGAGTCTACCCTTGTTGGATTTCTATATGCTTGTAGTTATAGTGGTGGTATAGAAGAAGGAAAGCAAGTCCATGGGTATCTTGTAAAGTCTGGAGTTGAATCGCAAATTTATATAATGGCAGCTTTGGTTGGCATGTATGCAGTATGCTAACTGTGGTTGTGTAAGTCATGCTAGGAAGGGGTTTGATTATTTACGAGGCCCTGATATGGTCTTGTGGACTTCCATGATTGGAGGGTACGTTCAGAACGGAGAGAATGAAAGTTCTGTAGACTTGTATTGTAAAATGCAGATAGAGGGCATTTTGCCCAATGAGTTGACTATTGCCCGTGTCCTTCTAGCCTTTCTGCTTTTGAGCAAGGAAAGTGATACATGCTCATACCGTTAAGTTTGGATTTGGTCTTGAAGTTCCAACTGGAAGTGCTCTGGCAACTATGTATGCAAAGTATGGAAGCCTTGAAGATGGAAACCTCGTCTTCAGAAGGATGCCCGAATGGGATGTCGTGTCATGGAACTCAATGCTTTCTTGTCTTTCTCAATATGGACGTGGCGATGAAGCACTTGAGCTCTTTGAAGAGATGCGACTGGAAGGCACAAAACCAGACAATGTTACTTTTGTTAACATTCTCAGTGCTTGTAGCCACACAGGCTAGGTAGAGAGAGGTTGGGTTGTTTATTTCAAGATGATGTCTGATGAATTTTGTATTCTACCAAGAGTGGATCACTATGCATGCATGGTTGATATTCTGACCCGGGCCGAGAAGCTGTACGAAGCAAAAGATTTGATTGAAATGGGAACTTTTGATTTGTGGCGCATTTTATTAAGTGCTTGTCGGAGCTACCATGATTACAGACTAGGGGCTTATGCAGGAGAGAAATTGATGGAGTTGAACTTGAAAGAATCATCTACTTATGTCTTGTTGTCTAGTATTTATACAGCATTGGGCAGGAGGAAAGATGTGGAACGGGTAAGAAGGATGATGAAACTTCGAGGTGTGAGCAAGATGATTGGGTGTAATTGGATTGAACTGAGGAATCAGGTGCATGTGTTTGTTGTTGGTGTTGGGCTTTGTGGAGCCTAGTTGTGTTTGATCCGGTTGACGACCCGACCCAAATAATGTTGCATAGTTTTTAATGGGAGATTTTCTAAGGCTTAGTCCATGAAGCGAGGCTTGTGTCGTAAAAAATTTTGGTCTGTTTTGTAGTCCATTGTAATTCCTATGTGCAGGAAGTAGAAAACCCAGTTTTGGTGATTAGAGTTTCTGTGGACTAGGCAAATTGCAGAACCACGCAAATTCTGTCTTGTGTGTGTTTTCTCTATTTTTTGTTTCTCAAGGTTTGGGATTTTTCAGATTATTTCTCTTTAGTTGGAGGCCAATTGTATCCACAAATTAAAGAAAAATGGGGTGACGTACGAAGTTTAAGCAAGCTAATGAAGGATGAAGGTTATGAACCGCTTCTGATATAATCTTGGCGGGATTTGAAGACTCATGGATATGATAGCCTTGCGTGCATTAACTTCGTCGATTTTGTAGTCTATACTTTCATTTTTTTTTCTTTTTACCCAATAGTTTGCAAGTATTTACAGCACTTGGGTGTACCTTTGTCTATCTACCCAACGATTTATGATATTAATAACCAAATTTTGTAAGAAATATCATTGACAGAATTAATTTTATAATTTTTTTCCTTTTTTTCTGACATGCATGTTTGTGGCCTGTCAGATGTTATCTGATTACTATGAAGTAAACTTCATGGTAAGTTCATTTATAGATCAATAAGGTGCTGATATGCAGATAGAGAGAACAATCATCAACCTGCGTGTTAGCACCTAATTGGTTTAGAAGTAAACTTACCATGAAGTTTACGAACTTCGTAGTAACCGGATCCCTCTATTTGAGGTGGAGTGGAAGCTGAATAGCTGATCACCATATTAATTTTTTATTTTTTTTTGGGTAATGCTGTTTCAAAATGGACGCTTGTTCGTACCAGTATAACTATGGCGGTGCTGATTGATTAGCTTTCTGATTTATGAAACACAATTCCTGGGGCTGAGAGCCATGAAACTATTGATCTGTAAATATGAAGAACTGCATGCTATGCTTTGCTTGTTAACTAAGGCCCGGCTTGGTTGTGTAGTTGTACATCTAGTTTATTTCCTTCTAATGACCCTTCTATATACGACTCTGGAATGAATGTGGAACCTCTTTGTTAAGGCAACATGTGAATTGACATGGTCCTATATCATGTTCGAGTATACAGTTGGGTATGCAAGACCTATTGGCTCAAGCTTTTAGGACCAGTTGGGTTCCAATGGTCTTTGTCTCTACCCGTACCTGCAAAGGGTTTTGCTATCTTTAAACTGGCTATTAGCAGCTTTCAGAGTTCTATTTTCAGTTTGGACTCTGAAAGGCCGTCATTTCAGAATGTAAACACTGATTTTTGTTGATGTTGATGTAAATATAAAAACTGAGGTATATATAAATTGCCTGCTGATGGAGGAGTTTGAGCAGCACGAAACTGGATTGCAGGTTGCTTGCCT
Organism: Hedera helix; assembly: GCA_947179155.2. Classification (NCBI taxonomy): domain Eukaryota; kingdom Viridiplantae; phylum Streptophyta; class Magnoliopsida; order Apiales; family Araliaceae; genus Hedera; species Hedera helix. The sequence goes on along the minus strand of OX359271.1, from coordinate 34,163,071 downwards.
TGTTCCTGATGGAACAACAGAATCGCTCTTCCTTCCTGTTGGATCAGAAGAAAACATTAATCTTGTCATCGACTATCAGGACTATAAGCAAGTCTTGAGCACCGCTAGCGTCTTGTCTCCGAAATCTTTCTGCTTCTGAAAGTTCTATTCAAGTGGAGGTTGAAAGGTGTTTGATAAATCCCCATTCTGATGGGTGCATGTGGTTATTCTAAGACTTCGTTAGACAAGTGGACTATGTGGGCGACACTAGGAGGTAATTCTTGCTTTTCTACCTCTAGGTATGTTTATTTTACAAATGCACTTTGTTGCTTTGTTTGTCACTTCTCAGAGTCGACCAATATTTCTTTGACTGTTAACACAAATCATATCTCTGTTCTCCTTGGAGCTCATTGTGTGGGTGAAAAAAGTTGGTTTAATGCATTTTTATTGTTACGACTTCTTTTACTTTTTTATATTCTCTTATTATATGGGAAAAGGTGCAACTATAATTTGCCTCCACGTCTATTTTCTCTTTTCTATTTTGGTGATATGTGAGATTTGTGTTAGGAGTTGGTTAGCTCTGATACATATAGAAAAATAAATTATTGATTAAGAGGTAATATGTTTGAAATTTTCATTTCAGCTCTCAATTGTTTAAAACATGTCTTAGGTTCAACTCATGCAACTATGGTGCATCTATTTGATAGTCACCGTCGTTGAGTCGATGATCATTTTCCCAATCCAAAGCCTTGGCGATTTCCTTCTTGTAGTTTTTAAATAGCCGCCCATGAAATTCTATTGAATTTGTCAGATTACTCGTTGTATTTTTGCATATTACGTTATGAAACTGCCATTGACTATTAAATTACTAATTCACGAGTATTTTTGTTATGTATGGAATGAATGATCTGATCAAGTTTTGTCACTGGCACTAAAGTGCTGTGTTGCTCCATCCAAATTAGTTTAGGTTTTTGTTAAATCACCGTATAATAAGGCCACTTGGGAAAACAAATGAGTAATTATTAAGCCTGATGCTGACATGATTCTTGCTTGGCCAGTCAGACTGAACAAGCAACTGCTTTTAAACTTGTTTTTAATGCGAACTAGCTCAGTTTTAATTTATTTGAAAACTCTGAAGGCTTTTCTGGTGTTTTCTAGCATACATGTAGAGTAATTTGGGACATCAACATGATTTTTTTTCCCTTTTCTTTTTGGTTCTGTATTAATTTTGCTTGCAGCAGATCCCCTCCCCTTATTGTCTAATCTTTTACTTTTAGAGGCTTTGGTTAACATTTTCGATTGCTTTGTTCAAGTTCTTACTCTAATAATGCTTCAACATTGTTAGCTCGGCTTATATGCAGCAGCTCAACTTGTTCAAAATGGATTGTTCGTCTATTTCCAGCTAGAAGAAAAACAAGTATCCGATTATAATTTCATGAAGATGATACATTGAATGATTTTGCAGTACTGAGAAATGTATACTACTCATACTGATGAAATAAAGAATCATGACTAAGAAACCACCAGTGGGGCTTTTTACATAACCTATATCAGTACTTCTATAAAACCACCACACATACCATACTTTGACTGTCACTGCACTTTTATATCAGTGGAGCTATTTTAGTCTATAAGTATTGTTTTGCTGGAGTTAGTTTTGAGAAAAGCATCATTTCTGATTTTGTGTTCACTTTCTAGTTTTGCATTTCCTAAGTCTACTTTGTCGTCTAACCATTCGATAATGTCTGAAAAAACAGTGTCTATATTCTCGGAAAACTCACCATAAGTGAGGGAGTGCCACATTCCGGGGTACAACTTGATGGTCTTGTCGGAGCTGGAAGCTTTTTCGTGTAGAAGCTTGGTCACTGATGGATCAGTCACTTTGTCATCTTCACCATGAACAACAAGGAAAGGTAATGAAACCTGATTAATGTAAGATAAAGCGTAAGAGTTAGTTAAGTAGACGATATAAAGGATGTTAAATACCAAAAAATAATAGTATACTTCTTCATACTGCTATAATAAACCTTAAATAAAAGAAAATTTGAGTCAAGTGTTATTAACCTCTTCAAGTCTTTTTTCGAGATCCAAGCTGACAGTAAGTAGTTGGTAAGCAGTTTGTAGGCGAGGGCGCCATTTGTAGCAATAAGGGTTTGATCGAATCTGCCAAAAAAAGAAAATAATACGATTAATTTTACTTATATGAGTAAAAAAAATTCTGCATTTTTAAGGAGGTTTTGAGGGAAAAAGAAAAGAAAGATTATGTATCATACCTCTTTTCTCACTTCGGGATCTCTGAAGGCAATATCAATAATATCTTGAGTCGGGATGATTTTCCATGTGGGAATTACCCGGGTAAGCTTTGTCAAAACATTAATCACCAAAGGATTTGGCTTTACATCATCTGCAATCTGTTTTTTTGGATAAGAAAACCATGTCAATACATGAACATAATGTAGGGATCAAGTCAAGAAACTGTAATGAAAAATATAATAAAAAAAGAGTTTCTTTTTGTTTAAATTTCCATCTCTTTGCATGCTCATAGTTTCTATTTGTTAATTAGTTTGTTTTCTCTTATTGATGGTGATGGTTTCTGTTTCTATGTTCTTCCCCTTTTGCTAAGATACCTCAATTCTTAGATAATATATATTCAAAAAAGGAGTAATATAATTAAATTATATGGTCTTAAGTTTCTTTATTTTTGTCTTTTGGTAATTCTGGAAATGCAAAGAGCCTCAAGAAACAGCAATCCCCTGTTTAAGGCTTATATTGCTGCAGACATGTGTAAACCTGACCTAGCAGAAGACACTATCATGCTGATAAAATAAACAAAATTCAAGATTTTTACCTAACTACCTTTTCCATGTAATATCTGTTGGAAAAGATTCAAGAATTATTATTTCTAAAATTGTGTGCAACTAAAACAGGCAAATGAAAACGTTTATTAAATTTCCAAAATAATATATTGGCAAGAAAGAGTGTACCACCTTGCACATAGGAGCAACCAAGACTCCACCATCCCAGAAGGATGGCTTTTTCCTGTGTAGAAGGAGCACCATTGCTCCTCCCATTGATTCTCCAACCAAGAACCTCAACTTGTTTGAGTTTTCCTTCCTTTCTGCATATAATTAAAGTTCAAGCCATAGATTATTAAATACTTTTTCATCAGTAGCAAGGTGAAAAAAAATATTTTTCTTTTTCTTTTTCTTTTTTGCTGAATAATTTGAAAATAGAAAAAAAAAAAAAAAAAAAACTCTTGCCTCTCATGAAGTAAAGAGAAAACATACCACAAATGCTAGTAAAATGATCTGAACAATCTGTAACCAGAGCATCAAAATTTGGGACAAAACCCTGAAGCCCAGATGACTTTCCATGGCCTTCATTATCCATCCCATAAACTGCAAATCCTGCATTTGCAAGTCTAGTAGCTGCACCTGCAGTTTCAAATTCATCTCCTTGTTAATTTACTTACTGTTTTTTTCCCCATGTATTTAATGAGTTTATCTCCACATATGCATATACATATACGTATACGTATACATATACATATACATAACATATACGTATACGTATACATTAGCAAATTTTGACCTCTCATTGAGATGCTGCATTCCATGCCATAACCATGGCAGAGAAAAATTAAAGCTTTTGGTTCACAATTAGGCACCCAACTACACGTGAAAAGCTTCATTCCTCTCGAATTCAAAACAAATTCCTGTACAAAGTTTTAAAAAGGTAAAGGTAGATAGATGGGTTATGCATGATTCCTTATATATATATATATATATGAATTAAGAGGGGGGGGGGGGGGGGGGGTGGGGGGGGAATCATATTTACATAAATAAACTTAAGCAATACCTCTTCATATATGATATTTTCAGTTCCATTAGCCTGAAAAGAAAAAAAAACAGATCATTAAACATACCAGAAAAAGATGAGGAGAGAAATATTAACAGATTTATTAGAGAGAAGTATGGTACCATTGGATAAAGGTCTGGAAAATTATTTAGTAGTACTCTGTTTTGAGATGGGGAATTAGAGAAAGGAAAGGAAAAAAAAATTCTTTTTCTTTTTCCTCGAAAGATCAAGAAACAATATATGAAAGCAAAGATTTTTCAGAATTCTAGGGGTACAAGGATTTGGACATGGAAAAGTTTGGGGAGCAGATCATATCTATTTATATGGAAGGAGAGATAAGAACAAGGCCAAGTCAGCGGGAGAAAAGAACCTTCTGCCGTCAGATGTGGGGAACTATAGTAATTAAGAATATATTTTTTTGCAAGTAGTAATTTGTTAATTCTAAAAATAATTACATTTCTATTAAAAAATTAAAGATATATAAATGATATGTTTTATATCTATTTAAACAGCTGCACCACACGTTTGTTAATGGGGTATCTGTCTGTTATTGTGATGAGATTATGGGGGAGGAACTCTTGGAGCTGCAAGTGGTGACAACAAACTTTAGTTTTTTTATTTTTGTCTTTTTTAAAAAGTGTCCTTTTATTTTTGATTAATTAATACATTAATGTGGTCGTCTTTTAAAATCATAAAATTAATATAATATATATAATTAAACATAAATTGAAAACTTAACCTACACATGTTAAATGAAATTCAATGGGTTTAAAATAAAATATTGAAAGAAAATTATGAAAGATGTTGAGTTCCCGCAAATTCTATATATAAAGCCGCAACGATCGTTTATTAATTAGCATCAAAATAATATTTAAATATTTTATTAATATTTAATACTCCATATATTTATTTAATAGACATTAGCCTAATAAATGAACCTAATAAATGAACCACATGTATATATATATAACACTAATAGTGGGTAGGCATATTATTATTAATAACAATAAGATCTATTTCCTTTCATTTGGGTCAAACTCTTTTTCATCCCTTTAGCAAATTGCTTTCTTGGGTGATCTTAATTATATTCTTTATCCTTTTTCTTTAATCTACTTTGGTCAATATTTGTGGTTTGGCATGCGTGTCACAATAAATAAATTAAATAACTAGTGCTAACTTAATTGTCAGGTAGATTTATATTAAATTAATTATTCACACGCGCACATACACACGTACATATATATTATTGCATTTGTTAAAGTAAAATTTCTTTAGTAGCTTTTGGAAGTAATTGAAAATCTACTACTAAAAAAATATTTCAACAATGATAAATGTTTCGTTTATTTAGCTTACAAATTACAATTCAAATTTAAAATCTTTAAAGTGAAGAATGCCGTAATTATTATTATAAATAATAAAAAAATAATATATATATATTGACAAATATGTGACGAAATTAAATTATGACCAAGATAGAAATTTATGCGATAATATAAAATCAATTATATTAAAATTAATTTTAATTCTTACCTATTTAATATATACACATACACAATTATAATTTAGTTGAATTTTTTTTTTGCAGACTCTAAATAATAAGATACCACAATTAGTGATTTTAAATAAGAAAATCTCTTTTGTTTATTAAACAAAAATTTTCAATTAATATATTGATATAAACTGTGAGTCTAGAAGACGGTAGCGTCGGAGACGACAAATTTGACTAGGGGAGGCAATTGGAGGCACGTGCGCATGAGGTATTTTAAAGCCATTCACGAATCAAGAAGGAAGGCCTTGTTTGGTTGGTTGGTTTATATATTTACTTCTGCTACTCTTTTATTTATTATGTAAAGACTGTCAATAGTCAGTGGCTAATCTTTTAGTCCACGCGCTTTGTAAGTTAGACCGTTGAGCGGCGCATATTCAGGTAACAATTCGAGAAGTTATTCGGTATTTTTTGAACATTTATAATATAAAATAAAATGAATTAAATTTTAAATTTTTAATATTTAATGATTTTAAATTTATTTAAGTTTTATTATCCAATATATGTAATTTTAATATGTGTGTATTTGAATTTATTACACTTACTAAAATGATATTATATAATTAACTTGAGACACTACATGATAATACTCTAAAAATATTGAATAATTTTTCTAACAATCCTTCATCGACAATGCCATTATTTAATTTTAATTAGAAGTATGATATAAACATCGTTATATGATATAAACTTTGTTAAATTTTATGATAAAGTTAAATTATAATTAATATATAATTTTAACTAATAAGATAAAATAATAATATATAATTATTTTTATCTTGTGTGTGTGTGTGTGTGTATATATATATATATATATTAATATTAATATAAATTTATTATCATATATAATTATTTTTTTATAAAATTAATATAAATTTATATCAGACATTTTTAATTATATTGAGTGAAAGTTCAGTGTTCCCACTTCCCAGTCAAAATTTCTATTTACTACTTAAGATTTAAGAACCTTCTATTATACAGTGTCTCTATCTATATGTATTTAAAGATGATCATTGTGCCTCTCAGCATTACCCCATTAGTCCAACAGTGGAAATTTACTTCAGTGTACATAAAATTAATTTTAATAAATATATTAATTTTAAAAATTATAGAAAAAAATAAAATAATATATATACACACACACACACATCACATTTGCATCTCAAATTACATTAAATTTAAAGTAGAGAAGTAATTTATATAATATTGTATAAATTTCTTTTATGTTAAATTGTAAATCAATTTATTTGTTTTTTAAGTAGCTGACTTTTAACAAATTATCTGCGCCCAAAATTCTTCTTTTGTTTAGAATCACCTATTTTTATTCATTTGAAACCTAAAATAATATAAAACTAATACTTTTAGATATATTAAATTTAACATAATCAATAAAAATTATAATGCCGCACTTGAAGTAAAGATATTTGTTAAGGTCCGATTATGTAATAATTAATCTAGAAGGAATGCTTTTGTAATAATCTTGGCTATTTTAAATTTTAACTTTATTTTTTATATTATATGACTGTCGACGCTGGGATTTTAGTCATTTCGTTTTTTAATATTAAAAGCCCTTTCCAATTTTAGCCTTTAAATTAAGATGTGATTTTTTGAAAAGGGTCGGCTTAGTGTCGACGAGGTTTCGAAAGGTCGATTTTTTTTTAATGAGCTAATTGACCAGAGTCGCCAGTTGGTATATTTGACAATGGATGTACCAACTCATCCGAATTTTGTTTTCGTAATCGCTGGCTCATATGTGACTCCGAATTAATTGGTTTGTGAACCGAGATTCATAGAGTTCGGGGGTTTGCTTAAGCGAGGGGAATGTGTTAGGCACCCCCCGACTTCTGTGAAACACAGTTACCGCTATCTTGATGTTTTTCTATCCTTTAAATCCTAAAATGTGTGTGCGCGCGTGTATGTTCGTGTGTGTATGCGTATGTGCCTATGAAAATTGTCGGAATGCTTTGTTTTGAAAGTGTTTCAGAAATCTTGTTAACCCTATGCACGAAGGATTTGATTTAATCGAAAAGTTCATTGTTATTGTTTTTTGTTTCGATAATAAAACCGATGATATTTTGTAAAACCCTTCGTCAAATAGGAATAGAGCTCATCCGACACTTTCGATTTTATTTTTAGCCTACGAGTGATCTAATATCCTACTTTGATTTATTTTATGCAAATCTTTATCATTTCATTCCAAAATCATTTTTCTCGCGTCAAAAGGAAAAACCAAGCATTAAAATGGCGTTGAAGTTATTCATGGGCACGTGAGTCATCCAAATAACCCCAAACGCCCACAATCGCACATTTCACTATCGCGGGGCCTTAAACCCGACTTTCGACTCGTTGTCGTTTTAAGGCCCAAAATTTACATATTTACATACAGGCGCATTGCAATTGCTACATACGTAAAAGCTAAAAACAAACTAAAAGGATATCATCGGGAGGTTAGGAGGAGATTTCATCCGCAATAAATCCTCCCTAACCGTCCCTAATCCACAGATCTACAACATATATTGACTACATTAGATCTAACTTCAAAATACACAAAATCAAACTATTTAAATAGCAATGCACCAAATATTTTCGGATCTACAGTAGATCCACCCAACAAATGCAATAAAAACGAAATGAAACTAGATCGAACTAGATGAAATCACAAATGCTATAAACTCGGATTTTTTCACCTTTTAAATGATGAAATACATGATTTGCCACTTGGAAATCACTTAGAATACAATATATGATGTTAAGATCTAACCAAATATGGAAGAATCTCACATTTCTCTCTCTTTTTTCTCTCTCCCGTCGCCTTTCTCTCTCCCTTTTTTCTTTTCGTCCGCCTCTGTCCGAAGAAATGAACTGGAAGTGGCGATTTAAAACTTCAGATCTTGGCCGCAGGTGCAACTGCGGCCGGCTTCGGTGTTTCCTCGATTTACGCGTCTGATGTCAGTCTTTCGTTTTTTTCGCTGGAATGCTCGTATTTTGCGATCCGGAAATCCCTGGGAAACGTGTCATATTGTTCTGGGAGGCTAGTTCGGAGGGATGCGACCGAACATCGTAAGCGTAGTGGCCATTAGTCGTCTTTTGTGATCAAATCAGGTTCTTCTGGATCAACTGTTTGTCTTGCCTCAAGTAACCTGATGTTCGTTGTTCGTTGTGGCGGCTTTGACCGTAAGTCGTTGGGGTGGCTTTGTGTTGGGGTGCACCTTCCTTTTCGCATGTCGGGTCAAGTGACGACTTCGCCCTCCTGTTAGGGTTAGTAGAGAAGTGCAAAATTTGGGTGTCTACAATGACTTTGTTAAAGTATTTAGTTAAATATTTTAGTGAATCAAAGTAAAAAGATAAAGATAGAGAGATACCAAATATAAATAACACAACGATATATCTTGATTCACTATATATATCTTCCCTGAAATATATAGTTAGTCTAGTCCTCAAACTTCTTTCCAAGATTTAGAATTTTTTCACTATAAAAATAATAAACCCCTTCATTTAGGTGGAGAAACCTTTATAAATCCGATTTTATCTTAGAACAACTATCTCATAGTCTTCTTCAAGAATTCAAATTCACTTTTTTAAAGTTCCTTGTATTCTTTTTTCGACTAGTCTTTGAACGTGATATCTTTTATCTTCCTCATTCACTTAAAAACTCAAACCTATAGCATTTCTAAGATCTTAGTATCAGGAAAAAAAATCACTCAATTCCTCACACACTAGAAGAACACTCAATTTTTACCCTTTTGTTTACAATGATTTGTTATTTTTAATAAAATGATTATTTCATTAAACAGATTAATAATCAATTTGAATTTGGATATGCCAAATATTACAAGATGAAAGATAATATCAGTTCAAGATTAATTCTTGCAAATTGACAGGTAGACCAATGATCATAAATAATATTACAGTTATGTATATGGATCAATATGGTTTATAAAGAACACTTTTATAAGGTGAGATTAACTCTTACAATGAAGGTCAATTTACTTCACTTTATAGATCAAGCGTTTTATATATTTTGCTTATCACCCTTAAAGAAATGACTATATACGAATTTTCTTTTTATACACAAAGGATAATTATTTTGCAACAAAGATTATAAGGATAAAATTATCAATCTTAAGAAAATATTTTCTTGTATCACTTGACTAGAAAGGATTACAGTTCATGACTTTTAAGTGATACCGATCTTTAAAATAAAAGTTACTGAAGGCATGATAACTTATTTTTCACCTTCTAGAAGGACTATGCATAAAATTCGGATTAATATATATAAGCTATTAATTCAAATGTTAATAAATATAATCAATGATGAACAACTTGAATAAAGCACAATAATATAAATAATTGTTAATTTTTAGTACTGTGTGCTTGATGTGTTTAATATATATAACAAATATAAGATTAATTTATAGTATTAAACACAAATAGAAGAGTGATATATTAATAAATAAATGAGTGTGTACTATTATGTGTAAAAGAGTAATTTCGATTTTAGTAGAATAAGATTTTTTTTTCTCTGGATCACTTTCTACCCCACTTAGAATCTAGTTTTTTGATAATTTAAGATTGAGAGAATTGCGAGCAGTATTTATCTTTTTGCTACATTACCTCAAAACGAATAAAGTATATTAGTATTTGTAGGCAAACCAAATTTGAATAAATGACTAGGATTAAATTGATCAATCTTATGATCCAATGGCTTTATCATCTATTCAGCATTTATTTTCTCTTTCTATCTTATGTGGTTGATAGAATAGAAATTCAAAGTATTTTCATGCCACGTGAAAGAAGGATTTTGGTATATCATTGAAAAATGTGTTTTGCATAAAATTAGAAGGTGAGAGGAAGTGCACTTATGTTTAATTTAAAATATGTGCATTCTTTTTGTCCAACTCATCAATACTTGATAACATATAGAGAGAATGAGAGAAAATATTTTTTGTTTTATCCAAGTGGAAAGAGAGAAAGTTTGAAGTTTTCATACTCTTGGATGAGAGTATCTTTTCTAGTTTCCTTGATATAACTGGTGCCTTCATATGTGATAATGAACTTTTCTCAATTATTTTTGCATTCCTGTAATTGCTGACTCGTTTGTATTTATTTTTTGAAAGAGCACTTCTAAGAACCATTTTAGCTTTAAAAGCAATGTTCATGATTTCTTCTTCAATGGCTGTGAACTCATGTACTTAATTCTCAACTATCTTTTCGTCAACTATTTTTGTAGGAACAGTGACTCCTTTTTTAATTTTCATCCATACTTTGACACCTTGTGGTTTGGCATAGATTCTGAGTCAATTTTTCCAAATAGCAAAGTTGGTGCCATCAAACAGAGGTGGTTTGGACATAAACAATCATTCTCGGCAATCAATAGTATTTGAATGGGCCATTAAAAAGATCTACTTTTTATTATATCTGTAATCACTTAACAAATACGTTAAAAGTACTACTATGATACCAATTGTTAACGTCGGATTATGTAATAATTAATCTAGAACGGGGGTTAAGTGGCTTAATTTGCTTTTGTAATAATCTTGGCCTTTTTTAATTTTAACTTTATTTTCTATATGACTTTGTTAAAGTATTTATTTAAATATTTTAGTGAATCAAAATAAAAAAAATAGACATAGAGAGATACCAAACACAGAGAACACAACGATATATCCTTGTTCACTATATATATTTCTCTAATATATATAGCTAGTCCAGTCCCCAAAATCCTCTCTACGATTTGGGATTTTTTCACTATAAAAATAGTATACTCATTCACTTAGGTTGAGAAATCTTTACAAATTTAATTCTGTTTTAGAACAACTATCCTCTAATCTTCTTCAAGAATGCAGATTCGCTTTTTTCAGAGATTCTTGTATTCCTTCTTCGGCTAGTCTTGGAACTTGATATCTTTTCTCTTCCTCACTCACTTAGAAACCCAAATTTATGGCATTTCTAATATCTTTGTCTCGAAACAAAAATCACTCAATTCCTCACAAAGTAGAAGAACACTCAGCTTTACCCTTTTGTTTACAATGATTTGTTATTTTTAATAAAATGCTTCTTTCATTAAGTAGATTGATAATCAATTTAAGTTTGGATATGCCAAATATTACAGGATTAAAGATAATATCAGTTCAAGATTAATTCTTGTAAAGTGACAAGTAGACCAATAATCACAAATAATATTACAGTTATGTATATGGATCAATTTGGTTTATATAGAACACTTTTATAAGGTGAGATTAACTTTTTCAATAAAGGTCAATCTACTACGCTTTATAGATCAAGCGTTTTATATATTTTGCTTATCACTCTTAAAGAAAGGACCATATTCGAATCTTCTTTTTATATATAAAGGATAATTATTTTCCAACAAAGATTATAAGGATAAAATTATCCAATCTGGAGAAAATATTTTCTTGTATTACTTGACTAAAAATGAATGCAGTTCATGGCTTTCAAGTGATATCGATCCTTAGAAAGAAAGTTACTGAATGACTGATCACTTATTTTTCACTTTCTAGAAGGATTATGTATATATATATATATATATATATATATATATATATATATATATATATATATATATATATATATATATTAATTCAAGTGTTAATAGATATGATCAATGATGAACATCTTGAATAAAGCATAATAATATAAATAAATGTGAATGTTAGTATTGTGTGTGTGACGACCCCGAATCCGGGTTCCTCGAACCTCAGATCCGGTTCAACACGAGTACAACATTTTCCTTATCAATCATAACTTATAATAATATTAACATTGATATATAATCATTAATTTATAATCTTACAACATCTCTTTCTATTCCAGAATCGCAATCTTTACAAATTCCTAGTATGTCTTAATATCATACATGATACGACATTCTATTACAAGCAATTTGAGTATTTAAGACTCATCTTACATACCAACTAATTCTTATTCTACACAAATATTTTACCTGTCCAATTCGGACTGATATCTACAATATTCGTTTAGACCTTCAATGGAAGTAATATGCTTTCTTGTTCCTTGATCTTTATCGAAAATTTTGAATAACTTGCACTATTTGAAAATGTTGGTTTTAAGCAAGAGTGAGCACAACGACTCAACAAATTTAACAGTTACACGTAGCACATTAAATGCTTCACATATTATACATGCTCTGCATTTTATTCTTACATCATGCATTTCATGCTTTTCATTTTATGAATGATTCATACTTCTTATGCATCTCATACAATAAACAACTAGCATCTAGCAAACATGTTTCATATCTGAACATATTTCACATGTAATCATATCTCATGTTATGCGCATAACACAAATATCATCAATATATCTCCATATCAATAATTTAATAACATATTGTAGCATGACAATGCACATAGGAGCAAGTTCTGAAAAATTTGTCTAGTTCGCTTCTACCATTTACGCTTATTTTGCGTCTTTCGTTTAACCTACAATTTATATATAAAATTAACATTATCATTAGATACAATGACTATTAATTAGTCTTTATATAAGACTCTCACTTCAATTATTTACTCTTAAGATGTCCGACAAACGAACCCTTAAGTTTCGGACAAAAACCCTAGTCCAAAATATAGTTCGGACATGTTGGGTACGCTTAACCAACATACGCCTTCACTACACGTTCTTCGTACGACTTATTTTTAATAAATTGTCTAAAATTAGTCACAAATGGACTATTTACATTGATTTAATTTAATTAAAAATTCTTCTTTTACATAACTTAATGATTCGGACATTTAATAATGTACAAAATACTTCAAAATATTATCTACCTTTGATAATATACAACTATATTCAAATACTATTAACCATTTAATAATATTCTAATCTCTTACTAATATTATTAATCATTTAATAATATTTTAATTATTTATTAATATTATTAATCATTTAATAATATTTTAATCTCTTACTAATATTATTAATCATTTAATAATATTTTAATCACTTATTAATATTATTAACCATTTAATAATATTTTAATCACTTACAAATATTATTCACCATTTGATAATATTTTAATCATTTACAAATATTATTCACCATTTGATAATATTTTAATCTCTTATTAATATTATTAATTATTTAATAATATTTTAATCACTTCTTAATATTATTAACCATTTAATAATATTTTAATCACTTATTAATATTATTAACCATTTAATAATATTTTAATCACTTATTAATATTATTAACTATTTAATAATATTTTAATCATTTACAAATATTATTCACCATTTGATAATATTTTAATCATTTACAAATATTATTCATCATTTGATAATATTTTAATCACTTATTAATATTATTAACCATTTAATAATGTTTTAATCACTTATTAATATTATTAACTATTTAATAATATTTTAATCATTTACAAATATTATTCACCATTTGATAATATTTTAATCATTTACAAATATTATTTACCATTTGATAATATTTTAATATCTTATTAATATTATTAACCATTTAATAATATTTTAATCACTTATTAATATTATTAACCATTTAATAATATTTTAACCACTTATTAATATTATTAACTATTTGATAATATTTTAATCGTTTACAAATATTATTCACCATTTGATAATATTTTAATCATTTACAAATATTATTCACCATTTGATAATATTTTAATCTCTTATTAATATTATTAACTATTTAATAATATTTTAATCATTTATTAGTATTATTAATTATTTAATAATATTTTAATCACTTATTAATGTCATTAATTATTTAATAACATTTTCATCATGTACTAATGTTATTAATCATTTACTAACATTTTAATCTTATACTAATATTATTCATCATTTAATAATATTTTAATATTCTTCAAACATTACCAATAGTTAATATTTTAATTGTGTTAACTTTAGTCTTTATTTTATACATTTAGATACCATTAAGTCACTAATAAACTCTACACATATAGGTTTAGTATTCAAACACATTCATTTTACACTTAGTTAAACTTAAATTTTCAAAGAAAACTCGACCCGGACCGATCCGACTCGACTTGGATCGAACCGACCCGATCCAGATAACAAAAAAAATCTGATGGAGTGGCGCGGGCTCCCCGTAAATTGGCACGGCCGCCCTATACATGCAAAAAATTTCTACAGTTTGGATTGTCCGACCTCCAGTCACTCCGACAGTCATAACTTCTTAATTTTAAAATATTTTGGGGTGATTCTTGAGTCCATTCTCATCATAATTTTTCCCTCTACAACTTCTCTTTAGATCACAAATCCAAATTCCAAACAGAAGTAGGCTTAAAATCGCTCACAATGACAGAGTGAAAAACTAACTTCACAAATCATTGGTTTTATTGGTTCAAACTTGAATAAAATAAAATCTACACATTCAAATGACACCAACTCAATGTTTTTGTCTTCCTAACTTCTTGTTTTTACCACATTTCATGATTCAATCATATTTTTGAAAATGTTTTGACAAGAAATTTAAGATCGAACCGTTTAGGGTTTTACCGGTAAATCGCAATATGGAATTTTCTTCCATTTATTTGCATACCACACATACCAATACTTGTTTTAAACATACTAAACCATGAATCTACCTATATATCATAGATTTAGACTTCTAGAGCATCAAAATAACTTTTGATAGGTTAAAAATACTTTTTGACCGATTAAAACATATATAGACTATAAAAAATGCACTAAGGAAAAGATAAAATACTTTTGAACCTCTTGGACTTGGATGCTCTTCTTCACTTGGCCATGAACTTCACTAATGACTCTACTTTGATTATTCTCTAGCAATCTCTTTGGTGGATTCTCACTTTATAAGAGTTTCCTTTCTTTTCTCTCTTGGGAGCTCTCTCTTTTCTCTTTTGTTGCTCTAGCAAAAATGACTAACCAAACACAACTAATAGGTGAAGCACTCTATATATAGTACTCCTTTAATCACCATCAACTCCTACTAATCAACCAACATTGGTTAAATTAGAGGCTAAACTAGATTACTATTGCATGGATTGATTGACTACTTGAATGACATCCATCAAGCTTGCTTACAAGTTATCACTTGAGTAACTTAGAAGCAATTGAAATACAACAATTCAACCCATGTGGGGTCCCACTAAATCTCAGCAAAATGGGATTAAATCCCCCATTTTTGCTTTATTTTTATAGCTTATATATACATCTATATATATAACCATTGACTGTTTTTACTTCCTATTGGGCTCCACTTTAGACTTAAGAATTAAATAAGTTGGGCTCATTCATTTAATTTATTTGGGCTCAATTTATTTATTACATTGGGCTAACATTAAATACCTTATGTTACATTTAATTAAAACAAGCATTGGGCTAGTTTAATTAATTACATGGACTAAGGTTTAATTAATTACATGGACTACTAGGTTAATTTATTGGACCTAGTTTAATACCTTATTTGGACTTATAATATAATCCAATTAGACTTGCTTTAAATTATTTTACCACCTTGTGTTACTCAATTAACTCATCCATAGTTAATTCTCATCATCATATTTACTTACCTAGCAATTAACCAATGTTTGGTTAATGCTCTCTCTTGTCTACCAACTAGGGTTATTCAATTAACCCTACATTAGTTAATTCTCTACACTCAATTAATACTTGAAATTCTTCTCCCAACACATTGACTATCATTTGACTTTTAAATGATTTGGGCTACATAGCTTAATTTTTATTAGGCTCTCTTATTTTACCCACTTCATGCAAATATTCTCATATTAGGTTAACATCTATAATCCTTTTTGACTAGTCTACTAGTAGTAATTAAATTACTTAGACTCTTCATGAAGCTAAATACTTAAATTTATTTGGACTTCTTTATAAATACTAACAAGACTTTTAACAATTAAAATATTAGGCTTGCTTTAAATCCATTAATGGACTCTATACAATAACTTAATAATTAAATTAATTACTTCACATTATTATCATCTAAGACAATCATCCTAAATTTTCCACAATTTTAACTCATACTAATATAATTAACCTAATTAATTATATTTTATGACTTTATATTTAAACTAATTAATTTATTAGTTTAATTGCGTATTAACTTACTCATCCTCTTATTTGGCTAACAAGTACGCTTTATATATATCCACCTTCACTTCTCAAATGAATTTATTTTCTTAATAAATTCTCTATATGCATCATTATAATATTCCCACATTTAATTTCTAACAAATAAATTATGTTAAAAAAAATATTTATCCATTTTCTACACATCTCACTTCGACAACTCTAGGTTTTAAACCATAACCTTTAATTAATTATTTCAAATCTTATTTACAATTCTTGTAAAAATCTAGGATATTACAGTGTGCTCGATGTGTTTAATATATATAATAAGTATAAGATTAATATAAAGTATTACACACAAATAGGAAAGTGATATATTAGCACAATAAATAAATAAATAAATAAATGTGTGCTATTATGTGTAAAAGAGCAACTTCTATTTTAGTAGAATAAGATTTTTTTGCTCTCTGGATCATTTTCTACCCCACTTAAAATCTAATTTTTTGAGAATTTAAGATTGAGAGAATTGTGGGCAGTGTTTAGCTTTTTGCTAGATTACCTCAAAACGAATGAAGTATGTTAATATTTATAGGCAAACCAAATTTGAATAAATGGTTAGGATTAAATTGATCAATCTTGTAATCCAATGGTTTTATCATCTACCCAACATTTATTTTCTGTTTCTAGCTTATGTGACTAATAGAATAAAAATTCAAAGTATTTTCATGCTACGTGAAAGAAAGATTTTAGTATATTATTGAAAACTGTGTTTTGCATAAAATTAGGAGGTGAGTGAAAGTACACTTATGTTTAATTTAAAATGTGTGCATTTTTTTGTCCAACTCATAAGTACTTGATAACATATAAAGAGAACGAGAGAAAATACTTTTTGTTTTATCCAAGTGAAAAGAGAGAGAAAGAAAGAAAATGCTTGCCTTTTTTTTATTCAACTCACAAATACTTGACTCTTTAAAGTTTAAGGAATATGTTGAACTTAGCTTTAAAATTCTCTGAGTAAAAGTTGATTTTATTTTTTTTGAGGTTCAGGTGACAATTTTTTTTTTTTTTTTTTTTTTTTTTTTTTTTTTGCATTTTGGATGCAAAAAAGATTTTGAAAAAATAACTATATGTAATATAGAAGAATCCTATGGAGAAGATTATATCCTAATTTTTCTAAAGGCTTTTAATTTTTATTTTGTTATTATCAAAACAGTATAATAATTTATACCTTTCAGTATCTTATTAAATTAATTCTAAAAATAATACGTGCTTAGCTATGACAACAATTTAAAAGAGGAGAAAAATAGAAGAATGATTTTTTATAGGGAAGTATAGTATATATCTGATAAGTTTTTGATAAACACACACACACACACACACACAGACACACACACACACACACACACACACACACACATATATATATATATATATATATATTGTTATTCCCAGAGGCACACAAGTGATCTAGAAGGGGGGGGTTGAATAGATCTCTTAAAAACTTTTTCCTTTAAGATTAAGTTCAAAGATTTATTACCAATTAATAAACTTAATTGAGATTTGTTTACACAGCGGAATATTAGTTTGAAAAACTCCCCTTGAAGATTTCTAAAGCAGCTTCAATTAGTTAAGATGATATTGAAGAAATCACTTGTTAGGTAAACCAATTTACAGTCATATGTATATATATATATATATATATATATAAGACAAAATGTAAATGACTAAAAGTAAATGACACCAGAGAGTTTAAAGTGGTTCAGAGACTAAATAACTCCTACTCCACTCTTCTACTACAACGAGTAGGAAATCCACTAAGAATGGTTCATACGGAACCCTTCAAGCTCATTAGCCTGGAAACTCTGGTTCACTAAGAACCCTTCAAACCCAGCAGATTTGGTTAGTTTAGTCACAAAGACAAGGACATTACTGCCCTCTTCAAGTCCAGCAGACTTGGCTCTTTTAGTCACTATGACAAGGGCAACTGCCCTCTTCAATTCCAACAGACTTGGCTCCCTGATTGTTTGAAAGAGGTTGGAGTTGTGCTGCTAAGTAGAACATTTGCTCTTCTTCATCTTTAGGTACTTAGCAGCTGCTTGTGATCAATCTTTGAATGCTGCTGATATTTTCCGTTGATGTTCTTCTTCTTTCTGTATTCAGCAACTACTCATGATCACCCATTGTGCTGCTAGGCTTTTGCACTTCAGCTCATTTGATACTTGATAACTTCTCGAGATGAACTCCTGAGATGACTGTGATGCTTCTTCCTTTTGGTACTCAGTTGCTACAATGTGTGTATCAAGTTGGCGTTTAAGCTTCTCTCTTCCATGTGCCTAGCAGCTCTAAACACTTCTCTTGTAATAGAGTTATTTATCTCTATGTCTCTCTCAATTCAGTGTTAGTGTTCTGATGGATCGTAGAGTCCTTCAGCATATTCATTTTCTGTTCCACTCTACGATCGGTTGTTGTCTACCATCATCTCTCTCGTATATTTTTCAACAACTGCAACAACCACTTTTTTGTTTGTTATGTAAGCCTTTATATCTCAGAGCAAATTTTACCGTTGAATGAAATCTCGTTGGTTTCATTTGGCTTTGTGCAGATCCTTAATATCTTCAATGTTGACTTTCTTGCTGCTTGTGTCAGTGCTTTTCCCTTTTCTGACATGTTCTGATATATTAACCTGTAGCTCAGCTTTCTTTGAATTTATAGTCGTTGCACTCCCAGAGTTGTTCAGCAAGGATTATTATTTCCTTTGTTAATTAATCTTCTGATTCATCAATAAATACCTTCCTTGACTTTTAGAACCAACTGTTCTGATGCATTCAGAGATGTCCCATTTCTGACTTTATTCACCATCTTCCTGAGCAGTGGGTCCTGACTTATAGTCGTTTAGGCACAAAGTATTCTGTGACTTTGACATGCATCTTATTTCTCAAGAGCACTTACTCTTTCTTGAATCTGGACGGGAAGTAATCTTTTTTTCTCTCATACTATATTGCAGTTATGATACTTTGCTGCTTATTGATATCGTAGAGTGATAGTCTGCTTATTTGGACTCTACGAATTCATCTCCACTTGTCATTTGAAGTATGTCGAGCAAATGGTGGAGATGGAGCGTACTTCTCTTTTACTCTGCGATCTTGCTTTTGTGATCAGATCGTAGAGTTTGTCTGCAGTGCTTTGCTTTATGATTTCTTTCTACGATCTTGTCCTTTTGATCAAATCGTAGAGTTTGTGAACTGCCGTGCTTCTTAGTGTAATCGTTGAGTTGTAGTCTTTGTTGCTTCATCCTTTAATTCTACTCAACGATTGTTCCATGTGTATGGTAATCTTCTGCATTGTCTTGTCATTCTGTTCCACTCTACGACTTCTTCTATCTGTGCAAAATTCAGTTGTATGTATTTGCTCTTCAAGTTTTACTCTACGATCTTGCAAGAGCGTGTGTATCGTAGAGTACATTTCTTCTCTGGTTCAGCGTTATCTGCATGCTAGCTTGGCTGTCTGTTTGAAGATCGTAGAGTTCAGCTCTACGATTTGTATTTGAACAGTTCTTTAATTTTACTTGTATATCCTGTAGACTTCTTGCACATCTGACTCTCTTTGATGATCGTAGAGTTCTCCTGGTAAGGAGTCGTAGAGTTAACTCTACGATCTATACAGAAACGTTGAGTCCTCTTTGAAAGAAATCGTAGTGTCCGTTCTACGATCGTATAGACTGATCAACCTAACAGATTTGATCTTTTCTAACTAAGTCCTTTCTTACATTATTACATCATTACATATTGAAAGGACTTTTACCGACTCTGACATACACAAATACAGCAACGATACATTCTTATGCTACTCTGCTTATTTCATACAACTTTTATGCAGAGTGACTCTTACAGAAAGATCAACCTAACATTTATGATCTTTAAAATCAAAGTCCTTTGTACACAGATATCTTTTAAAAGGACTTTACAACATTTGAATCTCCAACTATCATTTTCTTTTATGAGACAAGATAGTTTTCAGCAAGATCATATTTATGCTAAACAAGTGTGTAGATTTACAGTATTTAGACATAGGTAACATGTCATACACACATGATCATGTAGACACATAATTTGATTAACATATAATCACTTTGTCAATTAAGTACATAATCAATTAAGCACATAAGCACAGTAACACATATGCACTTTCAGAGTATCTAAGCACATAATCAATTAAGCACATAAGCACATTAACACATATGCACTTTGTCAGATACATATTGACAATCAACTATATAAGCACATTATAAAATCACTTTGTCAAATAACCACATAAGCACATTTAGCCCAGTCCTTTTTGTACAACAGTCATCATCATCAAATCAAACAACATTCAATAATCTCCCCCTATTTGATGATGACAAAACTAATAGACTTATTGATAAGTCATTCATATAATGCATCTACTTGACAGGTAAATTATGTCTTACGATACAGTGAAATACTGTATGGCTAGTGCAAAAGGATGATTTTATTAAATGAGCATTCTTACGATAGATTATACATACTTACAGCTGCTTTTCATGTTTTAACTTTTCTCCCACTCAGTTTTTCTAGCTGTCTTCCTCTTAGCTGGTTGAATCTAATCTTCATAGCTCCCTCTTAGCTGTCTCCCCCTTAGTTGGTTGCTCCCCCTTCTTCATAGTCCCCCCTTAGCTCTCTCCCCCTTAGTTGGTTGATTCTCCTTTTTCATAGCTCCCCCTGTATTCTCTCCCCCTTTTTGACATCATCAATTATGATATGTATGGAGCTTGCAAAGTTACTGCGGATTTAGAAGGATATTTTGAAGTCTAACACAGAGTTTTGAGACTCTACGAGACTAAGAGTAAGTACATTTTCATGGTCCATAGAGTGTTGGGACTCTATGACTAGAGAATTGGTATTTTGAGAAATGTTTGCAAAGTTTTGGGACTTTACGAATAGGGAGGTGGTGCAGGGTGATTAAGAGTTTATTAAGTCACAGCCGAGGCCTTTCTGATTTCTGCATTTTGATCTTCCACAGACTGGCTAGAAGATTTAGAGCTGGACATATTCCAGATGGATATTTCCTGGCAACTTTGGTAGTGAGAATAGAAAGGTTCACTGCTTATCAGTGTGGTTACAAGGGTCATTGCCTTTGTGAAATGTTGAGCTACTAATGAAAGATTTGGAAAAGTTGAGTAGCTCCAACCAATAGAACTTTGATCATTCATGAATATAGCCCTTAGAAGTGGTAAAATGGGAATGAAACTCAACAGATGATTATGATCCCAAGTAATAGAGCATCTTTCCATCTGGCTGGCATGCTTCATTCTTTCTCTACGTCTCCTTTTGATCTGCTTCAGTCGATATGCTTCAAATTTTTGCTTTTCCAGTTTTCTCAGCAGTCTTACTTTCTTCAGCTTATTTTCAGCTTTCATCCTTATTTGTCTCTCCTTTTGACTTGTTTTTGAACTCCTGCCTATTTTCTTCATAAAGCCACTTAATCCTCTTCTTCTTCTTGACCTTCTTGACCCGTCTTTTGATTCTTCCAAATCATAAGTGCTGGTCTCTTCTTGAAGGTGTTTATCTTCTTTCACCACAGTTTCTTGACAATCTCCTTTCTCATCTGATTCAGTCTTTCCAGCTTCAGAATTTTCAGAGCATTGTTCCCTTGGTACATCATCTTCTTCAGCTACACCATCATCCTTGTTGAACTCAGGTGTTGAGTCTTTTTCAACTGGTTCAATTTCCTGATCAGAACCCAAAAAGACTTCCTTTTCAGACAGGCTATTTTTATGATATTCTGATCTTTCCTCTGAAGAGCTTGTAGATGTTTCCTCTTTTGAACTGCCAGATGTTCTTTCTTCAGAATCCTAACTTGCTTCATCATCATCAATTTCTATCACCTGAGGTGGTCCTGTAATGATTGAACTTCTCCACTGTTCTCTGATTCTCCAACTTCTTCTTGGAGCAATGTGAGGAACTTTCTTTTCTGTCTTCTTCTTCTTCTTCACTTCAGATTCTTTGGGATTCATCTTTTCCTTCTTAGCTTTCCCTGAACAGACATCTTTCTCTTTTTCAGCCTTCTCTATTTCAATGAACTTTATTTTCTTCTCTGATTCCTGACTATCATTGATCACAAGAGTTTTGTTTCTTGATTGTTCAATTTCCTCCTGCAATTTACCCTCAGATATTTCTTCCATTTCCCTTTTTTCCTTTTTCTTTCGATTTCTCCTCCATCTTACTGCTGAAGCTTATTGATCCTCGTGACTCTTACCCTTATTGGCATGAGGGTTCTTTTTCCAATCTTCAAACAACCTTGGAGTAATTCTTTTGTTGCAGTTTAGAACTTCTCCTTCATCTTCCCCAATTTCATTTGCCAGTAATTTCTTCAACATGATGCTTATGAATCTCCCATAGGGCATCTTGGGAGTTGGCTTTCCAGCTTCAGCTCTTGTCTTTGAATCATCTATCCATCTCTTTATCCATCCTAAGAGAACTGCTCCGAAGTTGATTTTCTTTCTTTGAGCAATAGCAGTCATCAGCCTCAGTTGATCTTCACTGATAGTATCATATGCAGTGTCTTTGTACAGAATACTCTTTCCAACAATGTCAGCCAGAAACTCATACTGCTGAGGGAAATCTTTCTTCTTGATTCCTTTGAGAGGAGACTTCTTTTCATAACCCATCAATTCCAGTCCAAGTTCAATGTTAATCTTTTCAAGAGAAGTAATTCCTCCGCTTGGAATACCTAGACTGAGATTTCAGAAACTCCTATTTGCACTGCTATTTCTTTAACCCTTGAAAAGAGGGTGTTACCTCGATAATCAGCGTTTGAATATAATTCTTTAACAAGCGTAGAGAAAATCCTGGTGCTGGTTTCCAAGCATTGGGTGAAGCCAGCATTCTTGACTAGATAAAGAATATCTTTGAATTTCTGCTCTGCATCTCCGAATTTTTCAAAACAAACAAGATTTCCGGGAATGACTTGAAGAGATGCCATGTGATTAAACTGATTTGGGAATAGCACAGGGAGAGATACCAATATCGGTTTCAGAAGAGTTTTCGATTTCTAGGGTTTTGATGAGTTTTGGGAGAATGGGTATTGACAACTGACGGGAAATGACCATTGTCAGTTTAAAAACAAGACTTATGCTAGTTCCCTCTTATTTTTGCAGAGTACACGTGTCAGATACTCATTTGAAGAACGTGGATTTAACCTTTTTATTTTCCATAACTGAAGCACATCAAGTATTCTAACCCACTTGAGTTTGAAGGGCGTGAGGTTCACTTTCTCTGTAGTAAGCTTGACCAGTTCGTAGAGTTGGCTGCAAGACACTCAACCATCATCCTTTCAATAGATTACCTTGATAACTGATGTGAATTGTAGGCTGGCACAAGGTTATGAAGGAGTTTATGGGAAAGATATTGTTATGAGATGCAAACGTAGACTCAATGTTCTACGATCAGAAAGATGATCATGGTGACTCTATGATTTGGGATGGTAAGGCTTGCTTGGTTATCATTCATAGAATTTAAGAATTTAGAGATAATGAGATAAGTGCATTTGGTTCATCAATCACATTGTTTTGGGACTTTGTGACTGGAATAAGAAAGGTAGTCCAATGAAGAACCGATTTACTTTCTGCTTTCCTTCTTAAGACGTAGAGTTGACATAGAATATTTCAAATTGTCTTCTGAAGAGTTTTGTACTTCTGAGCTTGCTTTCTTACTCTACGACTTGGCTTTGCTACTTTACGATCTTGTCTGAAGTGTAATCGTAGAGTTATGATTTGTACTGCTCTACGATCTCTGTTAATACTGGAGGTTTTAGATGAATTCAGAGATCTTTGTTAAGCCTGTTTAACAGCTCAAGGACAGCCTTTTGAATGGAATTTGTAAGGATCGTTGTCAAGACTCTGATTTCTCATGTAGAGATTGCTCTTTGATTTTGCTGGTTTCGTAGAATTGATATAGAGAGTCGTAGAGTGTCTGACTGAGTTGACTCTACGATCTTGAGAGCGAGCTTTATAACGAGGAGTCAATTCTACGTTCTTTGGAGAAGACATTTCAATTTGCCAAGCCTTATACTGCGATCGTCTGACAGACTCTACGATCCTTCTTTGCAAGATGAACTTTCTTCTGTCTTGAATGATCTTTTATCTTACCATGATATTAGTGACAACAATTCCAACAAGATTCACTAAATCAATAGGTGAGGTAAAGATTAATAGATGCCTCCTTTTATGACCAGCTTCTTTCTCTTCTAGAGAATCCCAAGATTCAAATCTTCTTCATGCATCAGTATTTAGACTTCACTCAATCTATCATAGATTGACTTCCTTGAGATATCCTGCAAATTAGTTGAGTAGGGCATACTACGAAATTCATCTTTGAATCTCAAAACAATTTTCTCCACCTTCTTTATATCGTAGAGCTTTCCTCTTGAGTCTACAACATTGTTTCCTTCTTGTTGATCTGCTTGGATTATTTTCATCCAGAATGATTTGTGAGGATGTGTGCTTATTAAAAGACTTCCGGTTAAGCATTTCATAGAGCTGAATTCTTCATAGAATCAAGCTGATAAATCTTCAACCATTTCAAGCTTATAGCTTCTTCTGATGCATTTAAGTTGGAGAGCCTACTGCCAAAGGTTATGAGAGTGAACTTTTCTTTTAGATGAATTTTTTTTCTCTTTTCACAGATTGAAGGGTGATTTCTGAAACTTAGAGTAAATCATTCATGATTACTCATTTTTGCCTTGATCTACTCACCCTTCTCATTCATAGATAGTTTTGAAGAATTTTGACACTAAGAGCATTTGCCTTTTAAGTCTGAGCATGTACACATGGTGTGCCTGGCAAGGACTTCTTCATTGTATGAGCTGCTTTGTACATGAATGAGATTCTTCAACTCTTCTTGATCTTTAGTGATCTGCAGAATGAATCTTAGATCCGGTGATCATCGATATACATATATGTCCATTCATCTGTGCGGAGTTGATTTCCAGGTCTCGAGCCTGATATCTGTGATTTAGGGAAATGTCTTTGAAATTCATCACCAAGGATATTGCAATGAAGTATACATCTGTAATTTGATCTACCTCTCACTTTCAGATAAGTAGTTCCATAAGTCCATTGAAGACTTTTGAATAAGATCTCTCAGAAACTAGTTAAATTAGAGATCATCCATTAGAAGAAATTTGAAATGTTGCTTGTGGATGTCATCATTGATTGCCATACAAAATGGCTTGACAGAACTCTTGATGCTGCTCTAAAATAAATGAAGCACTTCCTTTGACACACATCTTCAGATAAGATTCTTAGAATAAAAGTCCTTAAGCTTATCGGAAAGCTTAATGCTTAGCCCATCGAGTGAATATAGATTAGAGACTGATTTCAGCTGCTGACATTTGGTAGATAGAAAAATTATTTAACAATTCAAGCATAGATTTCTGTTGACCTTGCTTCTGTTTCAAATTTTTAGAACCGGTGAGAAGTAGATTTGTTAGTGCTTGGTACAGTGATGCTTCCTTAGAGAAGAATATGATCCGGTGTCCTTTGGCATCAAGATTTGAACTTTCCAGTTTGTTTGAAGGCAAAAATACACATTTGTATTCTTCGAGTGAATCAATTAATAATTCTTGTCAACAGAACATCCTTTTGATTTCTTCAACTTGCAGCACCAGATTAACTTTGAAAGTTCACTCGATAGCTTCTTTGCTGAGATCATCTGAATTTGTATTAGGAAGTATTAATGTCAATTAATATTCAGCATCAGACAGGGAATCACTCAACATTCAATTAGTACCTAAAAGAAAAACATTATTTTGTAAGCTTGTTCATACGAAGTGTTTTACTTCAATTCTTAAACTCAAAAACAGAAATTTGCTAGTTCCATAGGATCTACTCAAAGCGTAGCTTTAAAAGTTTGTGAGAACCTGCTTTGATATCAATTGTTAGTTCCCAGAGGCACACAAGTGATCTAGAAGGGGGGGGGGGGGGGTTGAATAGATCTCTTAAAAACTTTTTCCTTTAAGATTAAGTTCAAAGATTTATTACCAATTAATAAACTTAATTGAGATTTGTTTACACAGCGGAATATTAGTTTGAAAAACTCCCCTTGAAGATTTCTAAAGCAGCTTCAATTAGTTAAGATGATATTGAAGAAAATCACTTGTTAGGTAAACCAATTTACAGTCATATGTATATATATATATATATATATATATATATATATATATATATATATATATATATATATATATATACATATATATATATATATAAGACAAAATGTAAATGACTAAAAGTAAATGACACCAGAGAGTTTAAAGTGGTTCGGAGACTAAATAACTCCTACTCCACTCTTCTACTACAACGAGTAGGAAATCCACTAAGAATGGTTCATACGGAACCCTTCAAGCTCATTAGCCTGGAAACTCTGGTTCACTAAGAACCCTTCAAACCCAGCAGATTTGGTTAGTTTAGTCACAAAGACAAGGACATTACTGCCCTCTTCAAGTCCAGCAGACTTGGCTCCTTTAGTCACTATGACAAGGGCAACTGCCCTCTTCAAGTCCAACAGACTTGGCTCCCTGATTGTTTGAAAGAGGTTGGAGTTGTGCTGCTAAGTAGAACATTTGCTCTTCTTCATCTTTAGGTACTTAGCAGCTGCTTGTGATCAATCTTTGAATGCTGCTGATATTTTCCGTTGATGTTCTTCTTCTTTCTGTATTCAGCAACTACTCATGATCACCCATTGTGCTGCTAGGCTTTTGCACTTCAGCTCCTTTGATACTTGATAACTTCTCGAGATGAACTCCTGAGATGACTGTGATGCTTCTTCCTTTTGGTACTCAGTTGCTACAATGTGTGTATCAAGTTGGCGTTTAAGCTTCTCTCTTCCATGTGCCTAGCAGCTCTAAACACTTCTCTTGTAATAGAGTTATTTATCTCTATGTCTCTCTCAATTCAGTGTTAGTGTTCTGATGGATCGTAGAGTCCTTCAGCATATTCATTTTCTGTTTCACTCTACGATCGGTTGTTGTCTACCATCATCTCTCTCGTATATTTTTCAACAACCGCAACAACCACTTTTTTTGTTTGTTATGTAAGCCTTTATATCTCAGAGCAAATTTTACCGTTGAATGAAATCTCGTTGGTTTCATTTGGCTTTGTGCAGATCCTTAATATCTTCAATGTTGACTTTCTTGCTGCTTGTGTCAGTGCTTTTCCCTTTTCTGACATGTTCTGATATATTAACCTGTAGCTCAGCTTTATCTGAATTTATAGCCGTTGCACTCCTAGAGTTGTTCAGTAAGGATTATTATTTCCTTTGTTAATTAATCTTCTGATTCATCAATAAATACCTTCCTTGACTTTTAGAACCAACTGTTCTGATGCATTCAGAGATGTCCCATTTTTGACTTTATTCACCATCTTCCTGAGCAGTGGGTCCTGACTTATAGTCGTTTAGGCACAAAGTCTTCTGTGACTTTGACATGCATCTTATTTCTCAAGAGCACTTACTCTTTCTTGAATCTGGGCGTGAAGTAATCTTTTTTTCTCTCATACTATATTGCAGTTATGATACTTTGCTGCTTATTGATATCGTAGAGTGATAGTCTGCTTATTTGGACTCTACGAATTCATCTCCACTTGTCATTTGAAGTATGTCGAGCAAATGGTGGAGATGGAGCATACTTCTCTTTTACTCTGCGATCTTGCTTTTGTGATCAGATCGTAGAGTTTGTCTGCAGTGCTTTGCTTTATGATTTCTTTCTACGATCTTGTCCTTTTGATCAAATCGTAGAGTTTGTGAACTGTCGTGCTTCTTAGTGTAATCGTTGAGTTGTAGTCTTTGTTGCTTCATCCTTTAATTCTACTCAACGATTGTTCCATGTGTATGGTAATCTTCTGCATTGCCTTGTCATTATGTCCCACTCTACGACTTCTTCTATCTGTGCAAAATTCAGTTGTATGTATTTGCTCTTCAAGTTTTACTCTACGATCTTGCAAGAGCGTGTGTATCGTAGAGTACATTTCTTTTCTGGTTCAGCGTTATCTGCATGCTAGCTTGGCTGTCTGTTTGAAAATCGTAGAGTTCAGCTCTACGATTTGTATTTGAACAGTTCTTTAATTTTACTTGTATATCCTGTAGACTTCTTGCACATCTGACTCTCTTTGATGATCGTAGAGTTCTCCTGGTAAGGAGTCGTAGAGTTAACTCTACGATCTATACAGAAACGTTGAGTCCTCTTTGAAAGAAATCGTAGTGTCCGTTCTACGATCGTATAGACTGATCAACCTAACAGATTTGATCTTTTTTAACTAAGTCCTTTCTTACATTATTACATCATTACATATTGAAAGGACTTTTACCGACTCTGACATACACAAATACAACAACGATACATTCTTATGCTACTCTGCTTATTTCATACAACTTTTATGCAGAGTGACTCTTACAGAAAGATCAACCTAACATTTATGATCTTTAAAATCAAAGTCCTTTGTACACAGATATCTTTTAAAAGGACTTTACAACATTTGAATCTCCAACTATCATTTTCTTTTATGAGACAAGATAGTTTTCAGCAAGATCATATTTATGCTAAACAAGTGTGTAGATTTACAGTATTTAGACATAGGTAACATATCATACACACATGATCATGTATACACATAATTTGATTAACATATAATCACTTTGTCAATTAAGCACATAATCAATTAAGCACATAAGCACATTAACACATATGCACTTTCAGAGTATCTAAGCACATAATCAACTAAGCACATAAGCACATAAGCACATTAACACATATGCACTTTGTCAGATACATATTGACAATCAACTATATAAGCACATTATAAAATCACTTTGTCAAATAACCACATAAGCACATTTAGCCAAGTTCTTTTTGCACAACAGTCATTATCATCAAATCAAACAACATTCAACATATATATATATATATATATATATATAACTAATCTTTATGATTTAAAAGTAGGAGTAAAATTGAGATTATCAATAAAATACGATAAAAATAATCACTAATATAAGTTAGAGATTATTTATTTATTTTAAAAATAACTAATATATAAAAACTTTTAATATTATTCTTGCATAATAAAAATAAAAAAAATAAAATTCAGTGTAGACAATTGTCTATACTAGCCATGTACTGCATCCCCCTGCATTAGTCAAAATTAATGTCATATCACATTTAGAGACGCTGCAAATTGTTTATCGTGCGGATAATGATAGCAATAATTTGTAGACCTAATATGTCAAAGTGATGAACACATTGAGTTTTCTTCCTTAGTATGAACAACATCGGTAACCCGTGCAAATCACGGATTTTTTTTAATAAAATTTATATTTTTTAAATTTATATATTATATAAAAATTAATATAAATAAATAAATAAATTATATCAAATTTTTAAAATTTTATTTTAATGTATATTATACAATTTTTTTATTGATCAATAAATTTTATAATGCTAATTTAGAATTAATATATAATTTTATTCACTTTTGACGACAAATAATTAACTTCTTAATTTGAGTTATTTTCTTTTTATCATAAAAGTCATATATATGTGTATGTGTGTATTGAATAATATATAATGTGTTGAAAATTTTTTACTCTAAAATATTTTCGAGGATATTTAAGAAAAACTTAATATTACATTAATATTTTTTATAAATTTTTTTTCTTTATAGTAAGATTCATGCATTCTTGTATATATAGATATTGAATTATAAATATATTCATTGTATTTGAAAATATATTATTATTATTATTATTATTATTATTATTAAGTAATTTATATTTAAAAATTATAAGCAAATGATCAAATTATTTTTAAAATAACTAACTAAATAACTTTGAATAAAATCTTTAATTGCCTTTTTATATATAATAATAAATATATTTTTTGTTTTTTGTACTATTAAGAATTACAACATATTTTCTCGTTAACCCCAAACCAATGTTCTCAGACTCGGACCGGTGATCGAACCGAAAAAGTTACCGGGCGGACGGGTCACTGGTCCAACCAGTGGTCGGACCGTTATTGAACCGGTGACGTCATTAATATGTAATAAATAATAAATAATTAAATATATTAATTATTATTATATATTATATATAATATTTAGTAAATATGTAAAATTAATCAATTTATCAACACATAAAAAAAAATTTAAACCTATTTATATAATGTTTACTTCATGCAATTCAAATAAATACTAAATTTATATAAAAAAAAGATATTAAATCATGATCATAACACAAAATTCAAGACTCAAGAGTGATAAAATCAAATACAAATGAACAAAAACATCTCTAGGATATATTCAATCAAATTCGGTAAAAAAATAAATCTATTTGTACAATATTTATTTTATATAATTCAAATAAATACTAAATCTATATGAAAAGAAATATATTAAATCATGATCATAACTCAAAATTCAATCAATGATATATTTAATTAAGTTTAAATGTTTAAATTTTTTAAAAAAAAAAATTTTAAAAAAAAAAAAAAAAAAAAAAGGAGGTAGGGAACCGGTAAAACCGGTGAACCGGTCACCGGGTCACCGGTTCGACCGGTCCGACCGCCGGTTCACCGGTTTTGACCGGTTATTGACCAAAAACGGTTTTTGAGTTTGGACCGGACCGGAAAGTGGACCGGTTCCAGTCGAACCGCGGTCCGACCGCCGGTCCGGTCCGGTTTTCAAAACCTTGCCCCAAACATTAGGAGGTGCATATAATATTATCTAGAAATGTGATATTCGACCAAACTACACTCTTGACTAAGTAGCAAGCCAGACTCATTATATTGATCATAAGATAACGGGAGCACTTGGATCAGAGTAGTCTTCACTGTAATATTGTAACAGAGTAAAATCGGATCTCCGGGTCAACTCACTCAATATACGAGAGAGGGCAGATTTTTTAACAGTCACGAAAATAATAAATTCTTAATATATACACTACCAGAGGCGGATCTACGCACGGGGGAGGGGGGCAATTGCCCTCACTGAACTTTCTGGGGGGGGGGGGTGGGGGGGGGGTTTAAATTCAAGGTTTTCCATAAGAGTGGTCGCACCTGAGTTTTAGGAGGACAAACAAAGAGTCAGGATTGCATGCATCATGCTAGTTTAATTATAAAAGAAAGAAAAAGACAAAAAGCTAGTTGCATTTAGATTAGTTGAGACTGTTTATTATTGGTGGCTTGGTGCTAATTACACATTTATACTTGACTAGTTGATTATTTATATTATTGAATTTGTTTTTAAATATTTATTAATTGTCAAATATAGACGTACTTAATTGAGTTACAACAATTAAACGTACAAAATTTGAATCTATTCATAAAAATGTCAAGTTAAAGGGAATAATGATGAACTTGTCACTGCTAATATTCACCAACAAATTTCATTAGCAAAATATTAACCCCCAAACTCAAGTATCATAATTTTTTGTCCAAAATATTCAGTTCAAAACCTATACACTGGTATTTTATTCCCTTAATATTGAGGATCTCGGTAAAAGACTACTAATAAACTCTTATCTCACTAATGAAATAGAGAATTTTCGAAAAAATTATTTACTCAGTGGCTTGACTCAACCAATACCTTACAAATTTCCTTATACACTAAGTGGTGGAATTATTCGTAAATTCAACAATAATTGATACAAGAAATATCCAAGTTAATTGGAATATAGTTTGAGCGAAGATACACTATTTTGTTTGTGTTGTTACCTATTTAAAATTAATTATGATAACCAAGGTGGTGGGGATGTATTTGTTGACGAGAGATATTTTGAGAAGTATTTAGTTATGTAATTCATTTTATTAAATTTTTATTTTTAAATTTTTATTTTTTAAATTTATCCCTATTGAACTACGGGACTGAATCCACCACTGTACACTATATGTGTTAAATTGGCTTATCATTTATTAAGATCAATTTAATTGCTTTAGCATATTTGAGTGTATAATTATTTATTATAAGATCATGTAAGAATTTTT
Source organism: Hedera helix (assembly GCA_947179155.2). Lineage (NCBI taxonomy): Eukaryota > Viridiplantae > Streptophyta > Magnoliopsida > Apiales > Araliaceae > Hedera > Hedera helix. The sequence goes on along the minus strand of OX359271.1, from coordinate 34,130,539 downwards.
TTAAGTCAAGTTCGATTTCTCTAGTTACGTGTTAGTTTGTTAAATCTCTTTTATATCACTTATATTTTTTCTTTATTTGATATTAGCGATTATTATAATTTATCACCTATAGTGTGAATTTATTCTAACTATAAATGAGAAATTTGATCTTAATTATGAAATTGTAACATATTGCGAATGTGAGAATTGATCTAAATGATAAAATTATATGTATTTACATTTGTTTTGGTAATTTAAGGTGAAAATAGGATATATATAATTTAACTTACAACTTACGTGTTGTAGCAGTAAAATTATTTTTTTTACGATCAAATTAAGAAAAAAAAATACTATATAGATAAAAAAAATAATAATAATAATAGAATTTCATAAATTTGAATCGATTTAATGAGTTAGAATCCAAAATCTTAATACTAAAAAAGCAATAATCTTAGCCTTAAAATTTGTTCTTCATAATCCAAATACTGTGAATTCCTATTCTTTTTTTGTAGTTGAATTTTTGTATTAATATTATTGATTAACCGAAAAATTTGGATCTATTGTATGAATGTTATTACAAAAAGTTGAAGAATATGTAGATTATATACATAAATTTTTGTATGGAATTTAGTTATTATTAATTTATATTTTCGTTGGGCCTTTAAATATTCAAAAAAATTTATTACTGAATGCATTTATCGAGTACACATGCCCAAGTAAGGACCGAAATAAATTATTATCTAAACGAGCTTATTATTTTATCGAACATTTATTTATCGAGATTTTACTGTGTAGATGTATTAATGTGCTGGGTCGAGTTAGGATCAGGTGCAATTTTGTAGTGTACTCAAAAGCCCATGCTATATTCTCTCATATACAAAAAGCCAAGAGGAAATAACTAATCGGCTACACCTCACAATATTCAACTTCTACAACACGTGTATGAGATTATGTGAACTTCAAAAGTTTCTTTTAACTTCATGTCATGTTCATAAGTCATACCAGATAACACTCAAAGACCAAGTGAGTATTAAGATTGGGCAGCTGCAAATTGAGCCTAGTGAGAGGGCGATTGGGGACCGTTGTTACCCAGTACATATGGACTTCATTTTTGTAGGGCTGGCTGGCTACTTGTATGTTCCAAGCATTATAATCTCACCTTTATAACTAGATTTTAATTAGGTCATATCAATTATGAATACTTAATACCGGAGGATCTGCAAATTTTTATTTACCTAAAACATATAATTTAACTCAAAGTGAAGTAAATAAAATTAAAATACTATGTTACACATGTTACATAAAATTCAAAATATGGTAATAATATGAATAATAATAACAAAACAAACAAGAATAGATGGGGGCTTTGACAAAGGGTAAATGTAGCACAACTAATATTAGTGATGAAATAGAGACCTAAGAAGAAGGAAAAAAACAAGGAACAACCCAAATTAGCAAAAATTGCAAAATTAGCAATTACAAAAACCCTAAAAAAATGCAAAGTAAAATATTTTTTAGTTTAATCTGATATGCTTAACAAATATAATATATATTTTGTCATTAAAGGTGTTTCTTTCATCTCATTAGGCATATCAATTGGGCTTTGTGAGCCACGCTCAAATTTATTCAAACTCGGTCTAATTTAAAATTATCAAGTTTGAGTTTAGACTTGGCCCATTTGGGCTATGATAAGTTTGTCTAAACTTGGCTCAAATACGATCATGAATTTCTTTTTTTTTTTCCCTATCATTTGTGGCTGAACGACCCATTGACCAAATTCGACACGAATTACACTTCGAGTTTAAATTTTTGTTCAAACTTAGCTCTACTCACTCCCAAATTAAAAATTGATTGAGTTCTTAATAGGCCGAACAATCAAGCTTGACCAATTCAATTGAGAGTTCTAATTCTAATCAAAGTTACATTAATAATTGCTATTTAAACCACTAAATTGATAAATATAATAAAACTACCCCTCAAAGTCCCTTTTTTCACAAAGGAAATATTTTTCAAAGCCATTTTCTACAATTTTTTTTATGTATTTGACGTGACACTTAGAAAAGTGGTCAGGACTAAATAATTAAAATCATTTTTCGAATTTTAATTTCTGAAACCATGAATCACAATTCATAATGAAAATTGAAAAGATAAAGCACGGTCCATGTGTTCTTAATTTTGGCATGGATTTGAGTTAGACAAAAATTATCCAAGCCCAAGCTAGTACAGCCCATTTCAGGCTTACAGCCCGAATTCCATAGCTATATATTAAATGATGACATAAAACCCTAAATCCGTCTCATTTCGAACTAGGGTTTCAGAAGAAAGAGCAAGCAGCCTCTTCTTAGTGGTTTCTACTTCAGTCAAAGGATAGCAATGGGTAAGCCCCCAATTATGAAGAGATCAATAGTATATATTGGATGTTTTGATTTGACTGTAAATTGAAAAATACTAATGGTTTGGTTTGATTTGATTTGATTTGATTTGATTTGGTGATTGAAATGTATAGCGAGAATTAAGGTTCATGAGCTGAGGGGTAAATCAAAGACGGATTTGTTGACCCAGTTAAAGGAACTCAAGGCCGAACTCGCTCTTCTCCGTGTTGCCAAGGTCACCGGCGGCGCTCCTAATAAGCTCTCCAAGATGTATGTACTCTCTCTACGTCACACGAAGTTTTTATCTTTCCTCAATAGATATGTATATAATTTGTGTGTGTGATAGTAAAAGTTAAATGCGCATTTTGATAGATTGTCTCTCTGATTATGTCTGATTTAGCTTTCTATCGTACTATTATGCTTTAATGTCTTAGAAAACATTTACGCATATATGCAATCTTATGTGCAATGCATGTTTAATCTAGTTTTTAGCTTAGAATGAAATACTATAACTTTTATCTGCATATGTGCAAGAATGGGTTTGTTATGTTTGCCTTTAGTATCGTTCACTAATTTTATCCTTTTACTTTAATAGTTTAGATTAGTCTTTTGAAGATATTATAGAATGCAGACAACTGATTGATGGTAATTTCATTTTCTCAGAAGTTTTTGATCTGTTTAATATGTCAAGATATGAAATTACTGTTAACCCAACTTGTGTTGATAAGATTGATGCAATCTTCAAAGACAGAACTAGTGTTTTGGTTGGGAACTTGGGACTTTGAATGAATGAGGAAATGGAGAAGAAAAAGGGTTAAATCACTTTTTTCCCTACTGCATTGAACACCAATTTACATTTGTATCACTGAATGGATTTTTTTACAATCGCATCACTGTACTGGATTTTTTTTTATACAAAAATTGAATTTTCCACCAAAGTCTGTCAAAAATTAACGTTAGGAAGTAACAAAGCATCTTAGGGCAACTACTACTGTCTTGTCTTATAGCAGCAATACATGAGCTCGGATAGACTCGCTCAATGCGAATCGTATTTCTGGTACGTGAGATTCCATCATTTAAGGGATAGATCTTGCTAATAAGTTTCAGTAGTCACTTGAGTTATTTTGTTTGGAGTTATCATTCTGGCAAGTGAAGTGATTCCTGTGTAGGAGGCACGAACGATTGAGCTATCAATCAACCTAGGCAAGTGGACTAGAGCAACAATATAAATAAATCTAACTCTAAGGAAGGGCGCTATGAAGATGTGGATTAACCCTCCAGCAATGAAATGACTCCTGGGTAAGAGGCAAGAATGCTATCACAAGCTCTTAAGGGAGTCAAGGTGTTGGGGGCTCGGGGGTGAAACCCCCTCAATCGGCAAGGGCGAGCGAGAGCGAGCTGAGACTAATATAAAAAATCTAACTCTAGAAGATTTGACTTAACCTTAAACAAGGGAAGTGACTCCTGGGTAGCAGGCACAAGCAATTTCACATGAGCTGCACTCGTTGTTTGTACAGTTAACTCATTTTCCTTAACAAGCTGGAGGTATTACTAAGGAGTTTTCAGTTGTTGTTCTTCAGGTAAGGAGTTAAACCTAAGGTAAGACCTCCTTTGAGGGGTGACGAGCGTAGCGAGGAGGGGGAAACGGTCTTTTACATCTACTTCCCGACTATTTCCTTTTAGGAAATAGAGTAAGGGAAGACTTTTCTGTTCTTATCTGTTCTACTTGAGTTATGGAGTTTGACTGCTCATGCCACGTCATATTTTATATGTTAAATTGATGACGTGACATGCTATGTCAGTAGTCTATTAACTTTTAACAGACTTGGATGAAAAATTTAATTTTTGTAAAAATATTCCAATACATTAATGCAATTGTAAAAAAAATCAGTTCAGTGATGCATATGTAAATTGGTGTTCAGTGCAGTGAGAAAAAAGTGACTTAACCCAAAGAAAAAATGAAGCTAAAAATTGAAAAACCATCTTAGTGCATGCATTGAATTTAACTATTTGTACAGATGTAAATTAGGGGAGATTATTTATATTGATTATAATGCTATGAAATGTGAGTATTATTTATTCTTTTCAGTTTTCATTTCTTTTCATATGTTTTCTGTTGATCTTTCTGAGTTCCATACAAAGCTCAAGTCTAGTATGGGTTGAAGTGTCTACTTTATACTGTGATTGGTTCACATGAATGTGATTAGTATAAAATAATCAGGGATTTTGGATATGCAATTTTGCAATCTGTGATCAGGCTAGGCTAGTCAATATATTCATTATTTAACTTGTGTATATGTGGGATAATATCTGGTTTCATGTTTGTTGTTTTTGTGGATACAGAAAAGTGGTGAGGTTGTCAATTGCGCAGGTGTTGACTATCATGCAACAGAAACAGAAGGCTGCTCTGAGGGAAGCCTACAAGAACAAGAAACTTCTGCCGCTTGATTTGCGTCCCAAGAAAACTAGAGCCATTCGCAGGCGTCTTACCAAGCACCAGGTATAGTTTTTAATTTAATCTTCTGTTCTTTTATTAATTGTTTTGACAAGTAATTTTTCTTCTTTTTATGCTTTTTATGTATAATTTTTCCTCTAGTACATTTATACTTCAGTAGATTGTTTGTTTCTTAAGTTAAAATTTCCTATTACTGTTTTGAAAATTTCATTGCATGGTTACAATAAACTTAATTGTCTGAACCGGAGTTTTTGGACTAGTATGATATGATCGAGTAAAGAAGCTAGTCAAACTTCTTCTGATCATTTTACTGTTTCTGAATTACTTGTTTTTACATTCCTAAAAAAATGAAGCTTTTAGTTGTGTTTTCCTAAATTTTTCATGATCCTTTTTTTCTTCATGAAGATATACACATTTGAAACTTGAACTACTTTATTGCTTTTGATGTTGAGATGGCAAGGTGTGCCTATCAAATAAAAATGGTGAAAAAGATAACTAAGTAAATTTATTGAAATTTTCTCAGAATCTGAAATGGTATGAATCTCACTTCCCATAGTAGCACTTTGGCCATCTTATGTAATTATTTTCTTCTGAATTGGACTGATAGATTCTTGTTTTGATGATATTTTGGTGCATTAGGTTACATTTTTAATGACTTTTATCTTTGGGGAAATCTTTATTGACTTGATTTTTCAAAATTGAGTTTTGTTTGTTGATCCTTTCTGAAGTGGTTTTCCCTTTTGTTTTATTTGTGTATAGGCATCATTGAAGACTGAACGAGAGAAGAAGAAAGAGAAGTACTTCCCAATGAGAAAGTATGCGATTAAGGTGTAGGGTAGAATCTACCGCGTAGAAACTACAAACCTTGTTCCAATTTTGATTTCTGAAATTTGTTTTTCATTATCCTGTATTGCTGATCCTAGTTCATGCGTACTTTGTGGTGTTATTTACTCTTGTTTTATGTGCGATAAACTATTCATATCAAGCCCTAGTCAAAGTTTACTTTATGGTGTTGTTTACTCTTGTTTTAATGTGGATTGTCTAAACCTCCTAAAGTCTAACAAATGTATGATATGATATGATGTTTGCACAATTTCTTACAATTTAAAACAGAAAGCAGAAAATGAATGAAAAAGGCTTACCCTACTATTTTATGTATTGGTACTTGGGAAGGTAGTTACTATTTTATGTATTGTGATACTTGGGGGAATAGGGCTGTAAATGGTAGTGAAGAATTTATATTAGTTAGCATTTGTATTTGAAAAAAAGTTCAGATATTATTTGTATTCAAAACAAAATGTATATATATCTGTATTTGATTTTATGGTATTCATAAATAAAAGAAGATATAAATATAAATATATGTGTATTCGTATTTATTTAATATCTGATCATAAATATATGTGATAGATGGTGGATATTTAGATTCGTATCTCGAATTTATATTCGAATAACTTGTGTGTGTCTAATATGTGTGTGTGTGTGTGTGTATATATATATAACATAATTTTCTCAAATAACTTTCCTTGCTTATGCAATAATTAGTTTTTACTATCATAAAGAAAATATTTTTAAAATATATCATTTTATTTTTAGAAAATAAAAATTAATACTTTTAAATATAATATTAAAAATTAAAATAAATTTATTTAAGTTTAATTAATGTATTTTCATTATTTTAAAGTGTAAAGTCTCTAAAATGCATCATTTAGCAAGAAAATTATATACTATAAGAATAAAATTATAATTATTAGTTTGTTATAAATATTTTATTTACAAAATTTATGTACAAGAACAAGAGTGGATGATTAACTTTTATTAAAAAATAATATTAATTTGATACATTCTGTAAGACACGTTTAAATTTTGATTGATTTTTATGATCAATGATAAATGACAATGTGTTTGACAAACTTTAAATGATGATGAATAATTATTCAACATTTTCTTTTAATTTTTGTAAATAATTTGAGTAAATTATGTATTAGGTAACTGATAAATGAATTCGAATGTCCGAATATTCGAATAATCTGTTCGTTCAAATAAAATATTCGTATTTGGATATTATTTGTATTTGGATATTATTTTGAATACCGAATATGGATAGTATTTTTAAAATTAGTTTAATATCGGATACAAATACAAATAGGGTATTAATTTTTCAAATACGAATACGAATATTACTGTATCCGAAATTATATATATCTGTTTGCGGCTCTACTTGGGAAGGTACTTACTAGCTTGCCGTGTTTAAGTATCCAGTCTTTTCAGTTTCCACTTAACAGGCACAAGGATAAAATCAGAGCTTTGATATCCAAGTAAATGCAGGTGTAAAAATGTGTTTTTGTTGTGGACTAAGGCACCTTCAAATCTTGATGCAATTTTTCAATTTTTTTTTAATTTAGTAGTAAACTAAGAGATATAATAAGCATAAGCTGCAAGTGTTTGATTGTATGAGCTTGCTGAACAATGTCTCTTCTGAAAACTTAGACTTCCATAAAAAAAAAGTAAACAGCCAATCCTATGAATAACCTAACTACAGGCAAGCAGTTGCCAGTTGGTCTCACGTTTGATCCTAACTACAGGCAAGCAACTAAACTGAGTTTGTGGAGGAATCCATCCTAATCTATGTTACGTTTGGATTGTTGAACGAAATAGGTAGTGATTGGTGGTGGATAGTGCGATGAGATGACAATTGTGACGTACATCCATTCCAATGTTATGGATCTCAATTCACAATCTCTAGCATGGAATGAAAATTAAGAGAATATAATGAAATTTCATTTTATTGGAATGATTTATTATATCCAAATACATTATTTTCATTCCATTCTTTTATCCATTCTATTCCTTCAGTTAAAACGTAACATTAACCATAACTTTGGCCAATTACAGTGGAATCCACTAATATCATTGCTAATCCTGCATCGGAGGGATAATTCCTCTTCCCGTAAACTTACTATTCGTATAAGAGCAGAAAGCTAGCTGTTTCAGCCCGGCTTGCGTGGATCATACTTCTTCTCCTATGCAAGCTTAACAGAAAACGTGCAGCTCTACAATGACGCTGCTCTGTCATATCTATTCTAAGCCAAAAATCTCTAGTTTGTAATCCAGGTCTGTACCACCAAACTTTTGTACCTTCTTGGAAATTATCGGGTATAAACATCAGAGGAAGACGCTCTATAACTGTGAAGCAATGGCTTTGGCAAAGAATATTTGTAGCTGCCAGAAAATATTACTGCTGCAATGCCCCTGAATACAGTGAAGCGGTGCTTTACACAGTTTTTATCAATGTATGAGGAGTTATATGCAGGACATGAGTGAATAAATGCTGTAACTTTATTAATTCCCCTTTCCAATAAAATTTGGTCATTACACATTTAGTTAAACGGAAACAAGGTACTATTTCAGTCTGGGATTTAAGTATAATTAGTAGCAGATAATTATTTACATAAGATGCATACAAGAGCAAGAATTGTCATGCAGTTGAAATCGAACCATCACCCTGTTCTGCTGGCCTAGGAATAGATTGCCAGCCTGTACAGACTTGGAGAACATTCTTCAACGAATCTGAGGCCGGTTCTAAAGTCCAAGTAGGGTAAAATTCACTAGGATGGAACACACTTTCGACACTAGTTCCTGTTAAAGAGCATGCTTGCGCACCATTTAAGAACATGTCCCCCTCTGACCTTATCAACCCAGACTTCGGCTCCTCCTTATCGGCTGCCTAAATAACCAACACAAAGAAACGCAATAAGTATGTGAACAGCCAATGAGATGAGGAATACTTCTGTGAACTAGGAATGAGACTGTTGCTGATGATCAAATGAAACACTAAACAAGAAACAGGTCCGAAAAATAAAAACGGTCTTGTGATAACTTTGAGTCATCCATGAGGAGCACATAAATTAAGGAATTGCTCTCTTGTAGCCACTGTGTTTCTAGAGATGGCATACTTTCTGACAAACATGATTATGGCTCTTCAATACAACATAACCTTTTATACTATAAACTTATCTACTACAAACATGATCATGTTATGACTCCTCATTTCAGAGGTTATACAACACCATTATAAACTTTCAGCCCCCAAAGTTACCAAGTTGGACCAGGAACACATGATGGATACCCAGGTAGGAACAAAAGCTCTCAATTGAGAAAGAAGATGCTCAGAAGCTCACATGCTTAATCAAACTAAAGCAACAACAACCTCTTCAAAAGGCTAGAGTTATTCATTATGGCTGAACCAGTAACCTACCCAGGTAAGTTTTCCGGCTCAATGACCGTCTGAGTCTGAAAACATTGTCTGCATCTATCTCCATATAACCTCTTTGATAACAAGAACGTACAGTATGAAGCCCATAAATAGGTTTTACAAATCTTGAGCAACATAAGAAAAAGCATAAGTCTGCCAAATTACCTTTTCTGTGTAATATTCAAAAGCCTTTTTCTTCTGTCCTGATTCATAGATGTTGCATTGAGAGAATATCTAACAAAACAGAGAGAGATAGAATAATATGATGAAATTGTCTGTTAAAATTGGAATTATAGCAATTACTGGAGAAAATAAAAATTACAATTATAGCTTTATGCACTGATTATATTTTCCACTCGCATAATATATAATATGCTTAAATCATTATTTACCTGTGATTCTACACTAGCACAAATAGCATATACTTCCCAGTTTCTGGTGTAATTGTTGTACAAATGAACTTTTCCAAATCGAACACGTGGTTGTCTTTGTCGTGTCCCATCAAAAAAGCAGTGGTGAATGGTCACTCTAATACATCTATCACCAACGTGAGATGGGTCTGCTCCAATAAGCATTGTCTTGTCGTGTTTTGTGAAGTAACATCTGTTAGCCAAGAGTGAATATACATCAGGACACATGTTTTTACTCGATATTAGTTATACTGTAACATATATGGAAATCAGCTCACCTAGAAACTGTAATATCTGTGCTCTGTCTAGTTATATCTATAAGACCATCGTCATAATCACGCAAGCTACAACGGTCTATCCATATGTGCCTTGAATTTGGTTTGATCTGAATCCCATCGACATCATGCCCTCTACCAGCTTCAAATTCCAGGTTGCATATGATTATATGCTCACAGTCCTTCAGTCTTAAGCCTTTGCCTGTGAGCTTTACATGTTGGCCACGACCATCAACTGTCTTATATGAAGACACGGGTAAGTAAGATGAAAGATGAATGACACCTGAAACATCAAAGACAATCCAGAGTGGTTCTTTTTTACGACATGCATCACGAAGTGATCCTGGTCCAGCATCTGCAAGAAAAGACAAGGGTATCAAATATGTCAGTAAAACTTAATTTCTGAAAGGCATTCCTAAAGTCGATGAATCCACTTGTATTCAGATGACTATGATCGGATCAGATGTTGACAATGACGAGAATTCAAATGCTTTTGTTTTTCTCTGTGTCTTATCTCTACATACTGATCAAAATAGAGGAAAGTTTGTCAAAATTTGTAATCTTGTACTATACGCCAAAGCTACTCTGAGAGAAGACAACACATACCGAATTTACATATTGTATGGCTGAAGGTGAACTAAAAGATTTATGCAGTCACAAATACAGTAAAGAAAGAGCTAAAATCTATAATTGAACTAAATAAGATTCTCCAAAGTTTACAAAATTAATTAAAACCTAAAATCAAATCAATCTAGATGGTCAAATATAAGCTCTCTTCACACAGCCTTCAATCACCCTTTCAAACCCGTCAGAAGAAAAACACAGCATGAGCCAACTGTCTAGTACAAATAAAGATATACTCTCTATACCAAGATAAAAGTCCTCAATTGACTTTTATAGTCAAATTGACCATTTTTAAAATTAACTATTAAACATATATATTTAGATTTTCAAAAAAGCAAACATTGAGATTAGTACCAAATTGTATATAGTTTATAATGTTTATAGACTTTTTACATATATAGAAAAAAATAATACGATATATTGATTTGAAAAATGGTTAATTTGAATATAAAAGTCAATAGATGACTTTTATCCCGGGACGGAGAGAGTACAAAAGAAGCAAAACTTAAATCTAAAACTAACCGAACAAAATACTAAGGATAACCTCAAATATAAATTTCAATGGTAATCGAAATCTCCAAAGTCTGAATAAGAGTCTAACTGAATTAACAGAATTAACGAAATCAAATAGAAGGCTAAATCAAAGTGGCTAAGTTGTGATTTTATACTGAGTTCAGAACAAAACAAATATACCTTACCACAAAGGCAAGTCAAAATACTGCCACATAGACGAGTCAAAATAATATCACATAGGCAAATCGCACATCAGACCGTGAATCCAAATGCATACAAAACGGAAGATGTGTCTAGCAAAAACATCACTAATCCGCAAAACAAAACAGAACAGAAATAAGGGCCGACCCATACGCATCCTGAACAAATATATCAAATGACCAAAACTCACACTCAAAACAACATACAAAAGGACATTGTGGGCTGATCACACAGCTACGAAATGTGTCATGCCTCAGTGCAAAGAGTACATACCTGTGGTACCCCACCAGGTAGTTCTAGCTCAGGTATACCCTATCACTTATTCTACCAAATATATAGTATCACAACACATGTAACACAATACCAACAAAAAGGATTCTAAATGTTCATATTGAATCAAATCAAATCATAAACACAATGTCTCCAAAAGAAGGTAACAACATGTATTGCTCTACAAAGATCAAACTAAACTTTGATGCATGATGAACAAGTTTAAAAAAGTACAAATTACGAAATTCGGAACTTCAAGACCACAATGAAGCAAAATAAGAATTTGACTAAAAACGAAACAGTTAAGCGAGTACCAAATTCTGAACGATTAGAAAAACAAACAAATTAACATAATGAGATTATCGCTGAAGAACTATGGAATATGTACAAATTATAATAGAATGAAAAGAGTTCAAATTATGGAATAAAGTAAAGGTATCAAATATCAAATTTCTATTCAAGAGTGACAATGGAGATATAAGAAAATGTTACAAATAACGAGCTATCACAAGATAAAAAGAATAAAAGAATAATCAAATGAGCGGAGTATGGAATCCGTACTTGATAATCAAATCCACTTATAACACACTCCACAAAATCTTAACCTCAAATGCCAACGATATCAAATTTGAAACCTTATTCACCACCTAAACATATTCACTCCAACTTAAGTATACAATTTCACCTACTAGTTCTAAAACACTTTTTAAATTATTCAATGTGCCTTTAATTATTCTCCTTAGATCATTATTAATACCTACAAAGTATAAAAATTAATAGCAAAAACAAAGAAATCTAAAAACCCCAATATAACAAATTATTTTTAAGACCTCAGCCCACTATATCACTCATATCAATCTGATTTTATAACTATTTTTCAAATTAAATAATTTTAATAGAAACTAGAGTTCAAATACTTCAATTTAGCCTCAAGAATCATTCAAATTGGATTTAAAATCATTAAGTTATACATTTTTAAATATTCAAACTTTTTGCTGAAAATTCTACTACAAAAATTCCGGATCAGCCCTTCTTAAAATTCATAACAAATCATATGTTAACCTTTAACGATTCAAAATTGTTGAACATATTCTCAACTTATATAAGTATAACATATCCGAAATTTATCACAATCCAACGGTCGGATTATGAGATATAATCCACATAATAGACCTTAAATATATAAAAAAAGATTTTCAAATTTTAACTTTTACATTCAATCGAATTATTTTACTTTATATAAATTCATCTCCTCTTTCTGATTATCTTGTCTTTTAATTCCATGTTTATATTTTATTTAAAGACAATCTCTAATTTAAACCAACTTACTAAAACATAAAACTATACTACCAAATAGTTTTTACCTTTCTTATTCTTTGTTCTTCAACATTACAGCCGTAAAGAAATGGAATTTTGAGTCTTCTAGATTCCTTAGAATCTCTTAACATCTCACATAAATTATAACTCTCGGAAAGATACACAAAATAGGATCAAGAATCACTCGATTTGGAGTAGTTAATATGACCGAGTTACGGATTTTCAAAATTAGGGCTGAAAGCCGTGACGAGAATCAAGATAGGTTGCGGATTTCATAAATTTAAGGTAGGAAATCGGTGTCAAATAATCTTTCTTTCTCTCTAAAATAAAATTAGAGGACGAAAAGTTGAAGAAATAGGTTTGGATTCACTTAATTCTGACATTGGATGAATTAATTATGGTTTTTCTAATGGGATGCAGAATATATAAGGTATTTACTCGGGAATTCAACTAATCAAGTTTGAATAGGATTAGGGTTTTATCTTAACTTTTTAAATACAACTAAGAAACAATATATGAGTTATCAAAACCACGATGAACTCTTTAATTCCAAGTGAATCAATTATTTAATTATCAACTAAATGAATTTAACTCTCCAAATGAAATTAAAAAAAAACATAGCAACTTACTGTTCCAATTCAATTATGCTTTTAGAAAAAATCAAATTAACATTTAAACATATAAAAAAATCCGGGTTATTACACTTATTCTTGACTATCCATTTTCTTAAAGATCAAAAGCAGTAGGTCGATATCAGGATCACATAAAAATTAACACGAACAATCTGGCCAGCAGAAATTGGCAACTTTTACACCTAAATTGTTTTACAACACAGAATATAAACATAAGTTTTCTGCCCCTGGGAGCTGAAATTCGCTGTTAGAAATTAAATTACATTGTCAGAACATGTTTAGGTATTCACAATTCCTTTCACATTTGATTATCTTAGTATTCTAAATATAAGAAGTTCAATTGATTTACAAAATTATTTCACATTTGGATGCACAATAAAACTACACATTAATCTAATTATCATTAATTTAATAGAAGGATAAGAAAAAACGCAGATCGGACAAAACAGGAAAAGGAATTGTGGAGAGAACCTGCCAATGTGGTGATCGAATAGAGCGGTCCGTGGAGGCCACCAACGGAGAAGCGGCCGAAACCCTCGGCCCGACCAGCCAGAGCTCTCAAGCAGGAATCGGCATCGGAGTACGGTAACGATTCCATGGATGACGATTTGGGCCGTCGCGAAAAGCTGAATGTGGCGGTGATATTGGTGGTCAGTTGTTAAGAGGAGGAAATGAACTTTCTGGCGTTTTCATTGGGAAAGCGTTGGTCAACCGAGAGAGAGGGAGAGGTTAGAGGAGTTATGGTTCTTTATGTCCGTACAGTTTGGCATACATCAATTAGGACTTGGCAATATAACCGAATCAAATGAAAATTTTTAATCGAAATATTTTAATTATTTAATTTTTTTTAATTATAATTAAAATAAAATTCGATTTTGGATAATAAAATTTTATTATTCGATCAACCCAAAAGTAATTTTTTTAAAAATAAATTTGGGCACACTTTACTGATGAAAAGGGCCAAAAGGCAGCAATTTTTTTCCGTAACTTAAATATATGAGAAAAGATTCTAATAGTACAAGAAAAAATAAGTTTCAATTATCCCTGCTGCTACTAGACACAGAATCCTTGCTGATTCAGAACCAACCCACCAAAACAAAATTCGGAGGTTTCATACTGTATATTAAGGCGAGAAAACTCAGTCTAACCTCCTCTTTTCTCACACTCCCCGTCCTCTTTAATCATGAATACGTAACACCCATTTTCTTTGCAAAGTCTTCTGCATCATCATCTTTTTCGTAGTACTCCTCTTCATCTACGTTGTAGACTTCACCGTCAGCCTGTTCATAGTCATATTCACCTTCAGAGATCATAGCCTTCAGCCTCCTGATCTCCAATTGCTTCATCGCCAGTCATGCCCTCCTCAGTCTCTAGCTGTAGAGAAGACTGACCCTCGGTTGATTTCTTTGTCTCTTCTTATGCACGGACCTCTAAATTTTTTTGACAAAAGATAGAATTTAATTCCGGTTATTAACAAAATAATTGAATAGAAAAATCGGTTATTTAATTTTTGATTATTTAGTTATTTGATAATTTATATAGTTGTTCGGATATTAAAATTATGTAAATTTCAGTTATAACCGAATAGACCGGCTCAATTATAACCGAATGATCAGTCATAACATCAATAGCACTTCGTTTGGATGACAAGAAAAATTACTAAAGGTCCTCATTTAATGATTCAAGAGTGGCTAAAAAAGAGTAAAGAACACTTTACGTGATGAATTTTAAGGTTTGCCCTCCGATCTTCTAAACGTGTCTACCTAGCTACTTGCATTCTTCTATACATTATTTCATAAAACTATTCTCATCCTCTACACTAATGATATTAAATGCGGATCAGATCGATAATTCTACCGAAAAAAATCGGAATCGGTCCGCACTCTCTTGTTGGTTTGGCCCATCTAACTAGTTTTTGTAGAAAATCGATAAAAACCGATAAATCGACGGTCGAACCGGGAGACCCAGTGAATCGGTCACTGGTTCACGGGTTTGACTAGTTTAAGATTGGTACCGATGATGACAACAACGTTAGAAATCAGACGAACACAGTCCTCCCTGATGCAGCTTTTGAGTTGTCGTCACCATTTCTTCTTTAGGTGATCATCGGCTTCCATGACAAAAGCATCTCTCACACCATATAGAGAACGACGCAAACAGTCCCAATCAAACAACTACTTTTCGGCAAATGAGAAATAGATTAGGAGTATTACACTAATACTTTTTGACTATCTAAGGGGGTGTTTGATAAAAATTGAATGAAATAGTTTTGAATATTTAAGTAATCTGATTGAGTTGAATGAAGTAGATTTCTGAATACTGAATAAAAAAAATTGTTTGATAAGTGACATGTTTGAAACATCTGAATAACATATTTTTATTATTTTACCCATTTGAAAAAATTCAAAGTTGTTATAAATTTATTTAATATTATTTAATATAATATTTAATATATATTTTTAATTTTTTTAATTTTTTTTTACTTCATTCAATCGGGACTTAACTATTTAGCCAAAAAAATTAGACTTAGTCATTTAATCCAAAAATCTGATCGATTCAGCCATTCAGTCACATTAAGCTCTAAACAAACACATTGAATGACTGACTGATTCAACCCCATTTAGATGCTATCAAATAGCCCCTAAGACTCTCTCTGTCTTTGGATGCTCTCCAGTCTCCACTCCAAAGCGGACCCTAGGTAGTTTTATCAAATTTAATCTATAGAGTTTGCAAGTTCATTTCCTTATACTTTCCTGGTGTTGAAATTTGAATGAATGAAATAGTATTTATATTTTTATATTTGAATAAAAATATACTGTATTAATCTATATTGCAAGTGGACACACGTTTATTATTATTTTTATTTATATTAATTTATAAATTATATCATTTTTGAGTTATGAGTATAATTTAATATTTTTCTTTTTATATAGATTTAATATTTATTTGAATTGCATAAAGTAAACATTATATAAATAGGTTTAGTTTTTTTTTTGTAGATAAATTGATTAATTTTACATATTTATTAAATATAATATATAATAATAACTAATATATTTATTATTTATTACATATTAATGACGTCATTTGATCAATAACGATTCAACTACTAGTTGAACCAGTGATTCATCCACCCGATAACTTTTTTGGTTCGATGACCGGTCTGATTTTAAAACATTAATTTAGACTCTTAACCGATCAATAGTGACCTAAAATTCAAATTATATAACTTTTATATGGGTAATATAGAAAAATCATAATAAAATAAACTGAAAAAATTAAATAGGCAATAATAAGCACTAAAAATTTTAAAAAAAATATATTCAAATTGTTCTAGAAAAAAATTTCCAAATCCTTGTCCCAAACCCTAGTACTAATTTTTAACGCCAAAGCAATAACCCTTACTCAAATTTATCTTCTATATATACATGTTCATTGTCACCACATCGATAATTGAACCATCTAAGAAGAGGACTTCTTTACAGTGTCGATGGTGGCACTAGTGGAGGTAGTTGATAGTAAAGAAGGTGCCTGCCGTGTTGATGGTGATGAAGTGCAACGATGGTATGATGAGGATGGCAGTCTAATAAATCGATGATAATAGAAACGATAAAAGGGGTAGTAACATTCCTTTTTTCTTATCGTTCATTTTTTTTGGATTTGTTTTTCCTTTCTTGACTATTTTTGGGTTGGATGTAGTAAATGAAATAAAAAATAGTGTTTATGCACGGTGATGAGGTGCGATTTGACTGTGGCGATTATGTTCTAGACTATGGTTGCAGTGGCTTTGACGATGGGAGGATATGAATTGATGGGTTGATTTGAGACTATAAATGAGGGCTATGAATTACTTTATATGATTGTGATATTGATGGGTTGTATGTGATAGTGATGACAACATGTCATTTTCGACCGAATAAGAGGATAGAGGGTGATAATTGTTATAAAAATTTATGTATGTGATGCAATTAGACACGTAGAAGATTGGGGTGCAAAGTGATTTTTAGTCTATAATTAAGCAAGTAACTAATGTAATATACTCATGTTGTATATGAACCTATAACTCCACAATTTCAAAACAAAACATTACCTGATTTTACATGTATAATTGTTTATTACTTTAACAATATATATAGAGCATACATGCAGCGAAAATGAACTGAACATTTTTAATATACTTTTCTGATTACTTTTGAAGCGTATGCCCACAACAACGAATGACTAGAATCTCGTGCTCAACGGACAATATTCTCAGCGATAATTTAGACTGCAAATGAATAATAAATTTATCTTCCACAATTCGAGAAGCTACAAATTTACAAAGCTTCACGAATGACTTCCAAAGACTTATAGAAAACTCTATCTTTTTTCTCTTAAGTTACTTTGTTGCTTGGTGTATAAAATGATCAACAATGATCACTATTTATACTAATCCTTAGAAGTGTAACATACATATATATTAAACAAGATTTAATATTGATAATTATATAATTCATTTGTAACCCCCAAATGAATTATACTAATTACAATATATATAACTCCCATGATTAATATATATATAACTCCCAAGTAAATAAATGGAGAGGTTATATACACATGTTCATTGTATCTAGACAATGAACTATGTGGTTTATACCCATCAGGTCATCCACTCTATGGGCACTCCGATTTGGGTCCATAACCTAACATCTCCTACTCGCCCATGGCAAGGACGACGTTGTTATCATATAAGTCAATGAAGTCCAAACGTGTAAGTCGAAAATTTGTTTAGCCACCGAACTGTGCGACCGCTAAGTTTACCTGCAATGCGGGAGCTCTCAATTAAACCCGTTAAGGCCAAAATAGAGACATCAACCCTTTTAACAAAATATTGAATGTGGGAGCTGTCAAGCTAAACTGGTTAAGGTTTGCATTGAGGCTATAACTTTTCAAACTCAGAGTACCCCAGATTAACTTCAATTTTCACCTTGTTAAGTATCTCTGATCCCTCAAAGAACCGTACTTAACCCCTTTAGGACTTTTATATTTTGCATCTCACTTATTACTATATTGTTTCCAAAAAAATGTTATAGTTGTCGACAATAAGTGCAGAGCAGGGTGAAATTAAGTTATTTTCCCTTTGCCTTAGTGTTACTTAAATCTGAATCAACTGCTTTCCCAGAATCACCCCATATAGTCTCATAGTCCAGACTTTAGGAAATGAAACCAAAGTAGCAACATTAATTCATCTCTTTGTAACATACTCAAAGATCACAAAGAGTACTTAATAAAAGGATCAAGGAATACCTTATCCTTTATAAGAAAAAGAACAACACACAGTGAGAAAATAGGGATCAATTTTCTCATATCCTTTATTTTGTCGCTAAACACGTGTTATATTCTCACAACCTACTAATTAAATAGTCTTGTTGTGTGGACTCAAGTCTAGTCACTCCCCGAGTGCCTAACTTAAAACTTTCAAATTGCTCGCTTTTCGAAGCGTCAATTTTGCGTTCATTTAATATGTCATGGTAGACAATCTCATAATAGTGAGTATATGTCTTACAGTCATACCGTGTAGATCTTAGTTCAATCACTCCTCGAGTGCCTAACTCGAATTCTTGAATTGTTTGCTTCTTTAAGCGTCAACTCTAAGATTTTGCATCCGGTTAATTACCAGGTTAATATGGATAGTGGGACTTACCATATTTAGTCAAATATACTTGACCTCATCTTAGTTCTAACCAATGCGATATATTAACATATCATTTTTCTCACTACTAAGTGCCGATTGACCGCTATCCGAAGCGTTAATAGCTTGCTATCCAAAGTGAAAATAAATGAAATATCTCATCTTTGCTCACTTTTCAGCGTTAACTGATTGTTTACTTTAAACATCAATTGCTTGCTATCTAAAGCGCCAAAGGCGATTGCTCATATGAGAAAGCCAATCAACCTATTAGACATATAATTCTAAGTACATATATAATATGTAGTTATAGTTAATAACCGTGTGAACTCAATTTATCATATGCCAATAAAGACAATGTAGGAAATAGAAAGTCTTTTGCATTAAGTGATAAATAACTCCAATTAATTTCTAATATAAGCCAAATAATAAGTGATACACTGAAATGTCATAAGTACATCAAACCTTATGAAGTCCTAAAGAACGGACATGTCTCTGAAATGCATCTCTAAGAATCGGCTTCGTTAGGGGATCAACAATCATCTGATCGGTGGGTAAGTACTTTAGTACTACTTCATTATTTGATACGTTCTCTCGAATAAAACACGTCCTCAAATCAATATGCTTTGTCTTGCCGAGATACTTGGGATCCTTGATAAAATTAAGTGCCGATGTGCTATCATAGAAAACTGTCACAGGATCTGAAGCACGAGGTTCAAGATTAAGATCCTCAAAGAACCTCTTTAGCCATAAGGATTCTCGGACGACATATGTACATGCTACAAACTTTGACTCCATCGTGGATAAAGTCACACAAGTTTGTTTTTTGCTTAGCCAGGTGATGGCACCTCCATTTAGCAAGAATGCATATCCTGAGGTAGATCTTTGGTTCCCACGATCGCCTCTATAACTAGCATCGGAGTATCCAACTAAGTGAAGATCAGTTCCTCCATAGCATAACATGTAATCTAATGTGCCTCTCAAGTATCGCAAGATCCTCTTAATTGCTCTCCAATGTGCACATCCAGGGTTTGACTGGTATTGACCAAGAACATGAACTGCAAATGCAATAGCTGGTCGTGTGCACTGAACTGCATACATCAATTTTCCAATAGCTGTAGCATATGGAACACGGGATATCTTTTCAATTTCCTCGGGAGAGGTAGGACAATGCTCAGGGCCAATAGTATCACCTTTTACAATAGGAGTGTCTATAGGTTTGCAGTTGTTCATCTAGAATAATTCAAGAACCTTCTTAAGGTAAGTCTCTTGGGACAAACCAAGAAGCTTTCTTGATTGATCTCTAAAGATCTTTACTCCAAGAACATATGTTGCTTCTCATATGTACTTCATTTTAAAATTAGAGGACAACCACCTTTTAGTGGCGACAATCATCTCCTTATTATTCCCAACAAGTAGAATATCATCAACATACATTAAAAGGATAAGAAACTTTCCATTAGACCTTTTTAGATACACGTAATGGTCCTTTTCGATCATCGTAAACCCATCATCAATGACTGCTCGATGAAACCGAAAATACCACTGTCTAGAAGCTTGTTTCAAGCCATAAATGGAATGTTTGAGTTTGCAAACTCTGTGCTCAAAATCTTTTTCAATTTAACCTTCTGGTTGTTCCATGTATATCTCTTCGGCAAGTTCTCCATTGAGAAACGCCGTCTTTACGTCCATTTGGTATAGTTCTAGATCCAAATGCGCGACAATAACTAATAAGAGACGGATTGAGGCAAATCTCACAATAGGTGAGAAAGTTTTCTCATAATCAATCCTTTCTTACTGAGTGTAACCCTTGGCTACTAAGCAAGCTTTATGTCTTTCAATGGAACCATCAACTTTGCGTTTAACTTTGAGAACCCATTTGTCCCCAATAGCTTTTCGCCCAGTCGGAAGATCAACCAAGTCCCAGACTTGATTAGTTCTCATAGATTCCATTTCTTCATCTATTTCAACTTTCCACTTAATGCAGATGATATAGCTTCTTGATAAGATCGAGGTTCATCGTGATCTTGCGTATCAGCCATAAAAGCATTCCCCTAAATCTCAAAGTGACAACGTGGAATATTGCCTCTTTGACTTCTTCGCAATTGAAGAACAGGTGACTCTTCATTTGACGAAAGAGTACTTGAAAGTATGTCACTCCCACTATCTATAGGAGCCAAAGGAATAGGTTCCTCAGTCACAACCATCTGATTAGGTGCGCTATTATCTTCCTCCATCTCATAAAAGTCTTTATTCTTGCTAACATCACCTCTGCTCGGAAAATCTATTTCTAGAAATTCAGCATCTCGTGACTTAATTTCAGATATAGTCCCATCAGGCTGCTCTCCAATAAACACATAGCCTTTAGAGTGATCAGAGTACCTTATAAAGATACACTTCTTACCCCTTAGGCCTAACTTCCCATATTTATGAAAAGTGTTGTGAACATAAGCTGCTGAACCCTATGGCCGTAAATTGCCTAAATCAGGCTTTTTGTTGGTCCAAATTTCATATGGGGTGGACTTCACTGATTTTGAAGGAACTTGGTTAAGTATACGTGTTGCAGTTAGCAATGTATCTCCCCAAAAAGAGATAGGCAAATTAGCTTGCGCCATTATAGACCTTACCATGTCAAGTAGTGTTCTATTTCTTCTTTCCGCCACACCATTTTGTTGCGGAGTACTAGGAATTGTCAGTTGTTTGATAATTCATTTTTCCTTACAAAGTTCTTCAAACTGATCGGATAAATACTCGCGGCCTCGGTCAGTTCGGAGTGCTTTAACATTTTTCTCCAACTGATTCTCAACCTCAATCAAATAACGTCTAATGCAGTTAAGCGCTTCTGACTTATTAAGAATGTGTGCCCGAAGAGCGTGAAGTCATCTATCATAGTAAGGAAATAAGAATGACCACGTCTAACCTTCACATTCATTGGACCACATATATATGAATGAATAAGCTGTAATGGTGTATCTGCCCTTGTGGCTTTACCAAATGATTTTCTTGTAGACTTACCTGCTAAGCAGTGTTCACAAGTAGACAAATTGACCTTAGTGAGTGGGCCTAGAAGATCTTTTCAAGCTAACCTGGTCATCCTGTCTTGTCCAATATGGCCCAATCTAGTATGCCATTTAATTGAACTATTATGTTCACTCTCAACAGAAGTAACAAAAGTATATGAATCATCAATATTACAACTAGAATTAATGATATTCAAAACCATTAAACCATTATTAATAAAACCAAAACCACAAACATTCTTCCCATGAGAAATAATAACTTGTTCTCTCTCAAAAACCACTGAAAAACCATGTCTTAGACTAGCAAGAGCAGAAAATAAATTCTGCCGGACATCTGGCGCATAAAGTACATAATGCAGAATTAATGCTGAACATCCTCGCATCTCTAGTTTATAAGTGCCAATTCCTAGCACGTCCACACTAGAGTCATTCCCCATGTATACTTTTCTGCCAGTTGGAATGCGGCGGTACTCCTCGAACCCAGCTCGATCTCTGGCTATGTGGTTCGTTGCTCCAGAATCTACAATTCACATATGGAGAGATTGAGCAACAAAATTACTGGAAGTAACATTACACATAGTTTGATCAAAACTAGGAAGTACCTTTTTCGGCTCAGTGCATTCACGAGCGAAGTGCCCCATCTTACCACAGTTGTAGCAGGCCATCTTAGCCTTGTCCTTCTTGCCACCTCTTTTTCTTCCTTTTCTTTTGTCACCTGCATTTGCTGCCTTATTAGGCACCAGAGCAGGAGTAGCAGCAACTTTTTTTTCATTATTCTTTTGCTTGGGTTTCCCCTTGCGAGAACTGGACTTAGCAACATATGCCTTAGATGGCCTAGCAGCTTCTAAGCGCTCAGCCTCAAGCTCCAAGTGACGTTGAATATCGTCAAAGTTTCTAATATTTGGGTTATGAGTCATATTAACCCGTATATGTTCCCAACTATCTGCGAGTGAACGAACCACAGCTGATATCTACTGCTCATTCGATAAGTCATTGTCAACAACCTTTAACTCTCGAATTATGTTTGACATTATTTGAAGGTGGAAGCTGTCGTTAGCACTCCAAAATTAATTGTTACTTTCAATCACAAACTCAGTATAATAGCAAGTAAGGGTCGAACCCACAGAGAATGATTAATTTATTTTTATGCAATGTAAACTAGATTTGGGGGTTTTGAATTAACTAAATAAACAAAAGTAAATAAATAAAATTAATTAATAAATTAAAGACTTCAGTTCTTCGGTTCAATCTCACCCTTACAATTAATAATTCAATCTTTCAAAATATATTTTTATCCTTCCATGAAACTAATAACCCTAGGCAACAACAAGCTTTGCTACCCGAAATTTTTCATAATTTTAATCTAACAAAAGAAGCTCTTCATTAGATTCTAACCATTATACAACCTAGAACAAGCTCTCTAAATTTAATATAATGGAAGCATTAATCACAAGAAAATTAGATTATTCTAAGCAACAATCTCATAAGCTCGGACTGTTTAACTTACATCATGATAACCATAGCAATAAATAAAAGCTTAACCACAATCATCTATCACTATTCACTACCAACAATTAGGAACAATATCAATTACACGTAATATAATTCCTAAATCTAGCAATTGATAATAATTTGATTAACTCAATAGGCCAAAATTAAATTAATCAAACCCAATATCAAATAAACAATTAAAAAAAATTATCATAAATACTTTTATATGAGAAAGAATAAATAATATTACTAAATTGATTAAACCATTAATTATAATCGGGTTTGAAATTCCCTAGAACTGAATAATAAAATTAGCCAAACATAATAAAAATAATGTACAAGAAAAACCTGAGAGAGAGAGCTCCTAAATAATATCTAATAATCTGCTAATAATTTTACTCTAATGTAATGTAATGTATTTATAGAAGTACAATAATAATCCTAAGCTAATGTGGAATTAAAATCCAATTTGGAATCAAATTAAAGCTCAAAATTGCGAATAATTTCGTTTCCAGAATTAACGCGTCAAACAAACAC
This sequence comes from Hedera helix, assembly GCA_947179155.2. Lineage (NCBI taxonomy): Eukaryota > Viridiplantae > Streptophyta > Magnoliopsida > Apiales > Araliaceae > Hedera > Hedera helix. Next base: position 34,106,520 of record OX359271.1, on the reverse strand, counting down.
GCCCTTCGCCCCCATGACCGGTCAACGTGCCAGCCACGCGTATTGTGCGTGGTTTGTTCCTTCCAGAGATGAAATGACGTCGCTCTCCCTTCGCCCGTGCCATGTCCGCGCATCGCGCGACCAGCTTCCATTTCTCACAAACGCGTGCCATGCGCGCGGCTGAATCCTTCTGAAATTATGAAACTTCCACCGGTGCTGGTTATTTACCAAATTGCCATTTAACTTTTGCAGAATTTACAAAAATGCCCCCAAGCTTATTTTTCCTACAAAATAAAATATAAAATAATTAAAAATAAATAAAAATAATATAAAAATACTAAAAATACATAAAAGCACATAAATAAAAAGAAATATAAAAATACTATAAAATTACCTAAATTAACATAAATTAACTAAAATCCTATAAAATCTATTAAAACCAAAATAAGCTAAATAATTAAACATTTAAGCACACAACAAATATAAAAACTAAGTATTAGGGAATAAAAATATCGTATAATTTAACCCTATCAGAAGGTGCTTTTTCATTGAATGATCAACCTCCTTCTTATAACCATCAAACCTGATAATTAAGCTGCGCAACCTAGTCAGTGAGGTGCTTCTGAATTTGGTTTTGAGAGCTTCCCACATCTCATAAGCAGTTGAGTACTCTTCGTATTCAAACAAAAATTCATTGTTCATACTGCTTAAGAGAGTGATGCGAGCAATTCTATCTTTCTTGTGCAAATTTTCAAAGGCAGCAAGCTTTTCAACATTCTCAGCATCATTGTCAGTGTGTTTTATTTCTTTAGTTATTAAAGTCTCTTCCACTTCCAACTCCTCAAGTATCATGCGGACCTTATGATGCCAAACATCATAATTATACCCATTGAACTTGTTACCTTTATTAAGATATGCAATAATTTATTTTGAAGCCATCTAAACAATCGAGAGAACTTTATTAAATTTTTTTAAGAGTTCACCACAATATTAACTTATCTTTGCTGCATAACATAAACTTCTTAAAATAATCAAAGTATAAACACAAAAAGAAAACTTTGCTAAGCTTAGAAATCACAATTTTGTGTGTATATTTAACTATTTTATTATAGTTTATTTAGCGCAAAAATATACATGGAATTTAAGATTTAAACAAAAAGTTTTATTTTCTTAAATTTGTCCCACTAAGTTCAAGCATATATATATGTGTTTCTAGCATGTATTTAATCCCTAGTATGCTTTTACAAACTTTGAAAAAACATTTAAATATTATAAATATTTTGTAAGGATTAAATAGTTACTCATATTATTCCAAATAATATGCAATAGCATGCAAAACACATAATATAGCTACCAAAAATTTTTAAACAACATAATAACAGTATATTAACATTTTGTAAATTTTCTGGATTTTTATGAAAAATACACAATTTATACCAATAAATTGTTTATGCATAATTTGACTAGAAAATTAGTTTAGGACACTTTATCAAAACATTTTTCAACACTCTTGATGGATAAATGATAAAATAAGTTTATGATGTCTACAAAAATTTTTAGACAGAAAACCAACTTCCCAATATTTTTTAAACAATTTTTAACTATAAAACTAATTTCTGAAAATTCCAAGTATATCAAAAAAATAATTTTTATATAAAGAAAACCTAGAAATTAGACAAAAAAGTTACTGTAAAAATTTTGTTACTGGGAAAAATTGGGAAGGAGGCGCGTGTACAACACATTGCGCATTGGTGAAAGGCTGCAAGTCCATGCATTGCGCGGCTGCCCGCCACCTCGACGCTGACGTGGCACTCCTGCCACGTGTCACCATCTGATTGGTCCACGCGGCAGTCAAACTGTGACCACTAATGACGTGTCTGCCACGTGTTGCTGACCAAGCTGCCACACAATATTGACGTGTCTAACATGTGGCGCTGATGTGGCAGCTATGTTATCGTCTTCAACCTTTAGCTAGGGTTTTCAGATGGCAAATTACAGTTTAGTACCTTTTTTTAAAATGGCCATAACTTTATCATTTTAAGTCGAAAAAATGCGATCCACATATCCACGGAATCGTATCGAAAAATTCTACGCAACCATGTTTTCAGAATTTTCATATGATGTATGTGTAAAAATAGTTTTTGAAAAATCCAATGCTTTAAACATAACTAGGGTTTAAATTTTCTCCCAAAATACAAAACCATTTTACATGAAATTTTCGCATGCATTTGCTCTGATACCAATGTAACAATATATGAAGAGCATACATGCAGCGAAAATGAACCGAAATTTTTTAATATACTTTTTCGATTACCTTTGAAGCGTATGCCCACAATAACGAACGGCTAGAATCTCGTGCTCAATGGACAATATTCTCGGCGATAATTTAGACTACAAATGAGTACTAAATTTATCTTCCACAATTCAAGAAGCTACAAATTTACAAAGCTTCACAAATGACTTCCAAAGACTTTGTATAAAAAACTCTCTATTTTTTCTCTCAAGTTACTTTGTTACTTGTTGTATAAAATGATCAACAATGATAACTATTTATACTAATCCTTGGAAGTGTAACATACATATATATTAAATAAGATTTAATATTGATAATTATATAATTCATTTGTAACCCCTAAATGAATTATATTAATTACAATATATATATATATATATATATATATATAACTCCCAAGTAAGCAAATGGAGAGGTTATATACACATGTTCATTGTATCTAGACAATGAACTATGTGGTTTATACCCACTGGGTTATCCACTCCATGGACGCTTCGGTTTGGGTCCATAACCCAACAATTACAAAAAAAAAACAGTTGTTCAATTCTTATTTTTGCAATTTTAGAGTTCATATATTTATGCTAGTGGGTAGTGAAATGTACACTATTTGATCGTAAGAAGGTAAAACATGTTGATTTTGAAGACACAAGTGGTTATTTTTTAAGGAAAATTAGATGTTACATTACTAACTTACGTATGGCAAGTAAAAATAAGATTAATATTTATGTAACTTCATTTTAATGATAGATAAAATGAACCAAGTTAATTGACTTTTTCCTATTAAAAATGTACTAATTTGAAAAGTAATAATAATTTTTTGTATACATATATATATATATATATATATAAGGAATGACCAGTATTAGAAACTGAAAATCGACGTCTGTTACTATTAGTAGCGGACATTTAAATATATTATACATGCTCCTAATAATAGTGTACACTGATCAGAAAGTTAAACCCTAAACTTTATATCAGAAAGCTAATCGCTAAACTGCACACACTAAACTTTAGAAACTAAACCCTAAACCTAAGAAATTAAACCCTAAATCATAGATAATAAACCCAAAACTCTAGAAAATAAACCCTATCGTATAGTAGGTCTCCTAATCAGTACTGGAATTAGATGTAGCTGTAAGGTTGGGCTTTCTGATCTAAGATTTAGAGTTTGACTTTTTGATCAGCTATTATTAGTAGTGGATGGGTATAATATTTTTAAACGTCCGCTACTAATAACTATTAGTAGCGGACTTCGATTTTCAGTTTCTAATCTTGGTCGTTCCTTCTTGTTTTCAATGGCATAGATGATGTATGTCAGTTTTTAGTCCATAACAACTACTTGCTATGGATCTTTTCCATATATATATATATATATATATATGTAATGACCAAAGAAAATATGTAATGGAAAAGAAAATTATTTGAAGTTGATTATGTGTATATTTATATGAAGTTAATTAATTCAATTAATTTGAATTAAGCATGTGACAAAGAAGGAATCAAGAGATAATGATATTAAAGCTTATGTTATAATTAATTATGCTTATGTGATGTGCCTTGTGTGGCAAGATGATAATTTATATTAATGAAAGAGGTTAAATAGTTAATTATGAGATTAGTGGAATAATTAAGCATTATGTTCAATTATGGTTTAACGAGGATAATTATAAATAAGCCCAATGTCATTATTAAATGCAATGTGTGATGACCCAATAAATTATTAGGGAACTTTAGTCCAAGATGGATTAAGAATTAGTCAAAATGATGAATACTTGCATGATATGATTATTAAGTCCAATAAAAAAGCTTGTATTGTGGCCTAACCTTTTAATTGTTAAAGAGACCACTAGTGGACTTGAAGAGAATTTTAATTGCCCAAGGTTTAAGTCAATGCAATAATCAAGACCCAATGTATATAATCCAATGTAGGGTCCAATTATTAGGAAGTTGGATGATATATATATAGGATAAAAAAAAAGTATAGTACTCCCTTTCCCCCTAAAACCGACCACCACCCTTCCATTAGCCAAAAAGTGCTAAAAATTTTCCTTGAGCTTTTCATTTTAGAGCCATGTGCATAATGATAACCTAGGAGCATGGGTATTAGTCCTTAAATCAAGCTTAGGTAATGCTTTTTACTAACCCCTCTTAATCCAATGGATATTATAAGCTTGGTGGCACTACAAGAAAATAGGTCAACGATGACGGTATGGGCCCATCGACATAGAACCGAAAGCCATCGCTATATGCTATGCCAATGGTACATAATTTATAAATTTTTGATCACTCATTAATTTAATAAATTAAATTAATGCTTTAGTAATTTAAATTACTAAAAATACTTGACCAAGATTCCGGTGATCAACTAATAAATTATCTCAAGGGGATATTACAATTTAATTATAGAATTTCATCTTGAAAAATATATGTTCCTAATTTCATAATATATATCACCCAACATATTGAGGTATTGATTATATTAAAAATCTCACTACTTAATATATTAAAGTGACACACATTATAAAATCAAGTTCATTATTCTCTCAGGATTAAGAGTAATTGTACATTAATAGTAATTGAAAATTATTTATAATAACAGTATTTAACAAATAATTTTTCATTACGATCCAGTTCTATGTATTTCAAAAATACACCAATACATTAGATTAAAGTCTTTACTTTACATGACTAAGACAAGTCATCAAATCAAGTGTATTACAATCTACTAGAATGGTATGTCCATTTCCATCTAAGATTGAGAACAATATAATTTCTTTAATTATACATAACATATAATTTATGTCTTCCGTATATACACTCCTTCATATACATAAATTATAAAATGTATAATTATGGACAAAATTTATGACACATTTAATTATGCAAAAAGAAATTAAATTTTATTATTAAAATAATAAAATAAATATAAATATTGGGTTTTTCTGGGCTTAAATCCTTACAATCTCCCACTAGCTCTAAACCCAATCTACCATATGTCTAACACCCATCCCCTCAAGATGAAAATCAAAAACTTTAGAAGACAAGGTCTTCGTAAATGGATTAGCCAAATTTTGCGTAGAAGCTATTTTTGAAACTATCACATCTCCTCGTTGAACTATATCCCTTATGAGGTGATATTTTCTCTCAATGTGTTTGCCTTTCTTGTGGTTCCTAGGCTCATTTGATTGTCCAATCGCCCCATTATTGTCACAAAACAGGACAATAGGAGATGATACAGAAGGTACCATTCCTATTTCTAGTAAGAACTTCTTGAGCCAAACAGCCTCTTTTACAGTTTCAGAAGTAGCAACGTATTCAGCTTCTATGGTAGAGTCAGCTATGCAAGACTGTTTAACACTCCTCCAACTGACAGCTCCACCTCTAAGAGTAAACACATAACCAGAGGTTGATTTTCTAAAATCTCTGTCTAACTGAAAATCCGAATATGTATATCCTATCGGGACAAGATCATCTCTAGAATAGACAAACATATAATCTCTTGTTCTTCGTAGATACTTAAGTATATGCTTCATTGCTATCCAATATTCTAGTCCAGGGTTAGGCTGATATCTGCTGACTATGCCTACTGCAGAACAAATATCTGGTCTAGTGCACAACATCGCATACATAAGACTTCCCACTGCTGAAGCATAAGGGACTGTCTTTATGCGTTCTTTCTCTTGAGGTGTTTTAGGACACTGCTCCTTAGTAAGAGGAATTCCATGTCTGATAGGAAGTAGTCATTTCTTGGAATTCTGCATGTTGAACCTAGCCAAAATTGTATCTATGTATGCAACTTGGGATAGGCCCAACATTCTACTCTTACGATCACGCCAAAGCTTGATCCCTAAAATGTAATTAGCCTCTCCTAGGTCCTTCATCTCAAAATTATTAGACAACCAAAATTTGACACTAGATAATATTCCCACATCATTACCCATAAGTAATATATCATCCATATAAAGAACTAAGAATACTACCACCCCATCTTTATTCTTCTTGTACACGCAAGATTCTTCTGGATTTTGTTCAAAACCATAAGATTTAATTGCTTGATCAAACCTTATATTCCAAGATCTTGATGCTTGCTTAAGTCCATAAATGGACTTTTGCAACTTGCATACCATATTTTCTTGACCTTTAACTATAAAACCATCAGGCTGCTTCATATAGATTTCTTCATCAAGATATCCATTAAGAAAAGTAGTTTTGACATCCATTTGCCATATCTCGTAATTGAGATGAGCTGCAATGGATAAGAGTATTCTGATAGATTTAAGCATAGCTACTAATGAAAAAGTTTTCTCATAATCGATACCTTCTTTTTGAGTAAAACCTTTTGCTACCAACCGTGCTTTAAAGGTTTCAACCTATCCATCTACCCCTCTTTTTCTCTTGTAGACCCACTTGCACCCTATAGGTTTGACCCTATTAGGTGTTTCTACAAGTTCCCATACTTTGTTCGAGTACATGGAATCCATTTCTTGTTTCATAGCCATGTGCTAGTTGGATGAATCTACATCATTAATAGCTTCATAGTAGTTAGAGGGATCCGACTCTACTTCTTTTAGAATAACATCGTAAGTTTCTCCAAGAAGTGAAAGCCTTTCAGGAGGCCTGATACTCCTCCCACTATGACGAAGCTCCGGTGTATTAGAAGAATTAGGTTGGTTAGTTTGTGGCAATTCATCCAAGTATTGTGGTGGATTAATTGATTGAGTAATTGATGTACTTGACATTTCTTCTAAGATAATTTTACTACTTGACTTGTGATCCATTATGTAGTTATTTTCCAGAAAAATCTGCATTTGCGTTAACAAATACTTTCCGGTCTAAAGGACTATAAAATAGACCACCTCTAGTTCCTTTTGGATATCCTACAAAATAAACATACTTCAGTTCTTGAACCTAACTTATCTAAGTCTGTCTTTCCTTTTCGCACATGTGCAGGTGTGCCCTATATATGAATATGATGCAATACTGGCTTTCGTCCACTCCACAATTCTCTAGGTGTTAAAGGAATAGACTTTGATGGTACAAGATTCAATAAGTACATTGTTGTTTCAAGTGCATAACCCCAAAAGGAAATAAGAAGAGTAGAAAAACTCATCATAGACCTTACCATATCCAAAAGAGTCCTGTTTCTTCTTTCTGACACACCATTTTGCTGGGGTGTACCCGGTGCAGTCAATTCAGATCTAATTCCTTTATCAGATAAGTAATCTTTGAATTCCCCAAGGAGATATTCACCTCCTCGATCCGATCGAAGGGCCTTTATGTATTTACCAGATTGCCTTTCTACTTCTGCCTGAAATTCTTTGAATTTTTCAAAAGCTTCAGACTTTCGATGCATAAGGTAAACATAACCAAATCTTGAGTAATCATCAGTAAAGGTGATGAAATACTCAAAACCTCCCCGTGCTCGGATATTCATAGGACCACATGCATCTGTATGAATTAACTCTAACTTATCACTGGCTCTATATTTATTTGCCTTGAAACGCCCTTTGGTCATTTTTCCTTCTATACAGGATTCACAAACTGGAAGATTTTCAACTTCTAAGGAACTTAAAGGACCATCTTTAACTAGTCTTTGGATCCTGTTTAGATTAATATGACATAATCGTAGATGCCAAAGATAAGTTTTATTAATTGAAGAAACTTTTCTTTTTAATGGTTTTTGTTGACTACATTCAGTTTGCAATAATGAATAATAATTAGGAGTAAGAATATATAAATTATCTACCAATGATCCAGAACAAATGAAATTTCTATTCTTGCGAATAACAACCTTGGAATCAAAATTAACTGAATATCCATATTTAAATAAACAAGAAACTGAAATTAAATTTCTACGATTGTCTGGAACATAAAGACAATCTACTAGTTCTAAAGTCCTATTATTATTAAAACTGAGATGCACAACTCCCATTGCAATAGCCGCTGCTTTTGCACTAGAACCAATGTGTAGATAAATCTCGCCTTCATTCAACTTTCTGGTTTCCTAAAACCCCTGCAAAGAATTGCAGACATGATTAGTGGTTCCCGAATCTACACACCAGGATTCAGTAGAACGGCCCACAAAACATGTTTCATGAACGAAAGATTGATAATTACCTATCTTGCCAAACTGATCAATTAGACAATCAACCATACCTTGATTTTTTATCTTGGCTAGGTAAGTAGGACAATTCCTTTTCCAGTGACCTTTCTCCCCACAGTGGAAACATTTTCCTTGAGGTTTTACTTTTGCCCCTTTCTTCCCAACCCCTCCAGATGGAGGTAGATTTCCATTTGCAGCTTTCTTATTGTTCTTCTTTTTCTAGTTCTTTCCCTTAGGCTTTCCCCTAGAAGTACCAACTTCTGCAACATGAACGCTTCCTTTTGCATGAAGAATACCCGCTGCTGCCTGGCGTTCCTTCATCAGTTCAGGTAATGATAAAGACATTTTATTCATAGTGTAATTAAGTTTGAACTGATTAAAAGAATCAGGCAAGGTCTCTAGCAACATGTCAACCTGGGTTTTCTTGTCAACTGTTGCTCCCAGGATTTTCAATTCGTTTAAGTAAGAAATAATTTTTAAACAATGATCTCGAACTGAAGATCCCTCAGACATCTTAGAATTCACGAGTGTTTTCATCACAGTCTGTCGTGCAGCACAACTCTGATCAGCACACATTTCATGAAGGCTATCCAAGATCTCTTTAACAGTGGTAATAGACTGATATTGGTGTTGCAATATATTTGACAAGGATACCAAAATATAGCAACGAGACATATCATCAGTCTTTTGCCACTTCTTTTGGTTATTCCTTTGTGCAACGGTAGCATTTTCTGGAAGAACTGGGCAAGGTTCAGTCAGTACAAACTTGTAGTCTTCAGCCGTCAACACAATGTCAATATTTCTTTTCCAGTCCACATAATTTGGTCCAGTTAATTTATTTTCTTTAAGGATAACAGCAAGGGGATTAAACGACAACATGGTAATCTGTACAATCACACAACATGCATAAATTAAATGGTCATTTAATAAAAATAAACTTTTGCATATAATATGAAAGTGTAATCCTTAAACACAAACATAAAATAAACATGACAACTTAATTTCAAATAATTCTCTTTTCGAAGGAAAAAATAAGAATAATTTAAAATTACTATTATTTTTGTATCTTGACATCTCATGATATAAAATAATTCACCATTTAATTCAACCCAAAACAATAATGATAAGTATCACCCCGATGGGGAGAATTATTATTTATGTTTTGTCAAGTGTATACCATTCATTTAAATTTTCTTTAAAATGTTAATACAAATATTTCGATGGGAAATAATTCATAATAAAATTTTAAATAAATTTATCACAAGAAAATCCATATCTAATATAACTAGATTCATGTATCTTCCGAAGGGAACTCGCAAAATTTGAGATTAGATACATATACCAATATAATGGACCAATGATGGAGGCCGTAAGAAATACAATTAATTCTTCCACTTGAATTTTTAAAATTGAGGATTTTAATTATTCAAAATTATATAACAATAATAATATTAATATCTCATATTAATACACATAAACATGTAAATTGAGATATATGCATATTCACATTTAACAATTTCATATCAATTGTAATCTTCCAATTCATTTTAACAGAAATGAAAATAGGCCCACAATTTAAAATATGTGAATATGTTAACTAAGGATCTATTAGTTTTAAAACTTATGAATCTGCATATATAACTAATATCCTAGTAGTTGAGTTGGTACAATTCCATGTTACCAAAAAAAAGGAGGTCTCTGGTTCAATTCTTGCCTGTTGCAGGTTTTTTTTTATTTATAAAGCAGCTGCATTTTCCAAAAAAATATTTATAATAAAAATATAATCTAGAGCTGAGAGGATTCAACCCTGTACCCTCTGGTTGCTCAAACAACATTTCAACCAATTGAGCTACACCTTATTCCTAAAAATATATCCCAACAATTAAAATACATTCCAAAAAACCTGTAAGGCTCTAAAATTAAAAAATAATCTACACCTTATTCCTGAAAAATATATCCCGACAATTAAAATACATTTCAGAAAACCTGTAAGGCTCTGAAATTAAAAAATAATCTGGAGATATAAAGAATCGAACCCAAAACCTACTGAATGCAACGTAAACAATCTACCAACAGTGCTACATTAGCTAGTTGTCACTTTATCCCAACAATTAAATTAAATTACATGCAAGCAGAATTTACGTAATATTTTCTTTTCTGCGAAACTGATGGTTATATATTTATATCTCCGAATGAATTTTATATTATGTAACGGAACTGGATGAAATCAGGCCATTATAAATAAATACTCCATACATCGTGTGCAATAATAAATAACATATGCGTGTATACTTTGCGGCAAATTTTTTTTATCTATACATCGCCAATATGAATCCAACTAAAAATCGGTAAATAATATAACTGATATGAAAATTATGAGTTAGCTCCGACACCAATTGTAGGAAACGATTTCCAAATAAATTAATAATTTTACTTTTAAAAATTATTATCCCAAAATCTTTCTCATAATTTAGCATAATTAAAAATATATTACATACCTCGTGCTTGGTTGTAGCACAATGGAGAACTTTGGCTTATTCTGATGATGTATTCTGCTCCTCCTAATCTTCCTCTCTATGACCTTTATTTTGATATTACGTCCTTTTTTTGAGTGTCGGCTCAAAAATACTGAGTGATAGAATATATAAAGTCCTTAACTCCCTGATAATTATCAGGATATTTGAAAAAAGTTACGTATATATTTTATCCTCCCTTTTATGTTTTATCTTAATAAGGGCTAGAGTGGGAATCAAGTAGTATTCTATAATTCTAGCTTCAATATAACACTAATTTCTGATTAACTCTTTAATCAATTAGAATTATATTAATTATAACTAATTCCACTAAATAGTTATAATTGCACTCTAGAATTAATAGAATAAAAATTAATTAATTAAATCCTTCCACTATTAGTATCTTGCAAAAATACTCCTCTAAATTAATATCCATAAACGTGTGTAGGAATAAAACTGTTAACCCACTACGTTTACTGCTTATATCCTTGAGTACATAATTTATAAACTTTTGATCACTCATTAATTTAATAAATTAAATTAATGCTTTAGTAATTTAAATTACTAAAAATACTTGGCTAAGATTCCGGTGATCAACTAATAAATTATCTCAAGGGGATATTACAATTTAATTATAGAATTTCATCTTGAAAAATATATGTTCCTAATTTCATAATATATATCACCCAACATATTGAGGTATTGATTATATTAAAAATCTCACTATTTAATATATTAAAGTGACACACATTATAAAATCAAGTTCATTATTCTCTCAGGATTAAGAGTAATTGCACATTAATAGTAATTGAAAATTATTTATAATAACAATATTTAACAATAATTTTTCATTACGATCCAGTTCTATGTATTTCAAAAATACACCAATACATTAGATTAAAGTCTTTACTTTACATGACTAAGACAAGTCATCAAATCAAGTGTATTACAATCTACTAGAATGGTATGTCCATTTCCATCTAAGATTGAGAACAATATAATTTCTTTAATTATGCATAACATATAATTTATGTCTTCTGTATATACACTCCTTCATATACATAAATTATAAAATGTATAATTATGGACAAAATTTATGACATATTTAATTATGCAAAAAGAAATTAAATTTTACTATTAAAATAATAAAATAAATATCAATATTGAATTTTTCTGGACTTAAATCCTTACACATCTAGTGCCTACTTAAAACATGTCTCATGTTATTTAAGTACTATCTAGTAAACGAAGTGCTTTCATCTGGACAGGGCGAATTGGATATCTGATACCGATTTATACTCTAGGTATAGTTATAAAGAATTTTAGGAGAGAGAAAAATAGATCGGGAAAAAAGTTTTTTCAATTTCATTCATGTCCTTTTTAGTACATAGCTGCTAACATTATATATACTTCAATTCATTGAATAATCACAGTACATAGTTGCTAACATTATATAGACTTCAATTCATTGAATAATCAATCCTAACCATCCATCTTAATCCAATCTTAACCTTTTATTTATTTATATATTTATATTAGGCTATTTTCATAACAATATCACTCTAAACTAAAACATTGTTATGCAATGAATGTTAAAAACTTGAGTACCCACTTACCTTGGAGGAAACAAAGCTAAAACTGTTGGGAAAATAAGGTTACGTGTTGTCTGTGCATCAACTAGTATATCTACTGGATTCTATTTCTATTGCTCGAAATACAAAGTCTGAGGAATTTTAAGAAACTAGGATGATGTTACAGTGTATAGGATGTAGTATTGCCATGCATTTTATTGATTTTGGAAATTAAAGAAATGGCAGTTCTATCATCCATCAAAGTTATTAATGTTATACTTACATTCTTAGCTTGTAGCATGTATGTTGTGTGTATATGTATTATTTGGAAGTAGCGTTCCGAATTAGAGAGTAGAAAGCATAATTCATAGATTCTTGAAAATTCTCGTTGCATATTTGGATTTGACCATATTCAATTTGAATTTCTTATATGAGCAAGAATGATACACGAAAATACATAACATGGGCCAAATTCTAAACTAATAAACACTCTTCACCAAAGTATTATTTATAGTAAATTATAGATATACCTTATTGACTTTTTTATTTATAGTGATGTAAACACCCCAAAAAGTAATAGATGGCATTATCTAAACCCCCCCACCCATTCTGGGGTATGATCCTCTCAGAATAACCAATATATGAACATAAAATGGAAAGTTGCAAGTATATTATCAAAATTAATATCAAACATCTTTCAGATTGCATAATCATGTAACAACATTTTCCATAACCACGTGAGCAGATTAAAACTATTTAGATGTAGAAAAAAAAGATTACACAGGAAACACGGTGACTGATACTATAAAATGAAGATGATACAAGAGCATAATTCCAAATAGAGATTTGGCTATTAAACCTAAATTTCTTGTTTATTTTAAAAATTAGACTAGAAATTATTAGTGCTGGGATAATAAAATAACTTGCAAAGGTTGAAGCTGTTCCTCCCTACCCATACTAAAGGGCATATGGAAACCATCTTGAAACTACATAACAGACTTTAATTTAAACAAGTTGTTTCATAAATATATCAACCACCCTAACAAAATTATTCCTTCCAGTTAGTTGAAATAAAATACCTCAGTTAGTAGAAATAACAATCATATGTATTTGAAGTTGATTTTGATTTACGAAGAGAAACTTCCATTTGCCCCAGATGTTCTATGCTGTCAGTCTTATCCAAGGTAGTCCAATTGCTGCAGAAAATAACATATATGAAAATTAGTACATTTGATGATAATTATACTACAGTTTATTGGTCTGAAAAGGTAAATCATGGTCGAAAAAAATCTTGTCCGAACATATTCACAAGTAGAGAGAGTCGTCAAAGTACAACAAAGAAATAATGCACATATAAATATTACATTTGGCCATAAGAATTAACACAAGCAAGGTTTGGTGAAAGTGGCAATCTGTAATTTTATTTACTATTACTTTTTGATAAAGTGCAGTACATTTATATATAAATAAGCATATGGTTGTGATGGTTAGAGATTATCCTCATAATATTTGATTTAATTGTAGATAATATTTTGTTTAATTGTAGATATTTTCGTTGTGATTTGATTTGATTTTTCTGCACCTTTATTGTAGGAGATTGATTAGCTATTCCCTGATTTGAGGAATTATTTAGGTTTACCTTAATTAAGGGTCATATGCAATGTATATTTAAGACTATTACTGATCAATGAAAAGTGTGATATATTCTCTCATATCTTCAAAGTCTTTATGGTATCAGAGCATTTTTTTTCTTTTCCTAAGTAACAAAGCCCTTGTGCCATGACCACTCACAGTTCTTCCACCTCTGCCATTCATTCTCCCATAATCTCCAATGCAAATGATACAAATCAAGCACTCATTACCATCAACGTCTCTGCCTAACTCCTTCTTAAACTATCCTCCACCAATTATACCTCATGGAAAATCCAATTTCAAACCCTTTTCATTGGTTATGATCTCCTTGGCTATATTGACGGCACTAAACCTTGCCCACCCGAAACTATCACTGCAGATCAAATAACTCAATTGAACCCGACCTATACATTTTGGATTTGTTAAGATCGACTTATACTTAATGCTATCATTGGCTCACTTTCTCATACAATCATTCCTTTTATTACTCGTGTAACCATATCTCGTCAAGCTTGGACGATTCTTGCTAATACATATGCTAAGCTATCTCGCAGTCGGATCAAACAAGTTAAAGGTCACCTAAAAAATCCTACCAAAGGTTCTTAGAATGTTACTAATTTTCTCCAATGTTTCAAAGCCTGAGCCGATGAACTTGCTCTTTTTGGTGTCCCCATGGATGATGATGATCTTACAGAAAAAATTCTTGATGGTCTTGGCAGTGAATACAAAGACCTTGTTAATGCAATTCACGCTTGTGACACGCCATTCACGCTTGTGACACGCCTTTCACCTTTGATGAACTTCATGAAAAATTACTCATTTTTGAAGCACATTTGTAAGAGACGAAACCTGATCAATCTTATCCACCAGCCTCTGCCAATCTCGCTTAACGAACCAACACAGGCTTACGCACCTTTGGGTGGCGTCCATCGTCGACTAACACTCTGTCCCTAACTTTGGGCTCCCCTAACACTGGATGACATTCATAGTCTACTAATAACTAGCACCCTTCGCATGGTCTGAATCAGTTTCGGGGTAATCGACCATCACCACGCCATATCTTAGTTACTGTCAGATTTGTGGTATTCAGGGCCATACTGCTAAACAGTGCCCTTCATTTTGCCTTGTACCGAATGACTCCTTGTCCTCACCTCGTCCTCTAATTACTCGTTCTACTGCACCATGGGAACCTCGGGCTCATTTTGCGGCCACCCTCGCATCCGCCGCTCTATCATGGCTCCTTGACAATGGTGTTTCTCATCATGTCACCGACAACCTGCGCAACTTATCTCTTCATGCACCATACATCGGCATAGACGATGTTATGATTGGTGATGACACAAGTCTACCCATTACCCATACTGGTTCCACTTCCTTAACTACCCCTCCCACTTCCTTTACCTTATCTAATGTTCTCTGTGTTCCTAGCATGAAAAAGAATTTAATATCTATCTCTTAATTTTGCACCACTAATAATGTCTCTATTGAATTCTTACCAACTTCTTTTCTTGTGAAGGAACTTCGCACGTGGGCAATCCTCCTAACGGGCCAAATGAAGGATGGAGTGTATGAGTGGCCGACTTCCTCATCTGTGCAATCACCAATTCTTATTTTCTCTAGTGTCAATACCACTTCGTCTGAGGTCATCCAACTTTTTCTATTCTAAAACATGTTGCGTTTCATTATAAATTAGATTTGTCATCTTCTATTTCGCCTATTTTTTCTTGTAATGCATGTCACTGCCTACAAACCCAATTTAGATATCTACCTAATCTATACATTTAAACATTTGTTACTGATAACGAGATATCATTCTGCTGATTTGTTTGTTATGCAAAGGTTGTTGGTGATAATGTATTATCTGAGTCTTGTGGTTTAATACCCTCCAGCAAGCTGATTGGGGTTGCGAGCACAGTTAGCTGGTTTTGTAGGTATTCTAACTTTGGAGTGCTCAAAGCCTTGTTGAAAATGTCGACCACCTGATTATGAGTGGAGCTGTAACGAACCAAGAGATCCTTCCGAGCTACCTTTTTCCGAACGAAATGAAAATCAATTTCAATGTGCTTTGTCCACGCATGAAATACCAGATTAGCTGCCAAATAAGTATATAGCACCAATATTGTCACACCACAAGATAGGAGGTACTTTTAAAAAAAATTCCCAGTTCAGAAAATAAGGAGTGTAACTAGTTTAACTCTGTTGCAGTATCTGCCAAAGACTTGTACTCAGCTTCTGTCGACAATCGTGTAACTGTTCTTTTCTTTTTGGATGCCCAAGAAACCAAATTAGTGCCCATAAAAATAGCAAAATTTGTTTGAGATTTTCTATAAATAAAATTACTAGCCCAATCTAAGTCGCAAAATGCTTGTAGAAGAAATGGATTTTTTGATTTTGAAATGGAAA
The DNA here is from genome assembly GCA_947179155.2 of Hedera helix. Classification (NCBI taxonomy): domain Eukaryota; kingdom Viridiplantae; phylum Streptophyta; class Magnoliopsida; order Apiales; family Araliaceae; genus Hedera; species Hedera helix. Next base: position 34,090,026 of record OX359271.1, on the reverse strand, counting down.
GCCCATAGTTTATGGTATGTTGTAAATATTGGATGATCCGCTTCACGGTTGCCCAGTTATCCTTAGTGGGACTATGTATCGATCAACAAACTTTGTTTACTGCAAAAGAAAGGTCGGGCTGTGTAAGTGTGGTGTATTGCAGTGCACCCACTATTTGCTAAAATAAAGTCGGGTTACAATATAGAGAAGCACCAGTAGGTATATACTGATGAATTGCCACCGGCGTCTTAACAAGCTTACATTCAGCCATCTTGGCTTTAGTAATTAGCTCCATAATATATTTGTGTTAAGATAAAATTAATCTATTGGATTTGTGGATCACCTCAATGCGCATAAAATAGTGTAGAGGATCTAAATCTTTTAGAGCGAATTATTATCCCAAATCCTACATTAAATCACTTATTGCAACATATGAATTTCCAGTGACTATGATATCTTCAACATAAACTAATAAAATTAAATAAATTCCATAATGTGAATATATGAACATAAATGTGTCAGATAAGGAAATTTTAAAACCCAGGTGCACCAAAAAATCTGACAAACGCTGATACCACACTCTGGGGACTTGTTTGAGCCCATAAAGAGACTTTCGAAGATGACACACATGATTTGGATGATTTTTGTCCTCAAAACCTATTGGTTGTACTATAAAGACCGTTTCATCTAACCAGCCATTAAGGAAGACGTTATTCACATCCAACTGGTGAATGTGCCAGGAAAGAGAAATTCCTAAAGATAGAACAACTCGTACTATTGTTAGTTTGACAACTAGATTGAATGTTTGAGCATACTCCACTAATTCTTTTTGATTAAAACCTTTTGTCGCCAATCGTGCTTTATAATGATCAATCATACCATTAACCTTTCGTTTAATCTGAAAAACCCATTTATAGCCCACAACATTCATAGAATCTGATTTCGATACAAGAACCCAGGTACCTTGAGAAATAAGAGCATTAATTTTAGAAACCATGGTATCTCTCCAATGACTAGATCAAATCACTTGGGAATAATAAACGGGCTCAACTTCTGTATAACTGTCGACAGTAAGTTTATAAGGCTAGTGGAATCGAAATAATTGTAGGCTGTACCACTATGATATCATGAGGAAGAGGAGATGACATAAGGGAGTAGGAGTTAGAGGGTTGAACATTGGATTCAGAGGTATTAGAGAGGGCCAAAGGAGTCTAAATAACAGGTTCAGTGCAGAGAGAGTAAACAAAATTTTGGTAAATGAGATGAATTTGTTATAGTGTTTAGGGATGAGTATTTTGGAGCAGATGACGGACTAGAACATGGATAAGTTGTAACAACCGGAGTGGTATTAAGAGTACAAATGTTAGAAGTGAATTTTTGAGGAAGAAGTACTAGAAGAATGGCCCATGGTAACTAATCAGATGGAGCAGGTCTAGGAGTATAAGAAAAAGATGCGAACGAAAAACATGTCTCATTAAAAAGGACATGGCGGGCAATGCATATTTTATTTGTGCATAAATCCAAACAACGATAACCCATGTGATTTGGACAATAACCAAGAAAAACATATTGAGTGGAACAAAAATCAGTCTCGTGGGCATTATATGGACGAAGGAAAGGAAAACACATACAACAAAAAATGCGTAAGAATGAATAATTTAGAGTATGGCCAAAAATACACTAATATGGTTTTCTATTAGGAGAGACTAAAGAATGCATACGATTTATTAAACACAACGCCGTGTAAAAAATGAAATGCTAATATTTGAAGAGGGTATGAGAATTGGCAAGGAGAGTTAGTCTAGTTTTGACAATGTGTCGATTTCCACATTCCACCATGTCATTTTGTTCAAGAGTATGTGGACAGAAGAGGCAATGATTTATACCAATAGAAGCAAAAAATTTATTTAGTGGTCTAAATTTACCATCTAATCAGTTTGGAAAAATTTAATGTGAGTATTGAATTGTCGTTCCACAAGTTTTTGAAATTGGAAAAATGTAGAGTAAACATCAGATTTATTGTGTAATGGGTAAAACCAGATATACTTGGAAAATGTATCAACAAAAATAATAAAAATACTTGTGGCCATCTGATAAAGCTAAATTATACGGTATTTTTATTCCCTAATACTTAGTTTTTATATTTATTGAGTGCTTAAATGTTTAATTATTTAGCATATTTTGGTTTTAATAGGTTTTATAGGATTTTAGTTAATTTATGTTAATTTAGATAATTTTATAGTATTTTTATATTTCTTTTTATTTATGTGTTTTTATTTATTTTAGGTGTTTTATTTATTATTATGTGTTTTTAGAATTTTTAGTATTTTTATATTATTTTTATTTATTTTTATATATTATTTTGTAGGAAAATAAGCTTCGGGGGCAAATCTGTAAATCTTGCAAAAGTCTGATGGCAAAACTGTAATTAACCAGCACTGATGGCATTATGGTAATTAAGGAAGAAAAGATGCGGAGGGGTATTATTGTAAATTCGACCAAGTTCAGCCGCGCAATGCGCGCGTAGGCGGCCTCAGCACACGGAACGAAACGATGCCGTTTCACCGAAATAGAAAACTCCGCGCAATGCGCGCAAAGAAGCAGACAAAGCATGCACGGAGCAAACGAAACGACGTCGGATTGCCATGTTTCCGCGCAATGCGCGGATGTGCGCGGTGACGTCAGCGAACGCGCTTCCGCGTTGACCAAGTCAAAGTGGGGGTTAGGGGCTGTTTGGCTACGCGATTTTGCAGATTTTCGGGATTTTTGCTACTTTTTGACTCCAAATTGGATTTTAATTCCAACTAGGGTTAGGATAATAATTATTTTACTTTTTTTTTATTTTTAATTGTAAATCCTATTAGGGTTTGAACAAGTTAGAGGCCTATAAATAGAGGGTCAATCTCTCATTATTGATAAGAAGTTTTTGGGAGATCGTTCTCCTAATTTCTTGGAGAGAGCTTTTCAACTAGTGAGTATTATTTTTATTATGTTTAGCTAATTTTATTTTTCAGTTCTAAAGGGATGTTGAACCTTATTTTTAATTAATGTTTTAATTGAGTTTTATTATATATTCATTCATGCATGAGATTTATTCTTAATAATCTGTTTTAATTATTTTATGATATTTGCTTGATTAATTTGATAATGGCCTGTTAAGTTAATCAATAATTTATCATATGCTAGATTAAGATTTGATATTAAGCAAACGATATTTTATCTGATCATAAGTAGCAATTAATAATATTTGATTGTGGACAAACTTTTGAATATTATTATGGTTATCAAGATGGCAAGTTAAATGGTCCGCGATGTTGAGATTGTTGCTTGGAATAATCTAATTATCTAATTTTTAATGCAATTGTTATATTAAATCTAGACTGATAGTTCTAGGTTGTATAATAGTTAGAGTCTTTTGTGAGCGATTGCTGCATTAGATTTATAATTTAAGGAGGATTTCGGGTAGCTTGGCGATTGTCAGTTATCTAGGATTATTAATTTCAATTGAAGGAAGAGATAATAATAACTTGATTAATTTGTTGATTAAAAGAAGGGGATACTGAACTAAGGAACTGAAGTTTGTTTTAATTGATTTTTCTCATATTTATTATTTATTATTTAGTTTTATTTGTTTGAATTTTAATTAGTTAATTAATAATTCCAAACCCCCCATTTAATTAGATATTTTTGAAAACATTAGATTTATTAAAACAATTCACTCTCTATGGGTTCGACTCTTACTTTCACTACTACATTAATATTTTTCAAAGTAAGATTTTATTTTTGGGTGCCTGCGACAGCATCCCACCATCACAAGAGAGAGTAAGGGACGGTCCCCATATATCACTATAAATTAATTCAAGGACATGGGAAACACAATGATTAGTAACAGAAAGATGAATTCGGGAAGATTTTCCCAATTGACATGCATTACAGAAATTAAACTTCGAATAAGAAACAAACAATTTATTATTGGAAATGATTTTATTAAGAATTTTGGAATGATAATGTCCTAGTCTACTATGCTAACAATCATTTGAAGTTTTAATGGCCATAAAGGTTGTCGAAAATTTATTTGTAGAAGTGGAACCAGTCAGTGAATAAAGCCCTTGATTATTCGGTCTGGATAGTAGTAGTTTCTTTAACTTGCGATCCTTCACATAGAAATAATTTGGGTGAAACTCAAAAAATACGTCATTATCATGAGTGAATTTATTAACTGAAAGTAAGGACTTTGTAAAAGCAAGAACATGAAGGACATCATTCAAAACAAATGAACTATCAGCAGAATATAATTTGGAAGTTCTAGTATGAGAAATATGTAGATCAGTATCGTTACCAACGCGCAAGGTATCCTACCCATTGTAACGCAACGAATGATCAAGAAACTATAAATCTGGAGTGGCATGGTGAGTAGCCCCCCCAGTATCAGGAAACCATGTATCACTAAAATTATTATTGCAAGACGATGCCATATTCACAATCGACTGATGTGCATGATTATATTGCTGACGATGCCATATTCACAATCGACAGTGTGGTTGTACCTATGACAGATTTGGCTTTGCGAAGTTGACTAAGAGAAAGATCGATTGTAGGAATTATTTCGGCGAGAGCCAAAATTCTGTCATTGGTTGTTATTATCACCCCTAAAATTTTTGTTATTATTGACTTGCGAATTGAAAGTCCCATAGCCATTTCTATTATTTGGTTGATTACCATAACCCATTTGAGCAATACTTGCTGTTAGAGAAGAGATGACTGGTTGAAAATTTCTAGCTGGTTGCATTTGTGGTAAAACTAAAGGCATTGATGTTCCTGAAAAATGTTGAGTTAGCAATTCATGATTCATCAAAGTACTAAGTAAATCAGCAAATGTAGCCGGTTCTGGTTTATTTGCAAGACTCAGAATAATGTTATGAAACTCAGGGCGAAGGCTTTTGAAGATGACACAATTAAAATTAGAGAGTGACATTGGATAACCTGTAACGGCAAGTTAATCACTAATGAATTTTGTCTGGTTCACAAATTATGTAATAGAGTCATCACTTTGCTTAATTTCTTGCAAATTAAGGAGAAAATTTAGGACTCATGTAGTCAATGGTGACGTATATGCTCTTTCCATTATAACCCAAAGTTCACGAGATGATTTCACGTCAATGATAAGGGACACAATATCCTCATGTAGGGAGGAAATAAGAAAATAGGTTTTGGTCTTGTTGATACTAGACTTGATACTCAGGATTATCAGTAAGTTGTCCTCTGGCACAGTGGCCGGTAATTTCTCTGGAGGTGGTTCTTGTTTGCCATCAAGGAACCTCAATAAATTATTTCCATGGAGAAGAGGTAGCAATTGCGCCTTCCAAGACATATAGTTTTCAGGATATAGTTTCATAGCAATGATTTGGGTTAGATTTGTCATGTTTAGTGGTGACATAAGGGTGGCTGCAGTCAGCACTTGTCGTTGTGATGGGGAAGAAGAAGACCCAAAAGAAAGAGACGACATATGTCGATTTAAGGCTCTGATACCATAAGAATTAACACAAGTAAGGTTTGGTGATAGTGGCAATCTGTAATTTTATTTACTATTTCTTTTTGATACAACACAGTACATTTATATATACATAGCATATGGTTGTGATACTTATAAACCCAATTTAGATATCTACATAATCTATACATTTAAACATTTGTAACTAATAATGAGATATCATTCAGCTAATCTATTTGTTATGCAAAGGTTCTTGGTGATAATTTATTATCTTAGTCTTGTGGTCTAATAGCCACAACCCAAAACTATAATTTTATAGCAAAGTTTTTCTTTCAATTTAGATCCTCAAGATTTTTTTATATTTGTTTCATAAAATAGTTTTGAAAAATTCTTTATTTGATGCATAGTTGATATATTAAGAATCCCCCACTTTTAAGTTACACACTAGACAAAAACGTAATAATGTTTGACAAAGGAAATTGGTAAGTTGAATGCAGCATATAATAGGCTATTGCATAGACATAAAGTATTATGTGGAATTCCAATTCAGATATTAAAAACTAGCTTTTAGGATGTAAAACAAATAGGTAGGAGGACCTTCACAAAAAATATCTACAAATGTTTCACCCTAGTTTTATCTGAAAAGTTGAGAATGCAATGACCCTACTTGGGATCTCAAATCTTGCCTAAAGAAATGTTGGAAAATGCAAAACTACCAATAACTGTAATGTTTTGAACTTCGAAGAATATCGTAATCCAACTTTATATGAATAAATAAAGATTGAATTATACTTTAAATGTGCTATGGAATTTTCATATATGTTTATTTTTATGTTTCGTTTCGAGAATCCAACTTAAACAATTATTGGAAAAATAAAAGTTAATTTATTTTTGAAAACCTAAACCCTAACCTTAAAACCTAAAATGACAAATAAGTTAAAACCTAAATCCTAATTTTGAAACCCTAAAGGTTAAACCCTAAGGTTTAAACCCTAAACCTTAAAAAAGTATTATTCATAAATACGTGTATAAATATAAAAATTATACGGATATAATATAAAAATAATACGATAATAATATGAAAATTATATGATATAAATATAAAAAGTCAACTATAAATAATAAAAGTCAACTATACAAATTAGTATACTTAATCAAGATTAAGGCTAAAGTAAGTAAGTTTGATTAGTTAAATGAATCATTAATCAGCCAATCAAAAGCTAGATTATTAAAAAGACTAAACTACCCTTGAACTAAGCTTGGTAAAAGACCATCAATTCCCCTCAAATAATCGCTTATTTAAGCAACCAAACAAGGCCTAGTGCTATTCCTTCGGTAGGCTTGATCTTGGCCATTGAAATATGAGATGACGATGTCACCAAACAAAATGATGGACAAACTTAAATAGCATTTAAAACTCCTTTGGTTGGCCACTTTGATGGACTAAATGGGGTGATGAATTTCTTTTACTTAGCTTGGAAGTTTTGTAACAAAGACTAAAATACCCTAGTTTTGTTTTTTCTATAAATAGAGAGCTAGTTCTTCTCATTTCCTAACTAACTTTCAAAGCTTAAAATCAAATATCAAAGCTATACATATATTGAGAGAGAGTTATAGTGAGTTACTATCAAGAAAATTATAAGAAAATAGTTAAAGCTTGTAATAACAAAAGGTATAATATCTAGTCATTATAATGCTTGATTTTTCTTTCATCTTCAGTTTTAAAAAGCTCAAGAACGCGAGTCGTAGCCATGTACAATTTTCGTTCTCCGTGTTCTTCATGTGCTCTTGAGCATTTCTCCGTTTTATAGTAGTTATAATGTCTAATTTTATTTCATAGTCTAAAGCTCAATAACGTACATCATTGTCATGTATGATTGTTATTCTCCATATATTCTTGAGCAATAATTAAATTTTTTTATAATCAATTATACAAGCCATTATAATGACCAAATTATTTCAAATATAAGTGTGTCATAATCACATATGTAAGTAGTTATGATGCTTAAATTATTTCAAGTATTAAAACCAAAAGATCAAGAACATAAGTCATTACCATGTACGATTTTTTCGTTTTTCGTGTTCTTCGTGTGTTCTTGAGCAAAAGTCATAAATCTCTATATAAGAAGGTTTATGATTCTCTTATTTTATGTTATAAGGTGTTATTTATAACTAGAACATGTTATCTTAGCAAATTAAAGCTAAATGTATCATATTTTATCAATTCAGTCAAAGAAATAATCAAACAATTTTGTGCAGTCCCCTTACTGTCAAAATATGTGTAAATTAGTAAGGAATTTAGAACTTTGGTCCAAATATAAATTGTAGATATAGAAGTTACAAACGCGTGAAATTTTGAACGATTTAAAATTTTTTAAAATGAAGAAGTTATGACATTTTAACTGAGTCAGGGTCTGACAGCCAATGTTGCTGTCCACTTTTTAGAAAGTCACTTAAAAATGAGTGTTTGAGTTTGAGAAATTTCCAACTAAAATCACCTATGGAAATAGTCTAAATAAGTTATAAAAACACTTATTAAAAAATAAAATTCGATAAACTAACATTCGGGTATGCGTAAACAATTATGTAGGCATTTAACGCTTTACCAAAAAAATCCTAAATTGCTTCGTGGAAAGTGTTCTATCATTAACCTTTATTTACTTATTTTCTTATGTGATTTAATCATCTTGTACAAAAAACATGTTATAAATATTTGGTATGAAAGTTATTTCTTCTTGTTTTGACATAACTTGAAAAATGAAATGTTCCTTTGTGATATATTTTCAAATATGCTTTATTTTATCAAATCAAGTTGTCTTGGGGTGATCTTGACATGTGAAATAAACTGAGATGAACGAATATGTAGCACTGCTTATGATTAGTCTAGTGTAGTGTATGTTATGCATACAAATATTTGTCACGGATAGAGATGTCAAAAATTTATCATGGATGAAGATACAAACATTTATCGCAAGATTCTCTGTTCCCAAGAACTATCCTAATTATTTAATACTGTGAATCTTGGATATACAAAGTTATAGAGTATCTAAATATTAAGGTTAAAATGGTAGAAGTGAAGTCTCTTGCATCGATTACAAGGGCTTAGTATGAAATAATAAAAGATATTTGAGAATTAAGATAAGAACTTTGTTTATGAATAAAGGGAATTATCTATAGACCTAATGATTTAGCATTTATAGTGAACACTAAATCAGCTATAGAAAGTATAGTGATTTGGGGGCGTCACAATAATAATAACTCAACTATCTAAATACTTCCAGGTACAATTGAAATGTTAGGTTTCATACCACTGCTGATGTGTAACAACAAGAAAGGAAAGGGAAAATCATTACCATATAAATGAATGCACATGAAATTTCAGAAATAAAAACAATTAGTCAAAACAGGTGAGATAATAAAAATAAGAAAGAAAAGTGGAAACAAATAAGCAGGGATTGCACGAACTGAGAAGAAATTTACTCAAATCCTATAAAGTATCTAAGACCATTGAACAGTAAAGACATTGATGCGTATATATTTTATACATTTATTTCCTTCAAAAATAGATTTATTAGTTAATTTTATAATTATTTTATTTTAAGTAGATTTATTTTGGTGAACAAGTGCTGAAAATGTTAAAAGCCTAATATTAAAAGTAATAAGATTTCATGCTCCACCAAACTCTAGTTATTCTTATTATTTGGAGTTTCATTCTATCTAGACTTTTACTCATTACGTGTTATTGATAATATTACTTGGTAGGTAACATGAGATGTCAATGAATGGGAGACTGAAAAGATAAAATATTAAAGAGTTTGAAAGAGAAAAAATTGTGTCAGCTCCAGATTATAAAAGGAATGCAACACTGGAGGAAAAAAGGAACCAAGCAATAACACAACACTAAAAGAAAAAGAAAAAAGAGATTGGCATGGAAACTGAGGAAGAAAATTAACATATCATCAAAACAAGCAATCAAAAGCAGCACGGAACGCAAAGCAACAGCACATAACCAAAACATCATTATAAAATGGTTTATCACTCTGCTATTGTTTTAAGTTTTGCCATGTATTGCTAAATTTACTATCTGAGGTGTAGGATGAAACATTATTAATTGTGTAATATTCTGAAATTTATTATAAATTTTCAAATTGGTTTTAATGTTAATAATTCTTATTTATCTGGTTGATTTAAATTAAATTGTTTCATTCATAATATCATGTATTTTGAATAGTTTCAATTAATTGAATTTAATCTGGGTTATAATTTAAACGTTTTAATTAAGAACTAAGATTATTTGTTTTTCAAAATAATGGATACATATAATGCTTTGGTCTTATACATTAAGCCTTAAAAATAAAAATTTACAAAAGAAATATTTTTATGTACTTAAATGAAAAATCTTGAGAAAACATTAAATTGATTTTTAAATTGCTACTTCGAATTAATAGTGAATAGTAAGATATACATAATTAGTATTGTGGATTCCAAACCTCAGAATTTTCTTCTATTGGTTAAAAGTTTAGTTATTTTATTAGTCTTGATTTTTATTATATTTAGTTTTTAGTTTTAATTAATTCAAATACAATATTTCGTTAACTAAATTAGAATTGAGTATAATTTATATTTAATTAATAACTCAATAATTCTCGTGGGATCGACCTCGTACTTTGCATTAAACTATTTTACAATAGATTTGTGCGCTTGCGAGTATTTTTACAAAATTTAAACACAACAGACATGATGATTCCTTATGTCTTTTGAGTGTCATCTTAAAAAGATTGTACCAACATGGATTTCAAGAAGTTAGTGTCTTAATAGGAGATCCTAGTTCATTTACTAAGGTTGGTGTTATTTTACTAAGTGCGTGGATTGAGAGCTATAGAGAGAGTTATAGAGAAAAGAGAGGAGAAAAGAGAATTTGAGGAAAAAATATACTAAGCCTAGGGAGACTATTGAAGAAGCAAGGAAGGAGAAGATCTTAGTAGCAAGGAGAGGAAGTAGAAAGCCTAACTAAATTCATTGCTAGGAGAAGAAAATCTTTAAAAAGGTATAAACACTTTCTAACCATAAATCTTTAAGCATGTTAGTGTAGTTTAGTTAATGGTATAGCTATGCATGCTTGGTTGTGGGAAACTTGTTGCTCATTCTTGTTTTCATGAAATGTCTCAGTTAAGACCGAGTAAGGTGGCGACTCAGTAAAAGACAAAGGAAAAGACAAGGCTAAGGACTAGCCATTATTCTTAATTATTACATTAGTTATTATAATGGACCCTAATTGTATTTTATGTAAGACTATAATGTATTAGTGAAGGTTAAGAGAACCTGGGAGAATGTTATTTATGTATCATTAATGTAATTATATAAGATATTCTGCATTAAGTCAAAGATAGTTAGATTGTATGTTGTGGATTATAGGGCACCAAGTTCGAGGTAGAGGTACTTGAATCTGGGGGCGTCACATGTTGGTATTAGAGCTGTAGGTTCCTTAGAAAAGAGAATCCTTAGGCTATAACCTTAGAAAAGATAGTGAGAATAGAAGGAGATAAAACTCATGTAGAGTTTTATCAGGTAAATTTAGGAGATATGTTATATAGTGTTAGTGAAGTCATAAAATATTTTCATTCATACAATGATTATATTTTGTTACGAAATACTGACTTAGTTTGTTTGTCTATGTTTGTAGGATGCTAGAGCTAGGAGAGCCTAGTCGCACTATAGAGGATGAGCCAAGGGATATTCATGTAGTGTTAGAGTCACTTCCGATAGTTGCGCCCATTATAGTAGTAAAGCTAGAGTCTGAGGAGGAGTTGAATCCAGAGGAGGATCCAGTAGAGGAGTCAGAGGAAGGATCTTCAGAGTATGCTACGTTTGAGGATGAACTTTTGGGAGATTATGCAGACCCCATCATAGAGCAAGAACATAGGATCTAAAGACTGAGGTATAGGGGCATCAGGAGGCCGTTACTCAGCTAGGAGCCCTAATACATCACCTTTTGGCCAATAACGTAGATTTGGTGGGACAGGTTGAGAGTTTGAAGGCGGAGAAGGAGAAGGCCTGGTTAGAGGAGGAGGTAGCCGACCGTGTCTAGATTGAGGAGTAGTGGGAGGTCGCTATGGAGCGAGTTGGTGATTTGGAGGATGAGATGAGGGACAAGAGGAGGAGGACATATAGGATGGGTTAGCTTTTAGGACTGCCTTTTGTCATTGGATGGACAGGGTATACTTTCCAACTGAGGATGAACAGACTCATCACATGATGAGTTGTGACTTGATAATTCACATAGGAAAGTAGAAGTATGATGACGTGGTGAGGCGCGATATGCTTCGATAGATGGTCTGGTAGTTGTATTTGTATTTAGGTTTATGTATTGTATATATAGATATGATATGTTGGTCCTTACTTTTGTTAAAATAAGAAAATGTGTCATATAAATCCCAGGCTCTTCTGTGAAAGATATGTGATAGTATTTGTAAACTCCATCTTTTATACTTGATAGCGAGGTATGATGTTAGTGAATCCCTAACTTTTATTATAATAGGGGATAGATGTTGATGTTTATAATAGTATGCTGTCAGATGCTAATGTATAATGTATTAATCAATGACATATTAATATAAACATTTTATTTAAATGAGTTATATGTTGCATTAAATATAAATGTTCAAAATAAATAATGAGATAACAATATAAAGTCTTATTAAATAGAAAATGCTACCAAAACGTAGACAACCTGCACAACCTACGTAAGAGGAATCATTAAATAATCAAGGGGGTCAAGTAGACCCTATACAATAATTAGTAGATATATTGGAGGGAGCATTCCAAGGAAGAAATCCAGAACCTATAATCCCCCAGTGGCACATGCCGTTAATTTTAAAGACTTTAAGAGTGTAAGATCCCTAGAGTTTAAGGGCACCACTGATCCAATCGAAGCTTAGTTTTGGGTTAAGGAAATAGAGAAGGTTTTCGTCATTGCTCGTGTAGGAGTGGAATAGAAGACAACATTCGCCACATATATGATGAAGGGTGAAGCATATTATTGGTAGGAAGCTAACCAGTAGCGAGTCAGAGAGAGAATTATTTTATGGGAGAGATTTAAGGAGCTATTCTTTGAAAATTATTTTTTGAAAAGTATATAAAGTTTCTAGGATTAAATCAGGGTGATATAACCGTAGCTTAATACGCTGCTAAGTTTAATGAACTTGTACGATTCACTCCACACCAGGTAGACACAGAAGAACGAAAAGTAAGATGCTTTGAACAAGGACTGAAGTCGTGGTTGTATAGTAAGGTATCAATGTTTCAAATTGACTCTTTTAGTACATTATTGGAAAAGGCAATTATTGCGGAAGGTGGAAGTGAGGCTTTGAGCTAATACAATAAGGAAAAGAAGAACAAGAAGTTCGGAGGAGAGAACAAGTAGTGGCGGTAGCAACCTATGAAAAAGAAAGTGGGATAATGGTAATAACAACAATAACAACAACAATAATCAGATGGAAAATAAGCAGGGAGGATTGAAGAAAAGGGGATAGGCGTGTCCGAAGTGTGGAAAAAATCATCAAGAAGAGTGCTGGAGGGAATGGAATATTTGTTATAACTGTGGATAGGAGGGGCCTAATTCTAAAAAAATAAGGGGATGCTTTGCGTGCGGATCTACCGAGCACCAGATCAAAGACTGCCTGAAGAATGGAACAAGCAATGGAAGTGGCAACAAGGCGGGCAACAATAAACTAATGATTGACGGACCAACCTAAACTAACCGGCCGATTACAAGAACATTCAACATGACCGTCCAGGATGCAGTAGCCTCGAAGGATGTTATGTCAGGTATTATACCGATGAATAATATAAATGCTTACGTGCTATCGATTCAGGTGCAAACTGTTCTTTTGTATATAAAGAGTTTGTTGAACGACTAAATTTACCTCAAGAGCGATTAAAATACCATTTAAATATAGAAGTTATGAATAAAGAAGTGATCCCCGAAGAGTCTATACATATAAATTATTGTACAAAAATTAGGGGACATAAACTGAGTGTAGATTTGATCTCGATAAGATTGGGAGAATTTGACGTAATTTTAGGGATGGATTGGTTATATAACCATTAGACTGTAATTGATTGTCAGAAGAAAAGTGTGAACCTTCAGACCTTGAATCGGTTTAAGGTAGTATTTTATGGTAGTACATTGCCTAGACAATCTTGTCGTCTGATGATAATTCAGGCCAATAAGTTGTTGAGAAAAGGATGTGTGGGGGTAATTAACCCATATTATAGATACTCAGAAACTGGGAATAGAAATGGATAAGATATCAGCAGTGAAAGAATTTATAGATGTATTTTCAGACGAACTACTAGGTCTTTCGCCAGATAGGGAGATCGAGTTCGTAATAGATTTAGTGTCAGGAACAACATCGATTTCGACGGCTCCGTACTATATGGTGCCAGTAGAAATGAAGGAATTGATTATATAATATAAGAGTTGCTAGATAAAGGATATATCCAATCGAGTGTGTCTCCATAGGGAGCATCGATTTTGTTTGTTAAGAAGAAGGATGGATCGTTAAGACTTTGTATCGACTACCGAGAGTTGAACAAAGTAATGATCAAGAATAAATATCCACTGTCTAGAATTGACGATCTTTTCGATCAGTTGAAAGGAACGAGGTATTTCTCGAAGATAGATCTAAGGACGGGTTACCATCAACTGAAGGTCCAAAAAGAAGATGTACCGAAGACGACATTCAGAACCCGATATAGGTATTACGAGTTTTTGGTAATGTCATTCGGATTGACAAACGCATCGACAACTTTTATGGACGTGATGAACCGAGTATTCAAATCGAGTATTAAAATTATTTTATTTGTGAATTAATAAAGTATAAACAAATAAAATAATAATTGAAATTATTTTATTTATAGATTAATGAAGAAATAAAAGTTACTTGTGGGACAATAAAACATAAACGAATAAAGTAATAATTAAGAATACTTTATTTGTGAATAATGAAGTTATTTTATAAGGATTAATGAATAAGAAATAACTAATAATGAGAGATGATTTAAAAAAATAAAATAATAAAGATTATTTTATTTATAAAGATTAATATTGAGAAATAAATGGAATAATAAGTGAAAAATGATTTTTTATTATTTTATTTGTGTAGGATGATGAATAAATAAATAAAAGAGATAATTAAACAAATAAAATAATGATAAGAATGATTTTATTTGTGAGGTTTATGTATGGAAAGTAAAATTGAGAGGTAAATAATATATTAAATAAAAGTGATTAAACAAATAAAAATGAAGATCATTTTATTTGTGAGTTCTAGTTAAAAAAAATTATGAATTAGAAATATATGTATAGTTAAAATAGATCATTAAATGAGGTTGATAGAGATTAATCGTTAGAACGAACGATATAGGTTATTCGAAGAAGGGGAACCTAGAATCGAATAGAGACGATAGACGAGGCAAGTACCTTAACTTGCACACCTTATTATTTCGTATAAGTAATTTAAATGTTATATTTATTAAAAGGTGATTCATATTGAGCTTCATTATTAATAATCATGTTTATATTCCTGAATGATTAATTTTATATCCGAACATCAAATTGAAAGTCGAATCATTCATACTTGAATGCCTTTAAAAGATTATTCAAAATCCTAACATGTGAAGATTGAAGTTAAAAGTATCCATAAGTAATTTAAGGAGAGCGTCTATGCCATTTGATTTGGCTAGACATATAATGAACAAAATCAATTATGTTTTAGAAAGCTATATAAATCAATTGTCTTAGTGCGGATTTCTATGATATACTGAGATAAACAACCTTGATAAAGAAAAAATATTCTTTATTACAAAATAAATACAATTTAGTGAATCGACTGTAAAAAGTAAATTAATTTAATATAATTCATATATAAATCAATTGTCTTAGTCCGGATTCCTATGATATACTGAGATAAACAATCTTGATAAAGAAAAAATATTCTTTATTACAAAATAAATACAATTTAGTGAATCAACTGTAAAAAAAAATTAATTTAATAATTCATATATAAATTAGTGTTGAGTTCAATGCGACAAAAGTGTTTTAATTCGGTAAATAATTCATTACTTCCCAAATGTAATATTCTCCTGAATTATAATCAACCCTAACAGATGAGCTTACTCGGTATCCAAACAACAACTGTGAAAAAAATTTATTTTTCAAACAACACTAGCTAGTAGGCACTAGCGCATTATTATTCTTATGATCTAACAATCAAGTACAATTATTATTTTTGAGAGGACGTGTTTGGAAATTAGAAAATTTGAGCGAAATACTAAAAAAAAAAAAAACCCTAATAATTTGTTGGAAGCTTTATATATCACTCTACTATATATTTTAAATGTATTGTTGATATTCAATTTTTTAAAAGTGTAACTAGTTGAATTTATATTTATTAAGAGAGTGTTTTACTTTTATTTATTATTATGTATTGTTATAGTTTTCCTTTCTTTTCCCTATCATTTTCTAGTTTTTACTAATTAGCATAGCCAAATTTTAGATTGAAGATTGAATATTAGAAACAATCGCACAAAAAATTAAATGAAACACACACACACACACACACACACACACACACACACACACGATATACTCAACTTTATTAAATTGTGGCTAGCCTTGCATACCTCATATATTTACTAATATGCATCTTATACTTTACAATAATTTACACACCAAATATCATTTATATAGCAACTAAAACATCATTGCTATAGCATGTGATCAAATACATGAGGCCCAAAATATTAGACAAAATTTAAAATCGGACTGTTAATAAATCAACAAGCCCAAATACACATGACGCTTGGTTATCCTATCGTAGCGACCATTGATTGCACTCGAAATATGAGTTAATTTCAACACCAATATATTATTACTAGTAGATCAGATAGTTGCACCAGTTTACCACAAAGCTGTAGTTAAATACTACATTCATCAAGAATTCTGCAGTGAGGATGACCCTCCCTGAGTAACCCTCCTCACTACAAAAAAAAAAAAAAATAACAGTTAATTCAGACCGAATATTTAGTTAGAAATAGCATAATTTTCACGGAATAGATTACTCAAAAATAATTCAGTCAAAATAATCCAATTTTCTTGTAGCGACTTGTTTTGACCATCTATTGGAAATTCAAATTATTTACACAATAAATAGCTAGAATCTAGATGAACTGGATTTGTTGGATTGGTTTATCGTGAGCATTGAAGTTTTCTTGGTAGATCTGCATAGAAATTCTTCCACACCCCAGCCAAATTCATACTTGGGTAGTAAATTCAAAGTCGGTGCAATGTTTCAAACGAGCAATTGGTAGTTGAGAGATCAATTAATTTAGTTAAAGTACCGCCAGCAAGAATTGACCAATGGGCAGTAAATAGTCTGTACCCGATAATTACTTCGTTCGTCCGTACAAAAATGGAAGTCCAATTTAAATATTAATTATTCTTTATTTTATTTTATGTATATTAAGGTTTGTCGATAGTTGATATAATTTTCGTTAAAGTTAAATTTAAGACATGCTTTGTTATGTATATTAAGGTTTGTCAGAGTTGATAAATTTTTTGTTAAAGTTAAATTTAAGACATTCTTTGTTATTCGAAAAAAAAAATAATCACAGGTAACTATTATACTAAATTGGATCTTTACGGTTTAGTATGTGTAAACAATGTTTAGAAAATCGGACCGGACCGACGGTCGGACCGCGGTTTGACAGGAATTAGTCGACTTTTCGGTCCGGCTAAAAAATCGGAAAGTCAACGATCTGGTCAAAAATTGATTGACCACCGGTTCAACCGATATAACCGGTAGTTAAACCGGTTGACCTGGTTTTCAAGTATTTTTTTAACAAAAATATTTGTAATAATATTATAACATTATTTTACTATATTTTAGCTTATAAAAAATTAGATATTTTAAAAATTTATTAATTATTAATAATATATTTTTTTATGTATTTATGACGTCACTGGTTCAATAACGGTTCGACCACTGGTTAGAACAGTGACCCATCTACTTGATATTTTTTTCGGTTCGATGACCGATCCGATTTTCTAAATATTGTGTGTAAGGTCAAAAAGTACAAAATTTTCATTTCTGACAGTATTAACTTCTTGTTGGCTGTTAGTGGTAAGTGTTGCTTTTTAAGTTTAAAGTAGATGGCATTTTTGAGTGTAGAGCTAGTGTAAAGAGATTAAATTGTAATACTTTATCCTGTATTTTTTGTGATATTTCGTCCTTAAATTTAAAATTAGCAAATATTTCTCTTTACAGTGCACTTATTGGTACAAAATTATACATTTTAAGGTATAAGTAGTAATACAGAATTAATTAAAAATGTATAATTTTACACAACTAGTTAATTGTATCCCGAGTTGGCAATTTACTATATTATATAATTAAGTATTATACTTCCACAAAATAATAAATTTACTTTACAGTTTTGCATTTTAATCGGGTAAAATTAAGAAAGATCAAAGGTTATTTTATAAGAAAACTAGTTATAACCCCGCGCTTTGCGGCGGAATTATTTATTTTGTTAAAAATATATATAATTAAAAATTATTTTTTGTGTGATTTAGAATAAAAGAGTTGGTCATTATTTATAGGGTGAATACAACACATGTTTAAATCAATCACTCATCAATTTAGGATAATACCAAATTGGAATTATAGGATATAATTGTGGGATATAATATAAATATAGAATTGCTGTAATTTTGGGATATAATATTAGTTTAGATTTGTATTAATGTGATAATGTTACTTTTCTTGTGTGATTAAAGAATTTTAAAAAAAAATTATGCATGAATATTTTTTGTAAATAAAGTACAAAAGCCCAATTACGGGATAATATTATATATTTTTTTGCTTGAGAATTATTTGTCAAAAATTATGAATTCAAATTATTGGATAATATCATATATTTATGTGTTAAAGTTATATGCAAAAATGTTATAATAAAATAAATTCAAATTATTGGATAATATTAATTTGGAATTGTTGCAATATTGTGATATAATATAAGTTTATATTTATATGCGTGACATATTTATGTGATAATGTTACATTGTTTTGTGTAAGTATGGAATTAAAAAAATATAGATGTAATTATAATAATTCTCAAAACCAAATTATTAGATAATATCAATTTGGAATTGCTATAATTTTGGGATATAATATCAGTTTAGATTTGTATGTGTAACATATTTATGGGACAATATTACATTTTTTTGTATGAGTAAGGAATTAAAAAAAATTAAAAATTTATGTGTGAAAATTATTTATAAAAAATTACATATTTTTGTGGCTGAAAATTATTTATAAATTAAAAATTCAAATTATTAGATAATATCATATATTTATATGTCAGAGTTATCTGCAAAAATAGGATAATAAAACAATTCAAAAATCATATGATTGGATTTTATCAATTTGGGATTGCTGCAATATTGAGATATAATAGTAAAAATGTAAATAATGATAGTTTGACACGCACAGATGTGTGCATCTAATTAAAGGATAATTAAAAAATTGGGAACTAGAGCAAATTGGCATTAACTATAAATAAATTACCTTATACATGAGAGAAATTGAATTTTCTTGTTATAGAAAAAACTCTAGAAGTGGAGGTAATTGAGGACTATAGAAGATGAGGGAGATAAAGAGGATATATAAGTGTTGGTGTAGGAAAACCTAGAAGTGGACGGAGATGAGATCGCAGGGATAGATAGGAAGAGCTTAATTATCGTGGGCAACATTATAAATAAGTTACTCCCAAACACCTTAACAGTAAAGTACAATTTAAAAGTGACTGATTTGAAATATATTTTGTTTTACCAAATTACACATAGTATGTCATATTTTTTCTCCAAGTGGTATTTTTAATTTTTTAAAACTGATTGTTATACGATAAAAACTAATATACTAAAAAAATTATAAAATGAAGAAAGTATTCAATAAGGATAATAATATAAAAAATATCCTAAATGAAGTAAACTAATACGATCAATATTCCGTTTGTTTTGGTGTGTGGTTGGGTATATATATATATATATATATAAATTTAGTTATTAAAGGGAGTAACTAATTAAAGAGAGTATTATTTTAAGAGTAATATAGTATTTTATTTTTAAACGACAAAAGATTAAGGTTAAAAAATATATATAATTAAAAATTATTTTTGGTATAATTAGGAATAAAAGAGTTAGTCTTTATTTATAGGGTGAATAGAACACGTATTTAGATCAGTCAGCTATCAGTTTGGGATATAATATCATTTTGAAATTGTTGCAATTATGGGATATAATATCAGTTTACATTTGTATTTATAGGATAATAAAACAATTCAAAAAGAGCTAGTCTTTATTTATTGGGTGAATAAAACACGTGTTTAGATAAGTCACTTATGAATTCGGGATATAATTATGGGATATAATATTATTTTGGATTTGTTGCAATTTTGGGATATAATATCAGTTTACATTTGTATTTATAGGATAATAAAACAATTCAAAAATCAAATTATCTGTAAAAATGTGTCAGAATTATTTGTTAAGTGTTAGAGTCTCTATTTATAGTGCAAATAAAAAACGTGTTACATCAATCACCCATGAATTTGGGATAATATCAATTTGAAATTGCTTAAATTATGCAATATAAAATAAATTTAAATTTGTTACAATTTTGGGATATAAATATTAGTTTAGATTTGTTCGCTGCAATTTTTAACTTTATAATATCTTTACTTTTTTGTGCGAGTATGAAATTAAAAAATCTTAAAAATTTTATTAGATAATATCACAATAAAACATGTTTTAGATCAATCATCCACGAATTTAGGATAATACCAATTTGTGATTTCTTAAATTTTGCGATATAAAAGCAATACGGATTTGATGCAATTTTGTATTCGTGACATATTTATGGGTAATATTAGATTTTTATGTGAGAGAGTTATCGTGTGAGAATTAGTTGTAAAAAAATTTAAATTCCAAATTATTTGTCAATATGAAATATTAAATAATTATCTGTAACAAATATGGGATAATAATAAATTTTTATGTGGTTGTAAAAAAATTCAACTAAGTATTGTGTGATAGTTCAAAAATAAATAATTTTTATTAATAGACAGTTTCAGATTTTAATGGGATAATACTCAATATCGAAATTATTGGATAACATCATAATAAAACATGTTTTAGATCAATCATCCATGAATTTGGGATAATATCAATTTATGATTGCTTAAATTTTGGGATATAAAAGCAATATGGATTTGATGCAATTTTGTGACATATTTATAGGTAATATCGGTTTTTTTATGTGAGAGAGTTATCGTATGAGAATTAGTTGTAAAAAAAATTTATATTCCAAATTATTTGTCAATATGAAATATTATATAATTATCTGCAACAATTATGGGATAATAATAAATATTTATGTAGTTGTAAAAAAGTTCAATGAAGTATTGTGTGATAGTTCAAAAATAAATAATTCTTATTAATGGATAGTTTCATATTTTTATGGGATAATATTCAAAACCGAAATTATTGGATAATATCATAATAAAACATGTTTTAGATCAAATCATTCATGAATTTATGTGAGTGTGATAATATTAAATTATTGGATGGAATTTTTATGTGGGAGAGTTATGGGATAATATTAAATTATTTGATGAGATTTTTATGTGAGAGAGTTATGGAAAAAGTGAACTGCATAAAAGATTGACACTTGGCATAATATGGTGTCAATGTACTGCATTTTAATATATATAATAGATTACATTTTACAGCAATATTACTTGCCTATATAAGTGTTACATAATCCTAAACACACTTCACATCTCTCTTCTTTCTCTCCAATGGAGTTCTTGATGGCTATCTCTCTATTTCCTCTTTTCTGTCTTATTTTCCTCTTATGCACGTTAGTTTACAAAAAGAGAGCCCAATGCTGCTATTTGCTAGATTATGAATGCTACAAGGCCACAGAAGATAGAAGGCTAGACACCCAAACCTCAGCAAACATTGTTTTCCGCAACAAAAATCTAGGTCTAGAAGAATACAAATTCCTCCTAAAAACCATTGTTAGTTCCGGCCTTGGTGAAGAAACTTATGGCCCAAGAAACATCGTAGTTGGCCAATCCGAAAACTGTCCTACTCTTCTTGATTCCCTTTCAGAAATGGACGAAGTCCTTTATCAAACACTCGATAAACTCTTCATTAGGTCCAAAATTTCCCCATCAGAAATCGACATACTCGTCGTAAATGTTTCTTTACTATCTCCTGTCCCATCGTTATCGTCTCGTATTATAAATCGTTACAAAATGAATCCAAATATTAAGGCCTTTAATCTCTCGGGAATGGGATGTAGTGCAAGCCTTGTGGCAATTGATCTCGTGCAGCATTTGTTCAAGACTCATAGTCAAGCCCTAGCAGTTGTTGTGAGCTCCGAGTCCATGGCTCCGAATTGGTATTGTGGAAAAGAAAGGTCCATGATGCTCTCAAATTGCCTATTCCGGTCAGGCGGTTGCTCTATGATTTTAACAAATGATAGGAATTTTAAGGACCGGTGTGTTTTGAAGTTAAAGTGTTTGATTCGTACTCATATGGGGTCGAATGACGAATTTTATGAATGTTGTACACAAGTGGAAGATGATCTTGGTTATAGAGGGTTTCGCCTCACGAAAAGCCTAACAAAAGCAGCTGCTCAAGCTTTAACCAAGAACTTAAGAGTACTAGTGCCTAAAGTGCTCCCATTGTGGGAGCTCCTTAGGTATATTCTTGTGTCTAGGTGTTTAATAAAAAAGGCGAAAAACCCAGCCATGGGGTTGAATTTAAAAAGTGGTGTGGAACATTTTTGTATTCATCCTGGCGGAAGGGCAGTGATTGATGGGGTTGGGAAGAGTTTAGGGATAAGTGAGTTTGATCTTGAGCCGGCTCGAATGGCGCTTCGGAGATTTGGTAACACATCTGCTGGTGGTTTATGGTATGTTTTAGGGTATATGGAGGCTAAAAAGAGGCTTAAGAAGGGTGATAGAGTTTTGATGATTAGTCTTGGTGCTGGTTTTAAGTGCAACAATTGTCTGTGGGAGGTTGTGAGGGATTTGGATAATGGGAATGTTTGGAAAGATTGCATAGATAATTATCCTCCTGAAACCCTAGTCAACCCTTTCATTGAGAAGTATGGGTGGATCAATGATGAAAGTTTGAACTTTGTTAGACTTGACCAGATACAATTGCCCTAATCTTTATGTTTAATTTTTGTTTGTGGGTTTTCCATTTTTGCATGTTTAACTTTGTTTGGTTACTTGCTTACATAGAATTCAAATTGTGTGCTAAGTACCCTCATCTGCATATCAAGTTATGTAAACCAGAAAGTTAAATAATTATTAATTTCTTATTTGGGTTTATAATACTACTAGGGTCTCCAATTTCTAATTTCGAATGCGTCTCAAAATGAAATTCAGTGGCGAGGTCAAAGGTGTTTTTAAGTTACTAATTGCTTTGAACGTCAACATTTTGGTCTTAATTTCTGCCTCCGTATTTTTTCTGATTGAAACTAGGTCTCGTGGGCTCTTGATTTTTGCTGCGATAAATAGATTGTTTAACTCATCAATCATATTTTAAAAAGCATTTTCATTTTTAATAAGAGTATTATTTTGAAAAATAGTCTACCTTTTAATAGGAATATTATTTCCAAAAGGATCGATCTTATTTTGAATAGGAGTACTACTATGAAAGATGGTCCTAATTTCTAAATAGGATTATTGTCAACAATTAAAAAAAACCCAAAAAAAGGTTAATTAAATATCGGATTTCGAGATATGTATCTTTTTACACTTCCAAAGTAATACGATCCTCATGTTATTTCCGATAACAAAATTGGTCACGATTGCCATGTTCTCTAGTCTCGTGAGTATAAATACATTTTCATCGTATTTTTATATATTTGATCATATAATATTAATTTAAATTCATATAAGTACTTGCCTACTAAAAATTGTATGGTATTAAATTATTATAAAACCAATCCGAATCAATTAAAAAAAAAATCTCAACATCTTCCTAATCCCTTTCTATCAAAAATCTCATCATCTTCCCAAGACCTCCAAATCATAGAACCAACATAAAATCAATACACATAAACCGAAAGCATAAAATTAATATAACTCATTTGGATTAATATAACCAGATTTAATATAATTCACTTTATTTTTTCTCTTGAGAACTCGGAATCAAAAACTTAACGTTGTTTCTCTCTAGAACTCCAACCCCAAAAGAAAAAAAGAGATGAAGAAGAAGATATCATATTTATCAACTACAAGAAAATTGGCTAAGCCCGACAGAATTATTTTCGACGGACTAAATTCCGTCAAACATAAGATAAAATTGACGGAATAGTTTGTAGAAGATAGTTATGTCGGAAGTATATTATGCTTGACAAAATTTCGTCAAGGATATTAAAAAGCACATGCGGGAAAAAATTCCCGCTCGTGCCCAAGTTATGGTCGATGGAATGATATATTTTCGAAGAAATGTCTGTTGGAAATATGTTTAATTTCGACTAACTTAAGCTTGACGGAATTCCTTCAAAAATAGAGAAATTAAAACGCCTAAATCACTTCATTTCCCCTCCACTGATCAGTTTCATTTCTTCTTCTTCTTTTCTTAAAACCCTCATTCACCGTCTCTCTATTTCTCTCTCAAGCCTTGTCTCTCTCTCAAGCTGCCATTCGTCTCCTCTGTCCATTCGACGCCATCCGCTACTCACGCCGTCGTTCATCGTCTCATTTGTCTATTCAATTAGAGGTATGTATTATATATATATATATATATATATATATATATATATATATATATACATATATATATATATATATATATATATATATATATATAGTTTATACTTTAAGTGTATTGGGACCAGATTTGTGTTTTGGAAATTCCTGCGATCTTCATATATCTTGCAGGTTTGGTTGTTATTTCCGACGAAATTCGGAATTTTTGTCAAAAAATTTCAAATAAAATATCTATGAGCCCGATTTATTTTATAAAATAAAATAAAATAAAACTAAAATATAATAATAGAAACTAAAATAAAATAAAAAATAATATAAAATAAAACAAAACAAAATAAAATAATATAATTGAATTGAATTAAAATTAATTAAATAATATAAAATAAAATAAAATAATAAAAATTAAAATAAATTAAATAATATAATAACATATTAAAAAAATAAAAAAATAAAAAATTTAAATTAAATTAAATAATATAAGACAAAAAGAAAAAACAAAACAAACAAAAACAAAATAACTTAAATTTAATAAAATAAAATAAATTAAAGAAATTAGATAAATAAAATTAATTAAAAAAATATATTTAATTAAAATAAAAATTATTATATAATATAATATAATATAATATAATAAACTAAGTAGCATTTACTTAGTTCCACTTCTACATAAAATAACGTATAAATAACATAATATGATTAAATTTAATTAAATAAAATAAAATAAACCCTAAATTTAATATTACCAAATGTACTTAAATAAAATGACACGACAATTTCCTTTTATAACTATTCGATTAATTTATCAAATTTCCCTTGAATTAGTACGTTGTACCCCTAAGTACATAACTTTACTTTCTGTAGAACATTACCCGTTTGACATTCACTTATAAGGAGTGAATATCGAATAATCCCAATTTAGTAAAATCACTTGAATTAGTACGTTATACCCCTAAGTATGTATATAGCTTTACTTTCTATAGAACTTTACTCGTTTGACAATCACTTCTAACGAGTGAATATCGAATAACCTCAATCTAGTCAAATCACTTGTACATGTAGTTTGGTTAGGAGCGAAGAAACCTGTCTATGGTGTAGTTTATGTAACTTTGCAAGACGATACATTACAGGTTGGAGATACTATATACACTTATGTCCCTCCCTAATTACTCTTTATGTGAAAATTCTTCCAATAAATTCAGTTTTATCTCTTAATCCCTAATCTGCTTTTCTTTTCATGGAGGGTATGGTGGCAGCGGTGAATATAGTGGTGGTGGTGGCTACAGATTTAAGAAGTGGCGGTGGAACGCTTATTGCAAGTTTGGTAAGACTGAGCATGTAGCAAAGGAAGGGTATTAGGGCGGTCGCGGAGTTAATGGCAATGGAAGGTCTAGTGGTAGGGTGAAGGTGGTTGCTACAAGTACGATGAGGATGGACACTTCGTTCGAGATTGCCCGAGCTCAAACGTTTATAATGAGGTCTATGTTAAGTTAATAGAGACTACATTCCATTATAACGGTTTGAGCTCGGGTAATCTTAGGCGAAGTGCCCCTTTTCCTTATAGTTAGAGCAACCAAACTCCATCGTCACCGTTATACGTTCCATTGCCACCATCTCCGAAAACGCCTTGGTAGCATTCCTTTGCCATTGATAGGGCTAAATTATACGGTATTTTTATACCCTAATACTTAGTTTTTATATTTATTGTGTGCTTAAAGGTTTAATTATTTAGCATATTTTGGTTTTAGCAGGTTTTATAGGATTTTAGTTAATTTAGGTAATTTTATAGTAATTTAAAATTTCTTTTTATTTATGTGTTTTTATTTATTTTAGGTCTTTTATTTATTATTATGTGTTTTTAGGATTTTTAGTATTTTATATTATTTTTATTTATTTTATTTTGTAGGAAAATAAAGCTGAGGGACAAAACTGAAAATTCTGCAAACGTTCAATGGCATTTTGATAATTTCGGAAATTCGACCGCCCATTGCGCGCATAGGCAGTCTCAGCACACGGAAACGAAACGACGCCGTTTGGCAAGGAATGGTTACAGACCGCGCAATGCGCGGTGAAGCAGCCGAGCGGCAGACCGAGGAAAACGAAGAAAACGACGTCGTTTCTGTATAGGAAGGGCGCGCAATACGCGGACAGCTCGTTGACGTCACCGGACACAGAACCGCGTTAACTTGGTCAAAGTGGCGTGTTAGGGCGTGTTTGTTTGACACAGAAATGCTGGGAAAACGGAATTATTCGGATTTTTGCTACTTTTTGACTCCAAATTGGATTTTAATTCCAACTAGGGTTAGGATAATAATTATTTTTCTTTTTCTTTTATTTTTAATTGTAAATCCTATTAGGGTTTGGACAAGTTAGAGGCCTATAAATAGAGGGCCAAGCTCTCCCATTATTCATTGTAAAGCTTTTAGGAGTTCTTTCTTCTACTTTCTTAGAGAGAGCTTTTCAACTAGTGAAGATTATTTTGAAGAATGTCAGACTAAGTTTTTATTTTCAGTTCCAAAGGGATGTTGAACCTTATTTTTAATTAATGTTTTAATTAAGTTTTATTATATATATTCCTTCATGCATGAGATTTATTCTTGATGATCTGTTTTAATTGTTTTATGATATTTATTTGATTAATTTGATTTGGCCAGTTGAATTAATTAAGTTTTTGTCATATGCTAGATTAAGATTTGATATTAAGCAAACGATATTTTATCTGATCATAAGTAGCAATTAATAATATTTGATTGTGGACAAACTTTTGAATATTATTATGATTATCAAGATGGCAAGTTAAATGGTCCGCGATGTTGAGATTGTTGCTTGGAATAATCTAATTCTCTAATTTTTAATGTAACTGTTATATTAAATCTAGACTGATAGTTCTAGGTTGTATGATAGTTAGGGTCTTTTGTGAGCGATTGCTGCATTAGATTTATAATTTAAGGAGGATTTCGGGTAGCTTGGCGATTGTCGGTTATCTAAGATTATTAATCTCAATTGAAGGAAAAGATAATAATAACTTGATTAATTTGTTAATTAAAAGAAGGGGATACTGAACTAAGGAACTGAAGTTTGTTTTAATTGATTTTTCTCATATTTATTTATTATTCATTTTTATTTATTTATTTGAATTTTAATTAGTTAATAATTAATTTCAACCCCCCATTTAATTAGATATTTTTGAAAACATTAGATTTATTAAAACAATTCACTCTCTGTGGGTTCGACTCTTACTTTCACTACTACATTAATATTTTTCAAAGTAAGATTTTATTTTTGGTTGCTTGCAACAACTTCCCAAATTTTGGCGCCGTTGCCGGGGAGTGTTATTTGTTTTATTTATCTTTGTTTTCTTTAATTAACTATTTAATTAATTTATTTATTTATTTTTCTTTCTTTTGTAGTGTATGACCCGATCCTCTCAATTTGGTGAATTGAATTTTGATCCAGATATCGAGAGAACTACAAGAAGGTTAAGAAGAGAGACTCGTCAAGCTAAGAGAACAGTTGAGGACCAAGCTTTCATATCATCACCAGGCCTCAACGTTGCACTTGAACTCTATTCCAATAGTTCACCTAGCGATTCCGAAGAGGAGAAGATGGATGTCAATCATAACAACAACAGGACTTTAAAGGAGTTGGCTACTCCTAATTTAAATCAACAGTCATTGTGTATTGAATATCCTACTTTAGATGCTCCTTTTGAACTTAAATCTGGACTAATTCATCTTTTGCCTACTTTTCGTGGTCTTACAGGTGAAGATCCATACAAGCATCTAAAGGAGTTACATGTGGTATGTTCAACCATGAAACCACAAGGAGTCAATGAGGAGCACATCAAGCTGAGAGCATTCCCTTTCTCCTTAGCAGACCTAACAAAGGATTATGAATGACAGAATGTAATAAGAGTAATTATGAGTTGTTATGTGATTAATGTGGTAAAGAGGGACCTATGTGGTTAAAACGCTTAAGTGAGACTCTTAATGTAGATAAGGGTCTATAGAACGCGTAATGAGCAATTATATATGTAAAGTGTATAAGTGACGTAATACATATGAAATTATAATAATTGAGTGGTAATGTAAAAGATTAAAGATGAAGGATCGATAGTAATGCCTATAATAAGGTAATGAAAGGAATTATAGTAAGACATTATGTTATGTCAGCAAGTGATAGAGTGAATATATAAAGATGTGTATATGTGTATGCGATAGAATATAGAAAGAAGAGTTAAAGTTAGAGAATATTGAAAATGGGGATTTTATGATTAAATTGATATTAATAATTGAAATGAGAAAATCTGGTATACGATGTGCAGATACAGGAAGTAATATCCCGACAATGTGTATAAAGGATGTTGTATGCAAGTAAGTTGCAAATTGGTTTATATGTGTTATGTAAACAAGTAAAAGAACGTTAAAGTTGAAATAATGATATTATGGGCATAAATGGTTAGATGATGATGAATTTTGGTAATCCGGTTGAGGTTCGCTTCTCGAGGAAGCAGTTTATGGAAAATATGAGCAATGTGATTATAATGGAGATGTTAGAAATTGAAATTGATGTAATGGGAACCAAAAAGGGTTCGTAGAAAATTATGTATGAAATGATAGGTAAATTTACATTTATTGTAAATGATTTCAATTGATTGATGAAATTAGTGTTTTGAAATGTGACAAGAGATATGGGACAAACAAGTTATGTAATATTTGATGAGGAATAAAGTTCATGCGTAATGAAACAAGTTTGGATAAAAAAGGACTTGAGTTGGATTGAAATTAAATAAGTTATGATTTAAAGGAATTAAAGTTCCTAGATTTTGTGGCTAAAGGCAATGATACCCTTGACAAGTTGGATAATGACATATGTGTCCTAAGTGGTGAAATGACAAGAATGCCCTTCACTTAATGTGTGAAATGACCAAAGTGCCCTTAGGTTGGATTAACCATGGCTAGGCTAAGTTAACTTAAATTGAGTTTAATCTCATAAAAGTAAGCAAGCAAGTATTCTTCTTCATTCTTGTTTGCTGGAAATATAACCTAAGTGAGAGAAAAAGAGCGAAAGCCATGGAAGTAATGGAGAAAAGCTTGAAACCATGGAGCTAGGATGCCTAGATGATCAAAGGACAAGAAGAAAAGAGGAAGAACTTTTCAAGACAAAACTATCTATGTGAAGAAGTTTACCACCCAAGAAGGTATAACCATGTTCTTGTTCTAAAATTTGAAGTTTATGAGTTTAAATGTAAGAATGAGGGTGGTCATGCATGAATCTTTGAAATTCATGGTTTGATTTTGTGGTTTAGAAGGGCTACATGTTATTTGATTAATAGATGGTAAAAATTTTAAGCTTAAGTTTGCTAGGACAAGGATGATATGTAATTCATGTTCATGATTAAGGCTAGAACTCATGATTTGTGGATGAGTATATGTATAAGTTGCTAGATTTGTTGAAAACCTATTTTGGAAAGTTAAACATGTTTGATGCATGAGAGATTGCATGTTAGATAGCTGTAAAGATTCAAGCATACTTGAAAAGCATGAATTGTTGGAGTTAGGCTATAATTTGCCATTAAACCATTTCGTAATCTGTAAAGTGCATTAGAATGTACAGATAGAAGTTATATGAACTTATATGGTTGTTAAAAGTGCATATGATTACCTATGTGGTGCATAGAGTCAAGAGTTGTAATGGAGCTTAAGTTTTGGAAATGAAAGTTTTGAAAAAAATTAGTGAAAATCCAACCAAATGGTGATTTTTGGCAATTTTGAGAATTTAAAGGTGAAATGAAGTGAAAGGGTTTAATTTTATGATGTTACATGTGTTTAGGTTGATTTGGAAATCAACGGATAATAATTTGAATAAAAATGAGTTTCGAACGATCGAAATCGATCGTTTCGATTCTAAACGGATTTTTATGGACAAAACTCGCCTCGTGCGAAGTTAAGTTGATTCGAAGGCCTATACATGTCATATATGACCTATGTGAACTTTTTCAAGTGTTAGAATTAAATTTTAAAGCTTATGGCCAAAAATCACAAAGTTGGTAAAAAGTTGGTTTTAAGTTGAAATTTTTTCTAAGTGTTGGAAATGTGTTGAATAGCCCTCCTAGGGGCTAGTGTATCTCTATTTTTGAGAAGCAAAATGAGGCAAGTAATATTTTTGTAAAATACTAGGTAGTAAGGTCTAGATATGGTCCAAATTTGAGCTTATTTGGATGTAAGATGAAGGAGTTAAAAATCGGCAAAGGTAGTGCAAAAATCAAAAAACCCATTTCTGAACACTGCGTCTTGGCGCCATGTTTTGTACTAAACATTGCGCCGGGGGCCAAATGTACTGTTCATGGCTGAGCCAATTTCGCGGCCAGCGAGCTCTGGCGGTGCCGGGGCGAAGTTGCTCTGTTTTTAAATTTTTTTTAAGCTTCCAAAAAGCTATATTTTGATATGGAATGATAAGAATAGGTTATGTAAACCCTAAATAGTTAAAGAATGATCAAAATAAAGGATATTAAGGTATAATGGAATGATAAATGGCATAACATAACATGCTTAAAGCTAAGCCAAACCATGTTAGGGGTTTTGTAAAAGGTCGGGAACGAGCTAGGATGTATTATTAACCTATGTAAGGTATAATACATCAAATATGATATGAATAGAGATTAATGGTTATGCAATTATGGATTAAGTTTGATAAGTTATATAAGCTATGATCTTATATTGATGAATATAGATTGTATGTTTACAGATAATGCTCGATGTGGTAAACCAAGGCAGAGAATGATAGAATGGCCAAGCAATGCAATAAAGGTTAAGTAAAATAATGCAGACCAGACAAGTTTTTCAGACTTAAGTGTATTAGATGTTCTATGTGAGCTATGTGATGGTATATAAGTTGAATGTGCCTTATGTGCAAATATGTGGTTTAAGTGCTAAATGAATTACGTGACATTAAGCATTGTATGTTAAGGTAAAGGTTGGGTTAGTTGAATTGTGCACTCCGTGCCACTATGTGTATTAACTGTTAAGTGAATTATGTAACATTAAGCATAACATGATAAAGTACAGAAGCATGACGCATATTATAAACTGCGATCATGAAAGGTGTTATCTGAATTACTTGCTGAGCTTTATGCTTATTCCTGCTATGAACTAACATTTCAGGTAAGGTACGAGAATGCCGGAGGTTCCGGTATAGCTAAGGTAAAGAATGTGAATACATGGAGATGCGTGAAGAAATTTGTTAATTGAAATTATGAGATGCTCATGTAAACAGATAGAGGTTAAACCTAGATGATAGAAATAAATGTATGGTTTGTAAATCCATATAAATAGATGAGCATATATGTACTATTTGAGGTAAAGGATGTAATGAAATATATGATTGTAATATTATTGTAAGTCGAGTCTGATATATATTCGAACTCGCATGTATGGTAAATATGCATGGATCAGGTTATGTATATGTACATGTGTATATGAATAGGATCAGATACAGAACAGGTACAAGTAATAGGGCTATGAACGGATAGTTCATGGCGAAATTTTATTTACAGGTTATGAAATCATGAATATATATATTTGTTTATGAAATAGTAATAGATTAGGTCACAATTAATTAATATTTGACCTAAGTTATAATGATTGGTAAATGAACGTTACGATCCTGAGATAGATAAGGGATGTAAGATAAAGTTTTATAAAAAAACAAAATAAAATATGGACCGCATTTATGGTCAATTAAATGGTTAAATGTTAAGTTTAACGCACGAGATCGCCGTAAATATGTTTTATGATTATAAAAATGGATTTAAAGTTAATGATTATATCATCCAAATATAATTGGATATAATTAAGGAAGGTCGGGATCTCGGGCAGTTACAATATCGCCTACCTACAACGTATCATTTTGCAAAGTTACATGAACTACAATAATTTAAACAAATCACTTGTGCATGTAGTTTGGTTAAGAGCTTAGAAACTCGTTCGACATTCACTCACTAGGAGTGAATGTCGAATAGTTCCCAATCTGGGACTGTTGCTAGATGTTTTGTCTATCACTTAGGCCCATGTCAATAACTTGAGTACATTTTTGAATGTTTTTAGGACTTTTCGGCTGATATCTCTAATTTATTTCCAAGTGCATACTTAGATTATGTTGATGTGGTCTATTTTGTGTACTTGGAGACCATGAGGAGGTGCTATTGAATTTTTTTTAAAATAGACAAAACGTGCTCAAGGTGTTAGCATTAGTGAGGATATGCATCTAGGAACGGGATAGAAGTATGACCCTCTTTAGAGTAGAGATGAAGATATGTAGGATTCGTGTATGGAGTGCATGTAATAACCCTGCTCTGATACTGCCCTTTGTTCAATATTTAAAGATGTTAGGTGACCAGAGTTGGATGTACCGTCGGATACCGCTTGATGGGAGGGGATTACTGCCTGAGTACCATGATGGGGTCTGCAGATTTTTGAATTTTGTAAATGACCATGTTGACAATCCAAATGGAAAGATGAGATGCCCATATGTCAAATGTAAGAACCTGATTTGGAAGAAAGCATATGATATTAAGTTTGACTTATTTTCACGTGAGTTTGTGGATGTTTATTCCAAATGGATTCACCATGGTGAATCAGTTGATGATAATGTAGAGCAAGAAGTGTATGGGGAATCAGATGGAGATACCTATGATGCCGTTGAGATGTTGGTCGATGCTTATAGTGCTAACATTTTTGATTGGGTTACAAATGAGCAACCGTTAAGTAGTGCACATTAAGAGCCAAATGACATGACAACTTCCTTTTATAAGATGTTATTTGAATATGAGGTTCCACTGTATGGTGGGAATGAGAAACACACCAGACTTTCTGCAGTCACGAAGCTGTTACACTTCAAGAATGAGCATGGCTACAGTGAGAGATGGTTCAATGATTTGTTTGCTCTTATCAGCGACTTCTTACCGAAGGATCATATATTTCCCTCGAATTACTATAAGGTGAAGAAAATGGTAAAGGCAATGTGGGCTATCAGAAGATCGATGCTTGTGAGCAAGATTGCATGTTATACTATGAGGAGGACAACGAAAAGGTGCAGTGTGATATATGACGCCTCCTAATTCTGTTACTTATGCTTTGAATTTAGTGCTTCACGATACCATTTGAGCAACATACTTAACTACCCATTCGATACATAAAAGCATACAATAATACATTACATTAATAATGGTCTTACAATCATCAGAGGTCTAAATATCCTTTACCACTGCATCATAAGATTTGAGTTCAAAATACTAATATAATCAGAGTTTAATACAAAATATGGTTTCATAGTCCTCCCTAGACTAGTCAGTAACCTTGGCTTTTCCTTTGTCTTTACCAGAGCTACTGGCTCTCTCCGTCTTAACTGAAAAATAAGGTCATAACACAAGAATGAGCAACAAGTTTACTCAGTAAGTATATAAGCAAAAAGTGATTTAGGGTTTAGTTAAGTCTCATAAGTTCAACAGTTTAATAGCTTCAAGTAAGTCATTACGTAACCCATTGAATCAATAATGAGCAATTTATTATGATATCAAAATTTAGGATAAATAATCATCAAAGTGATTCAGGAATAACCAATCAATATGTATTTTACAAAGAAGAGCTCCAGACTTTCAAAGCATGAGTATCATTTGTTATTGAGTGGTCACTAAGGACCATAGAACCATATAAGGATTGGCAACATTTAGCTGTAGATCCTTAAGTAAAATGAGTACATGGGGTGATTAGACCCTTCGTACCCTACATCACGTTTAGTCTCCGTGTGTGCACAAGTCGATTCCACGACTGATATGTAGTACCCCTTTATCAGGGTTGTTCATCTCAGTATATAGAGTCTGCATAAAAGCAACTTGTTTGGATAACTTTATCAAAAATAATATTAACAGTTGATGTCATCATTTGTCTAGCCAAATCAAGTGGCATATACTCCTTCTTCAAACACCTTGTTTGTGTTTAAATTCTCATATCTTATAATTCAATGTTTGGGAAATCTTCCTAAGTGTACACATATGAAATGTTACATTCAAGTGATGACAATTTAAGTCTAAGCATGCATTATAAAACTTGTACGAAGCAGATAAAGTGTACAAGTAAGGGATACTTGACTGATACGTTCGTTTCTTCTTCTTCTTCTTCTTCTTTTAGTTTATCAACTCTTCTTTTACCTAGACAAGTCATAATTCAATCCATAGGTTTATCTCTACTGGAATTATTATTGAATTCACGCCAATTAATTCTAACTCGTAAGCCTTCACCATTTAATTCTTCTTCATTCTTTATCATCACATTGTCTATCTCTTTCACCCTCTTCCTTAATTCTCCTTATCTTTATCTATCCATGTTCATCTTCATCCTCTACAAATAAATAACCTCTATTGGCATTTTATTTGTTTAATGACCACCTTAAAGATCCTATCTTTAATTAATCTTCATGGTTAATGATTTATTTATTACATCGCACATGCATCGTCTACAAATAAAATAATATTTATTATTATTTTATTTGTTTAAACACTCTTTATCATTTGTTATTATCCCCTTTGATAATTAATCCTAAGTATTATTATTTTTATTTCTTACAACTAAAATAGTTTCCTTATTTTATTTGTTTATTTCTTTCTCATTAATTAATCTTCACAATTTATCTTTAACATTCACTTTATTGTTCTTCACAAATAAAATAACTTTATTATTTTATTTGCTTAATGTATTTCTTTCTATTATTAATCCTCAATAATTAAATAATTTTCATCATTTCTCATGAATCATTATTATCATCTCCGACAAATAAAATAATAATAATTATTTTATTTGTTTAGTCAACTTCTATTTATCTTTAAATAATTTTAATTATATTTTCTCATTAATTTTTACAAATAAAATAATTTGATTTATTATCTTATTTGTTGAATCATGTCATGTTATTACAAATAAAATAATCTTTATTTATTATTTCATTTGTTTAATAATATCATTTACTATTTTACTTGTTTAATTCTTTCTTGTCCTACAAATAAAATAATATTATTTATTATTTTATTTGCTTAATTCTCTTTCATTTTACAAATAATATAATATTAACTATTATTTTATTTATTTAATCTTTTATTACTTTATTATTTATTTATTATTATTATTTTATTAATTATTATTATCATCATCATCATCATTTTTTTTTTCCCGATTTGAGTCGGGTTAACCCGGCCCAACTTGGGTTGTGATGAGTGGGTTTTTATACCTACGAATTGTATGATTTCGGACTTAGGTATTGTTATTCTTGTGAGCATTTTACTTGTTTTTATGTTTACTTTGCAGAAAACGGCATCAGATGGACAAAAATGGAAAAATGAGCGATAATGGCATTTTCGTAATTTCAGGCAAAGTAGGGCCGGGGCCCTCCTTCTCAGTACAAAACAAGGGCCGGGGCCCTTGTTGGCAGATTGGCGCAGAATGTGTTTTATCAGATTTTTGGAAGTTGACTTGGAGAAGGATGTTAAAGGTGAAACGTGAGAAGGCTTCTACGATAGTTTAGAGGGATATAAATACATAGAATTTCATTATTGTAACTGAATTTTTGGAAGGAGAGATTCATTGGTGCAAGGATTGAAGATTTAATTTGCGTTTTCGACTATGTCAGGCTAAGTTCTTTATTTTCAGTTCTAAGGGATGTTGAATCTTATTTATTACTTATGAATTAATTAAGTTATTAATATTTCTTCCTTCGTCTGTGGAGTTTATTCTTGATGATCTATTAGAATTGCTTAATGATAATTGGTTTGATTAATTTGATAAGGGCCCATAAAATTGATTCGATTATTATCATATGCTAGATTAAGGTATAATATTAAGCAAATGATGTTATATCTGATCATAAGTAGCGAATAGTGATATTTGATTATGGTCAAGCTTTTGAATATTGCTATGATATCAAGAAGACAGGTTAAATAATCTGCGATTGTACGATTATTGCTTGGAATAACCTAATTCCCTAATTCTTAATGCTATTGTTATATTAAATCTAGACTGATAGTTCTAGGTTGTATGATAATTAGGGTCTAGTGGGGGCAATTGTCACATTAGATTTAAAAGCAAAGGGGAATTTCGGGTAACGCGGACCGTGGTTACCTAGGGTTATTAATTTCATTGAAGGAAAGATATTGATTAACTTAATTATATCATATTTATGAAAAGATGATACTGAACTGAAGAACTGAAGTTTGCAAATCATTGGATAATTTTAATTAATATTTCTTATTTTCTAGTATAATCATAGTTTCAAAACTCCCCTTTTTATTATTACTTGTTATTTACTGTTAGAAGCATTCAGATAAATTATAAATAATACACTTCTCGTGGGTTCGACTCTTGCTTGCCATTATACCAATTTTATGTTGATAGAGTGAAAGTAAGGAATAATTTTGGAGTGATAACGATAGCTTCCAAATTTTGGTGCCGTTGCCGGGGAAGTGATTGTTTTTATAAATTTTCTTGTTTTCTTTCAGTTTATGACTCGATCCTCTCACTCTCTTGATTTAAAATTTGATCCAGAAATAGAGAAAACTGCGAAAAGAATAAGGAAGGAGACTCGTCGAGCACGAAACACAACTTCGGAGTTCGAAGACACTTTTACTACATCATCAGGCTTAAACGTAGCGCTCGCATTACTGACTTCTTCCAGCGATTCAGAAGAAGAAATGGCTGCACCAAATAATAGAACTATGAGGGAGTTGGCTACTCCTAATTTACGCCAACAACCATTATGCATAGAATATCCTGCTCTAGATGCTGCTTTTGAATTGAAATCTGGCTTAATTCACATTTTGCCTACTTTTCGTGGTCTTACAGGTGAAGATCCATATAAGCATTTGAAGGAATTCCACGTGGTTTATTCCACAATGAGGCCACATGGAGTGTCGGAAGAACACATAAAGCTTAGGGCTTTTCCATTCTCCTTAGCAGATTTGGCAAAAGATTGGTTGTACTATCTTCCCTCCGGTTCGATCTAATCATGGGATGATATGAAGAGGCTATTCGTGGAGAAGTATTTTCCTCCTTCACGGGTTGCCAACATAAGGAAGGAGATATGCGCTATCAGACAGTTTAGTGGCGAAACTCTTCACGAGTATTGGGAAAGGTTCAAGAAGCTGTGTTCGTGTTGTCCACATCAAATTGACGATCAACACCAAATTCAGTACTTCTACGAGGGATTCCTACCGATGGACAGGAGTATGATCGATGCTGCAAGTGGAGGAGCATTGGTTGATAAGACTCCATACGCCGCACGTAACTTAATTGCTAATATGGCGGTTAACTCACAGCAATACGGAACTCGGATGGACCATGCACCGAAAAGGGTGAATGAGGTTGGCTCGAGCAACATTGAACAACATCTCTCGGAGTTAGCTGCTATAGTTTGTCAACTTTCTGTGGGGAACGGGCAAGTTACAAGAACTTGTGGAATCTGCTTGTCATCGGATCATTCGACAAATATTTGTCCTACACTGCAAGAAGATGGCACCATTGAGCAAGCCAATGCAGCGGAAAATTTTCAAGGACAACCTTAGAGAAGATATGATCCTTACTGTAATACTTACAATCCAGGATGGAGGGATCATGCTAATCTGAGCTACGGAGGAAACAGGCCACCAATGTTGAATGCTTTTCCAAATCGACAACAAGGTTTTCAACAAACTCAACAGCAGTACCTACCTCGACAAGCAGCACCTACAAAATCTGAAGCATCTTTAGAGGATATGTTTAAAGCTTTCATGAATCAGACCCAAAAGTTCCAACAAGATACAAAGGCTTCCATTCATAGCTTGGAAAATAAAATGAGCCAATTAGCTACCACAGTTGGACGATTGGATTCTCAAGGCTCGGGAAAGTTGCCCTCTCAAACGATGATCAATCCGAGGGAAAATGCAAGTGCTATTACATTAAGGAGTGGAAAACAATTGGATACACCAAGGGCTACGACAGAATTTGATGATGATAAAGCTAAGAAGGAGGCAGAAATCTCAAAGGTAATCCCTAAATCTCCTATTCAGCTTAAGTCTAACCCTTTACCTTTTCCTCCTAGGAATCTTAGAACTTCAAAGAAGGACGAGCAAGAGAAAGAGATTCTGGAGACATTTAGAAAGGTAGAGGTGAACATTCCTTTATTAGATGCAATCAAGCAAGTTCCAAGGTATGCAAATTTTTTGAAGGAATTATGCACTAATAAAAGGAAATTACAAGACAATGAAAAGGTAACAGTTAGAGAGAATGTATCTACGGTTTTGCAAAGAAAAATGCCTCCAAAATGTAAAGATCCGGGTATGTTTACTATTCCCTGCAAGATAGGTAATACCATGTTTGAGAGAGCTATGCTAGATCTAGGAGCATCAATTAATGTTATGCCACTATCTATTTATGCTGCTTTGCATCTAGGTCCCTTGAAAAACACTGGTGTCATTATCCAGTTAGCCGATCGTACTAACACGTACCCTGAAGGGGTAATTGAGGATGTATTGGTGCAGGTGAATGAACTAATCTTTCCTGCAGATTTTTATATTGTGGACATGGAGGACGATACATCTCCAAACCCTGCTCATATCTTGTTAGGGAGGCCATTCTTGAAAACAGCAAGAACGATGATTGATGTGCACAATGGGACCTTGACCATGGAGTTTGATGGCGAAAAGATTCAATTCAACATTTAAGAGGCCATGAGGTACCCTAGTGATGTCAATTCCGTGTTTTCTATTAATGTCCTTGATTCCTTGGTGCAAAAATCTTTCAACCACA
The DNA here is from genome assembly GCA_947179155.2 of Hedera helix. Taxonomy (NCBI): domain Eukaryota; kingdom Viridiplantae; phylum Streptophyta; class Magnoliopsida; order Apiales; family Araliaceae; genus Hedera; species Hedera helix. The sequence continues at coordinate 34,050,873 of OX359271.1, read as the reverse complement.
TACACATGGAAACCTTGGAGCATGCTATCACGAATAGTTTGGAGCTGGAAGCGGAAGACGAGATTGAACACAATACAGACTTAAAGGATACTATAGCTGCATTATAATCTTTACGGAAAATTTCAGATAAGTATGTCGTTTCATCCATTCAACTATCGGTGACTCATGAAAAGTTGTTACCTTCTGTTGTGCAGGCTTCGAGGTTGGAATTAAAACCCCTACCACTCCATTTGAAATATGCATATCTAGGGCAAGAGGAAACACTGCCAGTGATAATTGCAAACAACCTAACCAAAGTCCAAGAAGAAAAATTGCTCAGAGTCTTAAGAGACCACGTACAAGTCTTTGGTTGGACAATTGCAGATATCAAAGGTATAAGCCCAGCTGTATGTATGCATCGCATTCTTTTGGAAGAGGGAGCCACCCCAAAGCGAGATGCTCAACGCAGACTGAATCCACCCATGATGGAGGTTGTGAAAAAAGAGGTTATGAAATTACTCGATGCAGGTATTATCTACCCTATTTCAGATAGTCAATGGGTCAGTCCAGTTCAGGTAGTTCCTAAGAAAGCTGGCATAACTGTCGTTAAAAATGATAATAATGAGTTAGTGCCTACTCGTCTGCAAACAGGATGGAAAGTGTGTATTGATTATAGGAAATTAAATGCCGTAACTAGAAAAGATCATTTCCCTCTCCCTTTTATTGACCAAATGTTAGAAAGATTAGCAGGCCACACTTATTATTGTTTCCTCGATGGTTTTTCGGGTTATAACCAAATTGTGATTGCACCTGAAGATCAAGAAAAGACCACTTTCACATGCCCATTTGGTATATTTGCATACCGTAGGATGTCCTTCGAACTTTGTAATGCACCCAGTACGTTTCAACGATGCATGGTAAGTATATTTTCTGATCTTCTTGAACATTGCATTGAAGTATTTATGGATGATTTCACAATTCATGGTGATTCGTTAGATGCATGCTTAGATAATTTAACTCGTGTGTTGGATAGATGCTTAGAGACTAACCTTGTTCTTAATTGGGAAAAATGTCATTTTATGGTAGAACAGGGTATCGTCCTAGGTCATGTAGTTTCAGCTATGGGAATAGAAGTAGATAAAGCTAAGATAGAAATTGTTGCTGCTTTACCTTACCCCGCAAGCGTGCGGGAGATTCGTTCTTTTCTTGGTCATGCAGGTTTCTATAGAAGATTTATCAAGGACTTCTCCAAAATATCAATGCCGTTGTGTAAGTTGCTGCAAAAAGAGGTAGAATTCCAGTTTGACGATGAGTGCAAAGGGGCGTTTGATAAATTAAAGACGTTATTGACCTCCACACCGGTGATACAACCACCAAATTGGACTTTACCCTTCAAAATCATGTGTGATGCCAGCAACTATGCAGTAGGGGCTGTTTTGGGCCAACGAGTTGACAAAGCTGCACATGCCATCTATTATGCTTCTCGGACATTGAATGCTACTCAGATTAACTATTCCACAACAGAAAAAGAATTATTATCTGTTGTTTTTGCTTTAGACAAATTTAGATCGTATCTTCTCGGTACTAAAGTCATAGTTTTTTCTGACCATGCTGCTCTCAGGTATTTGCTTACCAAGAAGGATTCCAAACCAAGGATCATACGATGGATCCTGCTGCTCCAAGAATTTGATTTACAAATAAAGGATAAGAAATGAACAGATAATTTAGTGGCAGATCACTTAAGCAGGTTGCTTAAAGATGAAGAAGCACTTCCACTGCAAGATTCCTTTCCAGATGAGCATTTATTCTCCGTTGATAAGGCTGCACCCTGGTATGCAAACATTGTTAATTATTTAGTCAGCGCTTATATTCCTAGTGAGTTTTCTAAAATGCAGAAAGAGAAGCTTAAGAGTGATGTGAAACGGTACGTATGGGATGATCCATACTTGTGGAAATTCTGTGCTAACCAGGTAGTTAGACGATGTATCCATAATTCTGAGTTTTCATCCATTTTAACTTTCTGTCATTCTTACGCTTGTGGGGGTCATTTTGGACCGAAACGAACAGCTCGTAAAATTTTAGAATGTGGTTTCTTTTGGCCTAGTCTTTTTAAAGACTCCTATCTATTTTGTAAATCATGTGCTAATTGTCAAAAGACCGAAAACATATCCAGTAGAAATCAAATGCCACAAACCCCTATTTTGGTTGTTGAAATTTTCGATGTTTGGGGCATTGATTTTATGGGGCCATTTCCTGCCTCTTATGGTAATGTCTACATTCTTCTGGCTGTTGACTACGTTTCCAAATGGGTGGAGGCTACAGCTACCAAAACTGACGATTCTAAAGTTGTTGCAGATTTTGTCAAATCTAACATATTTGTCAGGTTTGGAACTCCAAGGGCTATTATCAGCGATAAATGAACGCACTTTTGCAATAGGACATTAGCAGCACTGTTCAAGAAATACAATGTCATGCATAAAGTTTCAACGGCTTACCATCCACAGAGCAATGGCTAAGCAGAGGTCTCAAACCGAGAGGTCAAGTCCGTTCTAGAGAAAGTCGTTCAGCCAAACAGAAAAGATTGGAGTCTGAAACTCGAAGATGCATTATGGGCCTATCGCACTGCATATTCAACTCCTATCGGAATGTCACCGTATCGGATCGTCTTCGGAAAGCCATGTCATCTACCAGTCGAGCTAGAACACAAGGCTTTTTGGGCCATTAAACAATGCAACTGGAGCATGACTGAAGCTGGCGAGCATAGAAAATTGCAATTACAAGAGTTAGAAGAACTACGCAATGAGGCTTATGAAAGCTCCAAATTGTACAAGGAAAAGACAAAAGCGTTTCACAATAAGCAGATTTTGAGAAAAACGTTTGTACTTGGTCATAAAGTCCTTTTGTACAATTCCCGCTTGAAACTATTTCCAGGAAAGCTGCGTTCTCGGTGGGAAGGACCATTTGTGATTGTTCATATTTCTTCTCATGGTGCGATAGAGATTAGTGACCCACGCACAGGAAGAATATTTAAAGTAAATGGTCATCGGCTTAAACCGTTTTATGACGGATATCAAGTGGAGGACATCGAGCTCGTGGAATTGACGAACCCAATTTATCCAGTTTGAACAGACAGATGTCGAGCGAACGACATTAAATAAACGCGCTTGTTGGGAGGCAACCCAATATTAGTTTTTCTCTTTATGCATTATTTTATTTTATTTTATTTTCAATCTATTAATTTTTAGGATAGCTTATGGAATATAGTTTATTTTGAATCTTGCAGGAATATTTGATTTTGTAGGAATATTTCAAGCGCCCTGACCCTCAATCTCACGGTAAAAAGAGCGCCCCGGCCCTCGTCTCACATAAAGGTTTCTGCGAGTGAGAGCCCCGGCCCCGTCTCCATGGCTTATTCGAGCGCCCCGGCCCTGGCTTCCTTTAGCATCAGCGCCCCGGCCCCTGTTCCCAGACCAAAAAGAGTGCCCTGGCCCTCGTCTCACAGAAAGGTTTCTGCAAGTGAGAGCCCCGGCCCCCTTTCCTCACCACACTCAAGGGCCCCGGCCCTGGTCCCTCGATTCAAAAAAAAAAAAAAAAGAACCAGACCTGCGTTCGGGAATGTCCAAATCATTTCCTTCTCCTACCACCATTAGGATTCTTTCTTCCCTCTCCAAATCACTTTCTTCTCCTCCTTATTACTGCCACCCACACAAAAACTAGTTCACATTCGCCCTTACCACCTAACCCACACGAGTTCAATTTCCCCCTCCCTGCCTTCACTTCTGATCTCCTCATCTATTCTTCATCACGAGTTGGAATTCGACTCCTCCACGGCACCATAACTCCGGTAATGATCTCACATCACCCCGGTTTGCACTCTTCGATTCAGGTACCTTGTTCCGGGTTTCATCTCGCCTATTATAGTCGTTTCTTTTATTCATTAATTGTGATATTCCTTGCTTGGATCCCGATTGGTTTATGTTGGCCAATTGGAGGAGTTAGGGGGTTTTTGGTGGTTTAGTGGTGTTGGATTTCTTGCCTTTCGCCAGATTAGCCGTGGTGGTTTGTTTACTGCCATTGCCAGTCTAAGTTTGGGGGTGCACACCAAGTGTTCGATATATTGTCTGAAAGAGAGTTTTGGCTCTTTGCACGCTAGAAGAACTTTTTCGGTTGTGTTTTAGTGTGGCATTGTTTCGTGTCATCTGCCGAGCATACCATGGGTCCAAAACGTCAACGTGGGGACGGTTCTTCGTCATCTTCCTCACGAGCCTTCGACAAAAAGAAGTTTATTAACGTAGCGGCAGTCGACAAATTTGACTTAGTGCTAGCCGGCAGAGCTTTGGTTCCTGAGAGGGGACTCCAACCAAATGAGCTTCATGACGGTGCCATGGCGGTTATGATCTGAGAGAAGCATTGGGAGACATTGATGAATCTTCCGGATCCGGCCGTTACCTCCATCGTCAAAGAATTTTTTGCCAACGCCCAAGAGGCGTCGGAATGTGAAGTTATGGTACGGGGGAGGAAGGTACTATTTAGTCGGGCGGCTATTAATGCGTATTACGATTTACCGAGCTACGACAATTGCCAGTTTGCGAGTTTCCAGCCTGACTATGACGTCATTATCCAGGCATTGTGTCAACTTGGGACAGAATGGACGAGAAATTCCTCCAATGGTCATGTGAAGTCGTTCCCTTTCAAGACTTTGAGTAGATACGGGAAAATCTGGTATGCTTTCATCTGTGCTAAACTCATGCCATGCACTCATTTAAGTGATGTGCGACGGCAGAGAGCAGCTCTGCTGTATGCTATTGTCACGGGCTTGAATATTGATGTGGGACGAGTAATTGATGCCTCGATCAAGAGGTTTCTGCGAGGGGGTACGTCGGGTGGTCTGCCCCATCCTTCTCTCATTACTGGGTTGTGCAAGCACGTCGGTGTCAAATGGGGCGCAGCGGAATTGTTACAGCCACCAACGACCCTTCTTGATCACAGTCTGATTCAACGATACCAAGTTTGGGAAGGCGGAGTGTCTCATCCTCGTGGATTGGGATTCATCCTACGACCACCTGCGGAGGAGGAGCCGCCTCCGCCAGAAGCTCCATCATCCAGTTCTGAGGGTCCTTCTCTTCGTACTATTAATGCACAAATTTGGACGATACAGCGTCGAATGGATCGCGAGCATCGTCACGCTGACCAACGACAATACCAGACAGATAAGCAACTACATCGTCTTGCTCAACGTCAGAATGAAATGCATCTGTACAATTTTAACTTCGACAATGCGCTGGTTCGCTGTCTAGCACGGATGGATCCGTCTATTGCGGATATTCGGCTTCCGGATGTGCCGGTGTTATCTGCCTATCCACCTCCCGATGCTGATAGTGAATCTGAAGTTAGTGGTGACACATTGGACTCTGACGATGATGCAGGGGATGATCATGCAGTTTAGCTTACCAGGGAAGTCCTCCGTTTTGATTTTCTGTTTTTTCCTTTCAATGAGGACATTGTCTGACTTAAGTTTGGGGGTGATATGCATTATCTGCATACGTTTGTCTGCAATTATGTATGTGTTCAGTTTCTTTATAGGTATAGGAGCATGCCGTATTTAGGATGTTTTAGTTAGTTGCATATGCATTAAAAAAAAAGGGTGATGAAAAATGAAAAAAAAATTGAAAAAAATTGAAAAAGATAAAAATAGAGCATATAGGAAAATTAGTGCATTCTAGAATCATGCATGTCTAATTTGAGCACTCATTTCAGTTTCAATGATGAAAGGGTAGCCTATGAGGATAATATGGTGGGTCATTGTATAATTCTAGGAAAATGGATGGTTATGTTAGTCTAAATTTTGACTATTATTGGTGTTAATATTGCTTGAAACCCCTGGAAATTTTTGAGCACTATTCGATGCATTGAATTCGTTGAAGTTTAGGGTAGGTTGATAGAATGAGGTGCCATTTAAGGATAAAGGAAAGTCTAATGATTACTTAAATACTCTGCATGAATGAAAAAAATATAAACATGATTATAACTGCTTCGATGTCCGTTGGAAAACAACTTGAAGAGGAAAAAAATATGAAGATGAAGCGAAGTAGTTGATTGAAGAGACATAAGTGAGTACGACGGATATGAGAAGTCTTGGTTAGTCTGTCTTTGTGGCCTCTGTTACTTGGACGAGTAAGCTTTAGGAGTGTCTTTACACTTAGTGCCCTAAAGCCGATAGGTTTGGGAGTCATTGGTGGAAAGTTCGCTACATGGGTAACTTTGAAAAGCCTAAGAAAGATAGACCTTGCATATACCAAGAAAAGAAAGGAAAACAAAAGAAAAAAAACCCTAGTGGTTAAATATTTGTGTGAGAGTAATCGTAAGGATGATTATTGTAATCTTTAGTGGTATTGAGAATTATCAATTTATCCGGCTTTTCATTGATTCAGTGCATTGAATTCACACACACACGTAAGGGATTGAAAGTGATATGGTGCTGATGATAAGTTAAGATGCAGATGAAACATGATTATGAAATTTTACTTGAGGTATCTATGATGCATTCTTGAGGCTGGAACTTTATTCATTATATTGAGGCGATGATGAGTTGTGTCTTAATTTAGTCTGCATGGTAGTAGAAAATTAGATTAGTTATTTATTTTATGATATTTAATTTTGTTTTGCATGAGGACAAGCAAATGCCTAAGTTTGGGGGTATTTGATGAGTGGGTTTTTATACCTACGAATTGTATGATTTCAGACTTAGGTATTGTTATTCTTGTGAGCATTTTACTTGTTTTTATGTTTACTTTGCAAAAAATGGCATCGGATGGACAAAAATGGAAAAATGAACGATAATGGCATTTTCATAATTTCAAGCAAAGTAGGGCCGAGGCCCTCCTTCTCAGTATAAAACAAGGGCCGGGGCCCTTGTTGGCAGATTGGCGCGGAACGTGTTTTATCAGATTTTCGGAAGTTGACTTGGAGAAGGATGTTAAAGGTGAAACGTGAGAAGGCTTCTAGGATAGTTTAGAGGGATATAAATACATAAAATTTCATTATTGTAACTGGATTTTTGGAAGGAGAGATTCATTGGTGCAAGGATTGAATATTTAATTTGCGTTTTCGACTATGTCAAGCTAAGTTCTTTATTTTCAGTTCTAAGGGATGTTGAATCTTATTTATTACTTATGAATTAATTAAGTTATTAATATTTTTTCCTTCGTCTGTGGAGTTTATTCTTGATGATCTATTAGAATTGCTTAATGATAATTGGTTTGATTAATTTGATAAGGGCCCATAGAATTGATTCGATTATTATCATATGCTAGATTAAGGTATAATATTAAGCAAATGATGTTATATCTGATCATAAGTAGCGAATAGTGATTTTTGATTGTGGTCAAGCTTTTGAATATTGCTATGATATCAAGAAGACAGGTTAAATAATCTGCGATTGTACGATTATTGCTTGGAATAACCTAATTCCCTAATTCTTAATGCTATTGTTATATTAAATCTAGACTGATAGTTCTAGGTTGTATGATAATTAGGGTCTAGTGGGGGCGATTGTCACATTAGATTTAAAAGCAAAGGGGAATTTCGGGTAACGCGGACCATGGTTACCTAGGGTTATTAATTTCATTGAAGGAAAGATATTGATTAACTTAATTATATCATATTTATGAAAAGATGATACTGAACTGAAGAACTGAAGTTTGCAAATCATTGGATAATTTTAATTAATATTTCTTGTTTTCTAGTATAATCATAGTTTCAAAACTCCCCTTTTTATTATTACTTGTTATTTACTGTTAGAAGCATTCGGATAAATTATAAATAATACACTTCTCGTGGGTTCGACTCTTGCTTGCCATTATACCAATTTTATGTTGATAGAGTGAAAGTAAGGAATAATTTTGGAGTGATAATGATAGCTTCCAAGTTGACTCGGGCTTGACCAGACCCGGTCAACTGGTGAAAAGGGCCATAGCCCCAGCTATAAAATTGGCTTGGAAACCACGGCCCCAGCCGTGGTCAGCAGAATGCTCATAAGCCATTTTTCAGCCTTTTTGATTTCTACCTCTTTTGATTCCAACTTCCATAACTTATTCATTTTACATCCAAATGGGTTCAAACAAAGTTCATTGGTTAGCAAACTCATATTTTTACAACATTCAATTTGTTAATCATTTTTTCAAAAATATCTATTGCCTAAATTTTTTCCTCAACCAAGCTAGGGTTTCATTTTAACATGTTTTACAAGAAAAATCACTATAAATTCATTTTAGCTCTGATTTAGTTCATTCCACTTGGATTGGTTTCATATTTCATAGAACTATCATATTTAAGTCCTAGATCTACATGTTTTACTTAATTCATTTTCATCAAGGTCATGGTTACCACTTAGGATTTTTACACAAGTTTACCAGACATGCATTTTACACATCCTAGCATAATCAAAACATATATACTCCTTCTAAACCCCTTCTTTATACCACCAGAACCTACCATGGTTTTCCAACACAATAATAACTTCCAGAATAACAAGATCTAAACACACACACACACACACACACACACACACACACACACATATATATATATATATATATATACAAAATCTATAATATAACTCAAGATTACTTGTGATGCCCCCAAATTCGGGTCCCTTGAACTACGGGTTTGGTGCTTACGTTACTATTCTACCCTGTCATCACATTCATTCATTCTGAATAAAATATTAAAACTGAATTTACATTTACACATATCTAATCCCAGGTTCTACATACCTTTATACATACACACGTTCGTACTTGACATATTACAAATATAATATTTACAATACAACTGTTCTTTATCCAATCCTTCACTGTTGATTAGCTTTTCCTTTTCCTTTTTCTAATCCTGATCCCTTAGCCTGCTCAGGTTTAGATGAAATATCATGTTTGAAAGCAAGAATAAGCATAAAATAGCTCAACAAGTACATAAGTAAATAAAGACATGATATTTCGAAATGGTAAATGAAAATTATATACGATTTAACTGAATCATGCATGACAACTGAATCAATGTTAATTAACTGAAATATTTTCAATAAGCTGGGTTAATATCAATAGACTGAATCATGTTTACTTAAACTGGATTAGTATCAAAAGGCTAATTGATATCAACATCGGTTCAATAGATGAACATGAAAATTATACATGAACTTTACATGAGGGACTGAGAGCATGGAATTTGCTTGTTATATGGTCACAAGACCAATAACTCTTTAAGAACAATACCAATCATAAAGACTGATATTGCCCAAGGTAGTCATAAGACTGTTGTTCAAATAGATGTGTACTTTGGGGGATCAGTCCATCGTACTTTTATATTGTACACAACATAAACATCTAGCGACGCAACCAAGCCATAAAATTACATTGCTTTATACTTACTCCCCTTTATCAGGGTTGTTCTGTTACAGCATATCATAGAATCTGCACCACAACAATGTGGATTGGAGCACATAATAATAAGCACCTAATTTCAACATGTATCATCATACGTGTCTAGCCGGAATCAAGATTGGCATCGACCTTTTCAAAGTAGTTCAATAGTGAATGAACTTTACATGATCATATGAGTGTATAACATGAATGACTATTCAATGAACTATAAATGGATGTTCAGTTAGAAGACTTGCCTTTGTCCTCGTCTATCTCAATTGGACAAATATTATCCCGATTGAGTCCTACATAACCATAATACGGGTTTATACATTAGTTATATACATATGCATGCCATAACTTGCTATATAAGCTACCATTTAACTTTACATAACCCTTAACATATAACACATTGTTCACTTAAGCTTTAATATATACCACATTGATTATTTTATCAAATTATGGTTTACATACATGTTTCTATTATTTAATATCAAAACATATCATTTTGGACTTAAAATATAATTTATTTATTTTTTTCCAGAACATTGCGTCCCAGCGTAGTGTTTTCTTCATCCAACTTCGCAGGTCGCGAGATTGGCTTGGCCAGACTATGCCCTGGCCTACTCTAATTTTGCCCCGGCGAGCTCTTCATAGCAGTACTGCGCCCCGACGCAGTTTCTAGTTCAAATAACTGCACCCCGGCGCAGTTCTGGTTTTTCTGAAAATTTTTTCTTTCAAAAATCCATGCTATTTTTGGTCTTTTTTTGTAAAACTTGATTCCAACACTTCACATAGCACATATAACATGTATTTGTCTTACACGGGCCTTCAAAATAATTAAAAAAACAACAACATAATTTGGCCTTATTTTTCCAAAGATTTCGTTTTGGACGTCGGCAAACGTTTTAAAGCGTTTAAAATGGACATTTATCACCATAGACGCCAAACGACTTCCAATTCGATTCTAACATGTGTATTTACATCAAACTTAGATATTTGGCCTCGTTTGACCTTCAATTACACCAATTGGCCAAAAATCACACATTGGTTGCATTTTTATCCTTTTTAGCAAATTCAAACTTGAACTCACTCAACATCTTGAACCTCATGCATCACATAGACTACCATAAACACATTTAGCAACTTTGTATGCTTGTGTAACTCCTACATGCACCTTCTAAAATACTTTACATAATATGATTTAATTAGTTTACATGCAAATCATAGGCTAATATTGAAATTTTCCACAATAACTCATATTTTTCAGCCTTCCATGCATCTTGTATGCTATCAACTATGAAATTACTCATGTATTCAACATGATCATCACCTTTAACTAGGATTTCATCATTTCTAGCAACACATAACACATGATCATCCATGAATCATGCTTTCTAGCTTTTAATATATATAAATGAATAGTGCACAACCTTTGTTCTAACCAACTTTGTGTTTAGGGTTTCATCAAATATCAAACATGAAGAACATAAGTCACATAATCTACACATATAGCCAAAGATGCATGCATGACTACTCTTATTTTTGAATTTAAACACATAAATGAAGGACTTTAAGACAAGAACACCTTTATACCTTCTTTGTGCTCTCTTTCTTCTTGTTATAAATCTTTTTAAAGAAGAATTCTCCACTTTGATAGCTAGACTTCCTTCTCTTGAACACCTTCTTGTAATCTCTTGAGTCTTTAAATTAAACCCTAGCTCTTCTCTTTTTCTCTCCATGAAGTCTTGCTTAGAAACTTGAAAATTTGAATGGAATGAACTTAATTGACTTAGCTTATACTTGCTTAACATATAGATACATAAATTGTATGTATCTTGCCAACACTTAACCATACACTAGTTAAGCTACACCATACATGGTCAAGGCCATTTAAAATATTTCACATGGACTTTAAATGGCACAAATGACAATTCTCACCAAAAAGGATACCATGATAATTCTTTAACTTAATTAGGGTAGCTTAGTCAATATTCAAGAATCCTAGAGAATTAATTCCTATTAAGTTATAACTTGTTTATTTCTTAACCAATTCAAGTCCTTTTTGATCCAAATTTATTTCATTAGGCTTGAATTTTATTCCATAATCAAATAGTCCCTAATTGGCTTGTCCCAAAACACTTGTGACACATTAAAAATTTACTTTCCATTAATTTATAATCATATTTACAATATTGAGAATTTTCATGTCATTACATTTTCCCCTCTTTATAAGGATTCCGTCTCCGAAATCATCATTTTAAGATTACATAAACATACTTGGATATTCTTTCTTCATTTTCTCTTCTAATTCCCACATTGCCCTTCAACATTGTGGTTCTTCCATATTACTTTTACTGAATGTATCACTTTGTTCCTCAAAACTGGTTCCTTCCTGTCTATGATTTGAACAAGAGTTTCTTTATACGTTAAGTCTTTCTCAATCTAGATCGGTTCATACTTAATCACATGCTTATAATTCGGCTTATACGACCTCAGTACCGATACGTGGAACACATTATGGATATGTTCTAATTTCGGAGGTAATGCCACTGCATAGGCTACCTCTCATAATCTTCACAATACTTCAAAAGGTCCAATAAATCTTGGACTTAGCTTTTCCTTCTTTCCAAATCTTATATTCCCTTTCTAGGGAGATATTTTAAAAAATACATAGGATCCTACTTCAAATTCTCTTTTCTATCGATGCTAGTTAACATATTTCTTCAATCTATCTTATGCTGCTATGAGCCTTGATCTTATAACTTTAACAATTTCTACAGTCTGTTGTACAATTTCTGGTCCTAATAACTTACGTTCTCCTACCTCTTCCCAACAGAGAGGTGTTCTACATTTTCTTCCATACAGCGCTTCATACGGCGGCATACCAATACTCGTATGATAACTATTGTAGCATGCGAATTCAACTAACGGCAAGTAATCATCCTAATTTCCCTTAAAATCCATTACACATGCCCTTAGCATATCTTTTAACGTCTGAATCGTTCTTTCACTTTGACCATCTGTTTGAGGATAATATGTTGTGCTCAACCTTAATTGCGTGCCTATACGTTCCTGGATGCTCTTCCAAAAGTTAGACGTGAATTGCGGACCTTGATCTAAAACAATTGATACCGACACTCCATATCTTGATATAACTTCCTTCATAGATAACTTTGCCAATTGATCGAAATTGAACTTGACTTTAATCGACAAGAAGTGTGCAGACTTCGTTAGTCGATCCATTATTACCCATATCGCGACATAACCTTTCTGTGTAGTTGGAAGTCCTACGACAAAATCCATTGTGATGTGCTCCCACTTCCATTCTGGAATTTTCAATGGTTGTAACAACTCACTTGGCCTTTGATGTTCTGCCTTAACTTTTTGACAAGTCAGACATTTACTAACACATTCCACCACATCTTTCTTCATGTTTGGCCACCAAAAATGCAGTCGAAGATCTTGATACATCTTTGTACTTCTTGGATGAACTGAATAACGCGAACTATGCGCTTCTTGCAAAATCTCATCTTTTAATTCAGACACCACTGACACCCAAACTTTCCCATCAAATCTCAGCAACCTGCTGTCATCTATATTGAACTTTGTCTCTTGTCCATCAACTATACGGTTCCTAATCTGATCGCATTCTTGATATTGCATTTGAGCTTCCTTCACTCTATCCAGTTATGTTGGATGAGTATCAATAGCATATAATTTCTCTTCCGACTCCATCGGATACTTTACTTCTAACTCCAATCTTTTCATTTCTTTAATTAATTCTTCTGGAGCCGTTATCATTTCCAATCTTTCTCGACCCTTTCTACTTAAGGTGTCAGCCACAACATTTGCTTTTCCTGGATGGTACATGATCTCATAATCATAGTCTTTAATTAACTCTAACCATCTTTTCTGCCTCATATTCAAATCCTTTTGAGTGAAAATATACTTCAGACTCTTGTGGTCTGTGTATATCTCACACTTTTCTCCATACAGGTAATGCCTCCATATCTTCAAGACAAATACTACTGCTACTAACTCCAAATTATGGGTTGGATACCTCTTCTCATAATCTTTCAGCTATCTTGATGCGTATGCTATGACTTTGTCGTGCTGCATTAACACACAACCAATTCCTTTGTGAGACGCGTCACTGTAAAAAACAACAAATCTCCCCGTATTGTCAGGTAATGACAACACAGGTGCTTCACTTAATCTCTTCTTGAATTCTAGAAAACTCTCTTCACATTTATCTGTCCATATAAACTTCACAGCTTTCCTCATCAAATTAGTCAAAGGTCCTAACAGCTTTGAAAAATCTTTGATAAACCTTCTGTAATATCCTGCCAATCCAAGAAAACTGCGTACCTCTGTTGGTGTCTTTGGCTGTTCCCAATTATTTACTGCCTCAAGTTTAGCTGGATCCACTAATATTTCTTGCTGATCAATCATGTGCCCCAGAAATTGCACCCTTTCCAACCAAAATTCACATTTTGAGAACTTAACATATAACTTTGCCTCTCTTAACTTTTCCAATACAATTCTTAAATGTTCCTCATGCTCTTCCTGAGTCTTTGAATAAATCAAGATGTCATCAATGAACACCACTACGAACTTGTCCAAATATGGTTTGAACACTCGATTCATTAAATCCATAAATGCAGCGGGTGCATTCGTCAATCTAAATGAGATTACCAAGAACTCGTAATGACCATAACGAGTCCTAAATGCTGTTATGGGTACATCTTCAAGTCTCACATTCAACTGGTAATAACCACTTCTCAAGCCTATCTTCGAAAAATATATGGCTCATCGCAAATGATCAAACAAATCATCAATTCATGGTAACGGGTACTTGTTCTTAATCGTCACTTTGTTCAATTCTCTATAGTAAATACAGAGCCTTAGCGATCCGTCTTTCTTCTTTACAAATAAAATCGGTGCTCCCCAAGGAGACACACTTGGTTGGATATACTTTTTGTCCAATAACTTTTGCAACTGAACTATTAACTCTTTCAACTCTACTGGAGCCATTCTGTACAGTGCCTTTAAAATTGGCATTAGTCTTGGTATAAGGTCTATCATAAATTCGATCTCCCTATCTGGCGGAAGACCCGATAATTCATCTGGAAATACATCTGCATGCTCCTTTACCACGGGTATCTGACCCATTTCTAATCCCACTATTCGCGTATCAGCTACATGTGCTAAATATCCCATACATCATTTCCTTAATAGCTATCTGGCCTATAACATCATCAAACAACTAGATTATTGTGGTGATTTGCTACCATAGAATACAACCTTAGACTTGGTAGGAGTCTGCAGGTTCACATATTTCCTTTGGCAATCAATCACTGCCCCATGGCCATACAACTAATCCATTCCCAGTATTAAATCAAATTCTCCTAACCGGATGGGAATTAAGTCAACTAGCAGCTTATGCCCTCTAATTTTCAAACAACAATTTCGATGAATATTTTCCACCTGGATTACTTCTTTGTTGGCTACTTCTATATTCAATACATGCTCTAACTTTACTTGAGACAATTTCATTTTCTTAGCAAATTCATCAGATATAAAAGAGCAGGTAGCACCCAAATCAAATAACACATATGCATTTACATTATTGACATGAATGATACCTGATACCACATTCCTTGATGCCACTACATCCTGTACTGTCTTATTTTACTTTCGTTCCCTCCATTTGCTTTCTTCTTTGGACAATCCTTAATTTGGTGCCCCATTTCTCCACAATAGAAACATCCTTTGGTTTCCTTCAGTATTGGACAATCTGGTGCAATATGTCCTTCTCGTCCGCATCTGAAACAAACATTCTTTCATTTTAAGCACACTCCTGAGTGCCCTTTGCCATAGTTAGAACATGGTTTTATCTTTTTCTTTGATCCGCCTTGTTTATTCCCAGCTAGGTTACTGTTATTATTCCACTTTCTTTTATTAGAGTTGCTTCCTCCACTACTCCTTTCTTTGTTAGACCAATCACTTCTTTTCTTCTTACTCTGTTGTTCTTGCTTATACTTAGTCAAAGCTTCACTGCCTCCCTTTGCTAAAATAGCATTTTCCATTACTCCAGCAAAGGTACCAATATGAAACATTGACACCTTGCTATATATCCATGACTTCAATCCACGCTCAAATCGTCTGGCTTTCCTCTGTTCTATGTCCACCTGGTGTGGAACAAACCTTGCCAACTCATTGAACTTAGCCGCATACTCGGCTACAGTCATATTTTCCTATTTTAATTCTAGAAATTGTACCTCCATCATGTCTTGTGTCACTGGAGGAAAGTAAGCTTTGAGGAAAATTTCTTTAAATCTCTCCCAAAGTGCAGCTCCTGTGCCCAGTCTTACTTTATTGGCAGTCCACCAATAATTTGCTTTTCCTTTTAACATAAATGTGGAAAAAGTAGTTTTTTGTTCTTCTGTCACGTTCGCTACATCAAACATCTTTTCCATTTCAATCACCCAATTCTTGGCCTCTATCAGATTCATCGTCTCCTTGAACTCTGGGGGTCCTATAACTTTAAAATCTTTGAAGGTAGCAATTCTTGCAGTTACCCGTTGATCAACCACAGGGTTTACATTTCTATTCTGAAAAGCTCCCATCAACAAATCTACAAACTTCTACATGAGATTAATTGGCTCCTCTAGAGCATTTACTGATTCCTCTGGTGAAGGTTGAACACTTGGTCTGCGTTTAGGCAGCTTTTTTGTTTAAGAATTTTCATCATGATTAATATATAACAATTTCATACCATATTCTTATGAAATTTAAATACATAATCGTATAAACACACATTAATAACTGGACTTGTATTCATAAACAACTTGACTAGTGTCTAACACATTATATTACATGTAGCACATTGCTATTAACTTTTCATCCCTTCAGACCATATAAATTAGGATTCATACATAACTTTATACAACAAGCTTAACCTTCCCTCCTTAAGGCAAAAGAGGTTACATAACACTTTCTATCCCTTCTATAACAAAACTAGAGATTTACATGACATACCCACATAACTACACACACATAACCATATATATCTATTACATATATTCTATGGGAGCATCCCTCGTCTCACTGCGTCGTCGTATTCTTCATCCCTAATTGCTATCATCTTCCATCTGCTCAAAGTACCTCTAGTCTGATCGTACTCCACCGAATAATAGTACACTCTGTCCTGCGCTCTTCCAAATGTCGTGCGAAATGCGTAACCCATATCGTCTATTCTCATTTACATGCTATCAATCCTTGCCTTCTTGGCCCTAACTTCTTCTTCCACTAGGTTTATCATTCTCATTGCTTTAGCCCCGACATGTTCATACTTGGCTATCTCAGCATTCGCTTCCCTCAATTTAGTCTCTAAGGCTTCCTTGTCGTTCTTTAGTTCCTGCACCTTATGTTCTTATTGTCTCAGTTTTTCTCCTAGTTCCATATATCTACTAACCAACACTTGAACTGCATTTTCATTTTGCTCTACAGCTGTCTGCCGTTCAGTTGCTTGAGTCTCTAATTCCAATATCCTATCCATATAGTCACTATTCTGCTGTATTAAGCTGTTCACCCATTTCTGGTCTACTTCTTTCTGCTCAGATGATGCATTATCCGGCAATGCCCCATCCGAGTTTCCTTCTAACTCATTTGGGTCTTCCTCCTGTTCACTGTCATTAGCTGGTACTATTGTCATAGCTGGTATAGTAGTCATTACATCAATCTGAATGTCTCTGGGCTCTTTTTTTATTACCCAACTGGACAATCTCTGACATGCTATTGAATCACAAGAATAGCTATTTCAGTTCAATGCAATTTTCTTATCTTTAAAGCACGTAGCACATAACACATAACACATATTGTGAAAATTGTAACCTTGACAACTTCCACCATTCATCACTCAGAACTCTAAATAAGTTTCACTCTGTTTCTTAAGGTCATATTCCTAAGGTTTCCCCACCTAATGTTTATAACCTATCAGCTTTGATACCAACCTGTGATGCCCCCAAATTCGGGTCCCTTGAACCACGGGTTCGGTGCTCACGTTACTATTCTACCTTGTCATCACATTCATTCATTCTGAATAAATTATTAAAACTTAATTTACATTTACACATATTTAATCCCAGGTTCTACATACCTTTATACATATACACGTTCGTACCTGACATATTACAAAGATAATATTTATAATATAACTGTTCTCTATTTAAGCCTTCACTATTGACTAACTTTTTCTTTTCCTTTATCTAATCCTGATCCCTCAGCTTGCTCAGGTTTAGCTGAAATATCATGTTTAAAAGTAAGAATGAGTATAAAATAGTTCAGCAAGTATATAAGTAAATGAAGATATGATATTTCAAAATGGTAAATGAAAATCATATACGATTTAACTGAATCATGCATGTCAACTGAATCAATGTCAATTAACTGAAATATTTTCATTAAGCTGGGTTAATATCAATAGACTGAATCATGTTTACTTAAACTGGATCAGTATCAAAAGGTTAATTGATATCAACATTGGTTCAATAGATGAACACGAGAATTATACATAAACTTTACATAAGGGACTGAGAGTATGGAATTTGCTTGCTGTATGGTCACAAGACCAAGAACTCGTTAAGAATAATACCAATCATAAAGATTGATATTGCCCAAAGTAGTAATAAGACTGCTGTTCAAATAGATGTGTACTCTGGGTGATCAGTTCATCGTACTTTTATATTGTGCAAAACATAAACATCTAGCGACGCAACGACGCCATAAAATTATATTGATTTATACTTTTCTCCCCTTTATCAGGGTTGTTTTGTTACAACATATCATAGAATCCGCACCACAACAATGTGGATTGGAGCACATAACAATAAACATATGATTTCAACATGTGTCATAATACGTGTCTAGCTGGAATCAAGATTGACATCGACCTTTTCAAAATAGTTCAATAGTGAATGAACTTTACATGATCATATGAATGTATAACATGAATGACTGTTTAATGAACTATAATTGGATGTTCAGTTAGAAGACTTGCCTTTGTCCTCGTCTATCTCAATTGGACAAATCTTATCCCGATTGAGTCCTACATAATTATAATATGGGTTCATGCATTAGTTATATACATATGCATGTCATAACTTGTTATATAAGCTACCATTTAACTTTACATAACCCTTAACATATAACACATTGTTCACTTAAGCTTTAATATCTATCACATTGATTATTTTTATCAAATTATGGTTTACATACATGTTTCTATCATTTAATATCAAAACATATCATTTTGGTCTTAAAATATAATTTATTTATTTATTTCCAGAACACTACGCCCCGGCGTAATGTTTTCTTCATCCAACCTGCTCTAATTTCTCCCCGGCCTACTCTGATTTCGTCTAGACGCAGTTTTCAGTTCAAATAACTGCGCCTTGGCGCAGTTCTGGTTTTTCTGAAATTTTTTTCTTTCAAAAATCCATGTTATTTTTGGTACTTTTTTGTAAAACTTGATTCCAACACTTCACATAGCACATATAACATGTATTTGTCTCGCATGGGCCTTCAAAACATTTAAAAAAACCTAATTTTGCCTTATTTTTCCAAAGATTTAGTTTTGGATGTCGGCGAATGTTTTAAAGTGTTTAAAATGGACATTTATCGCCATAGACGCCAAACGACTTCCAATTCGATTCTACCATGTGTATTTACATCAAACTTAGATGTTTGGCCTCGTTTGACCTTTAATTACACCAATTGGCCAAAAATCACAAATTGGTTGCATTTTATCCTTTTTAGCAAATTCAAACTTGAACTCACTCGACATATTGAATCTCATGCATCATATAGACTACCATAAACACATTTAGCAACTTTTTATGCTTGTGTAACTCCTACATGCACCTTTCAAAACACTTTAAATAATATGATTTGGTTTACATGCAAATAATAGGCTAATATTTAAATTTTCCACAACAACTCATATTTTTTAGCCTTCCATGCATCTTGTATGCTATCAACCATAAAATTACTCATGTATTCGACATGATCATCACCTTCAACTAGGATTTCATCATTTCTAGCAATACATAACACATGATCATCCATGAATCATACTTTCTAGCTTTTAATATATATATATATATATATATATATATATATATATATATATATATATATATATATATATATATATATATATATATATATGAATAGTGTACCACCTTTGTTCTAGCCAACTTTGAGTTTAGGGTTTCATCAAATATCAAACATGAAGCACATAAGTCACATAATCTACACATATAGCCAAAGATGCATACATGACTACTCTTATTTTTGAATTTAAACACATAAATGAAGGACTTTAAGACAAGAACACATTTATACCTTCTTTGTGCTCTCTTTATTGTTGCTATAAACATTTCTAAAGAAGAATTATCCACTTTAATAGCTAGACTTCCTTCTCTTGAATACCTTCTTGAAATCTCTTGAGTCTTTAAATCAAACACTAGCTCTTCTCTTTTTCTTTCTATGAACTCTTGCTTAGCAACTTAAAAATTTGAATGGAATGAACTAAGTGACTTGGCTTATACTTGCATAACATATACATAAATAAATTGTATGTATCTTGCCAACACTTAACCATACACTAGTTAAGCTACACCATACATGGTCAAGGCCATTTAAAACATTTCACATGGACTTTCAATGGCACGAATGACAATTCTCGCCAAAAAGGATACCATGGTAATTTTTTAACTTAATAAGGGTAGTTTAGTTAATATTCAAGAATCCTAGAGAATTAATTTTTATTATGTCATAACTTGTTTATTTCTTAACCAATTCAAGTCCTTTTTGATCCAAATTTATTCCATTAGGCTTGAATTTTATTCCACAATCAAATAGTCCCTAATTGTCTTGTCCCAAAACACTTGTCACACATTAAAAATGTACTTTCCATTAATTTATAATCATATTTACAATATTAAGAATTTTCATGTCATTACATTGCTAGGGTTAGGTTATTATACCTTCTTTGTGCCCTTTTTCTCTTGGTTATGAACTTGTTGAGCTCCTCTACTTTGCTCTCTTTATTCCTTACTTTCAAGCTCTCTTGAATCTTCAAGAGTTTCACTATAGATTTCTATTTCTCTATATTTTTCTCTCTTTACTTACTCTCTTCTTTATACTTAGTCAAAATGTTCAACTTTGTAAAATGTTGGAGAGGGTTATATTTATAGACTACAACTAATCATGCTTAACTCCCACCTAATCTCCCAACAATTTAACTAACCATACTTAAGTTTAATTACTCTTAACATACTCCCATACAATAAGGAAAAAGGTAGACATATTAGAGATATTCATGTAATTTTTCACAAAGCTCAAAATGTTGCTAGGCTCAAGGAATTAAATACTTTAATTTGACCAACACAATGATCAAAACTCCCATCCCCAAGCTTGACCGGTCATGTGCTTATGAATTTTATATATATATATATATATATATTGATTGGAAGTATTCAAAAAGCGGGTCTAGGATTGAACTCTTGAATTAGACTTTTATTAATTGTCAATTAGGCTAACATATTGACTCTAGAATGGGCCAACATTGGACTTGAAGAATACACCCACAACTCCCATGAATATAATCAAATGTTGGGCTAACTTAACCTCAGTTAATTCATTTCTAGTTATATACCCATAACACTTGGGCTTAATTAATTAGTTTAATAATTCACACTATTTCATCTTGAATTTATTTTAGTTCTCATCCATGAATTAATCCCATATTTGATTAATTCATTATCATCATCATGCCACAAAAGGCTTAACTCCAAGCTTAATTAATTCATAATTTAAGCTTGTCACATATTTCTCATTTATTCAAATTTATTGAATTAATCATTTCCATTTACTCTAAGCCATATAATTCTTATAGTTCCTTAATTCAAATTTATTGAATTAATTACTCCTATATACTCTATCTCACATGAACACACATTCTCACATAAATGCACATAAGATTTTAAATAATTCCCCATTTTATTAGTATAATAGTTTTTACAAAATTCTTGATCATTACATTCTCCCCCCTTATAAAGATTTCATCCTCGAAATCGATACAAGGTTATGCAAAAAGGTGGGGGTAATCTCTTTTCATCTTATCATCAAACTCTCACGTAACTTCCTCGGCGTTGTGGTTCCTCCATACAACTTTAACAGAAGATATCACTTTATTACGTAACGTCTGTTCCTTTCTATCAATGATTTACATTAGAATCTCCTTGTACGTTAAATCTTTCTCTACTTGTATAGGTTCATAGGATATCACATACTTGTAGTCGGGCTTGTACGGTTGTAATACAGAGACATTGAACACGTTGTGAATATGCTCCAGTTCCGGAGGTAATACTACCTTATACGCTACTTCGCTGACTATCTTTAAGATTTCAAATGGTCCTATGAACCTTGGACTAAGTTTTTCTTTCTTGCCAAATCTTATTTTTCCCTTCCAAGGAGATACCTTCAGGAATACAAAATTGCCACCCTCGAAGTCTCTATTTTGACAATGTATGCTGGCGTACTTCTTCTGTCGGTCCTGTGCTGCAATTAATCTGGCCCTTATAACTTTGACGATCGTTATCGTTTGCTATACTAGTTCCGATCCCAAAAGCCAATGCTTTCCTACCTCATCCCAGCACAAGGGTGTCCTGCACTGCCTTCCATAAAGAGCTTCATACAATGACATACCGATTCAAATATGATAACTGTTATTGTAAGCGAATTCTACAAGAGGTAGGTGATCGTTCTAATTTCCTTTAAAGTTCATCACATAGGCTCGAAGCATATCTTCTAAATCGAACCTTTATCAACAAAAAGTTTGTTGATTTTGTCAGTCTATCCACAATAACCCATATCACGTCGTAACCCTTCGGAGTGACTGCCAATCCCACAATAAAATTCATCGTGATGTGTTCCCATTTGCATTTTGAACTTTCAAATTTCTTTCGGGATCTTTGCTCAACGGTTATAAAGTATACTAATGTGGAGCAGTTGGAGAAAAATATAGTGCTCAAAATTTGCAAGTTGGAAATGATCTCCCCTTTAGGATTTTTTTGACTCCATGGATCATTTGCCTATTCATCTGCCATATGAACTTAAGCTTAGAGGCCCCGTATAATATCGGTGGATGTATCCTTTTGAGAGGTAAATCTATCATCTATATCTTTATTATGATGATATGTATAACTCACTTTCTTAGTTAATTAATTTTTTCATTAGTCGTATATCAGATATATGCATCGAGTAAAGTAGAAAGGGAAAAACAAAGCTCGTGTAGAGGTTACTGAACGCTACATGGAGGAAGATCTTATCAATTTCTGTTCTTTATACCTTGAGGATGTTGTCGCAATGAAGCACAACCGATTAAGTCGGAATGAGGTCGTTGGATTCCAATCTTGTGCTGATGAGTTAGTTGTATTTACTTATCCGGCTAAACCATTTGGTTATGAGACGATGAATTACCTAAGTGACAAAGACTTGAATATTGTATCTATATACGTGCTTCTTAATATGCCCAAAGTATTATCGCAGATAAAGTATGTATTTAAATTTGTAAAAATATAAGTTTTAAAAGCATATGTCATATTAAACTTATACCTTAATTTTTCAGTTCATTCGAAGACGAAGTTTATAAGAATAACCTAGGGTTAAATGCATCATAGTTGGAAGTATTTACCACAATTTTTATTTTTTTTGGGAGGTTTAAGAAAAAGGTTAAAGCAAATAATGCTTATGAGCATTTTAGAGATGTCATATTAGGCCCTTACAAACTTGTTAGTTCATTTTTCGGATGTATCATCAATGGGTATAGATTCAAGGTGGATGACTTGAACGAGCTGACATAAGTCAATTATGGCATTGTCGTGTTGGGAAGCTATTACCAAGATGTTGAGTCCAATTATTATGGTCGTTTAGAGGAAGTCGTTATGTTGAATTATCTTAAGGGTAAGAAGCTAGTTACATTTAAATGTCGCTGGTTTGATAATGACAAGGGCATTAAAGTTGATTGTAATAGAATCGTCACAATAGATATAAAGTCCGAGTTAAATTGTTATGTCGTATTTGTGTTAGCCAACCAAGCGACCCAAGTGTACTACACCCCTAATGTTGTCAACTATAGAAGCCCCTGGTACACAGTTGCCATAACGAAGACTCATGTATTTGATAGTACTAATATGTCTAGGATTGATGAGTCGTTGCAAGAAAATATTTGCAATCCCAGCCAGATAAAGCTTATTGATGACGATGTGCTGGTGAATGATATTGTTGAAGTGCCCAATGCTGAGGAGGATGAAGAATATGTATTCGGGACTGACTATGTCGACGTTGAAGATGAAAATAACTAAGACATTGATGAAGAGGAAGATACAGAATCAAAGGATGATAATGCTCGTTGATTCTAATGGTTTTGATGATGTATTTTAGAATATCAATGTAGTAAGTGTGCACATATGTGTGTATTAATTAAATTCGTACTATTAATAATAGTTACTTAATTAAATTTATTTTAATCAAGTAATTTCATTTCGTTATATCAGTATACACACGTATATATGGCTAGATATAGTGGAGGTGGTCGCTGCGATGGTGGTACGGGATCCGCCAAGGGGTCATCTGCATCATCTAGTAAATTTTGTTGTTATCCTTGATTATTTCATTTCATTATATCAATATACACATAATACATGTCTGTATTACACCTATAGATAAAGAGCATCGACATCACCGATGTACTAACCTCAGTTTATTTAGTTGTCTGTCAGCAGTTCCATAGACGTGCATTGTAGATGTCGACACCGCACAGTATATGACTTTAATGACTAACTAATTTATTTATTTATTTGATGAAATAATGTATAACAACTTAATTATATTTTTATTGTAGTATTCTAGACCATGTAGCTAAGTCCACTTTACACGCCATCTGCTTGACACGCCTCCCGATTTGTTGCATGCGATACACCCAATATGCCCTGTACAATGCCTCCTTTATGGAGAACGTATTGCGTGACTTGCACATAAGTTAAATTTACATAAGTTAAATCTTATATATAAGTAGTAGTTATATAATGATCTAGTTATTTTTATATACTATAATTTTCATATAGAAATAATATAGATATAAGGAGGACGTGTCTGAGGCAGCCGAAGACTCAGCCATTATAGCCCATATCGTGAAGAATTACTCCGGCTGGTTGTACGAGATTAGGCATAAGGCTTTAAGGTATGTTGAGGATCAGCCCAGTACTACTATCTATGATCATCAACCCCAGATCATATCTGATGCATTATGGGAGGCCATATGTGCACACTGGATTTCAAGAAGAAGTATAAGTAGCAAAAAAAGAATCGAAGCAAGCTGCAAGTAGTACATACTACTGTGTCGCAGTCATTCGAGGAGTTTAAGTTGGTACATATGTGTGTTCACCTATGTAGTTTAATATATATTTTATTAAGGAAACTAAATATAATACATGTTATAATAATGTATTTATTAGGCTTTGAGAAGGAATTTGGGTCGACCTCTAAGTATGCTGGAGTTTTGGGATAGATGTCATACACCTAAGAACTCTACTATATCGCCCGCGACATTAGCTTTACGGGTAATATTTCTTATTATCATAAAGAATTTTT
Source organism: Hedera helix (assembly GCA_947179155.2). Taxonomy (NCBI): domain Eukaryota; kingdom Viridiplantae; phylum Streptophyta; class Magnoliopsida; order Apiales; family Araliaceae; genus Hedera; species Hedera helix. Next base: position 34,025,755 of record OX359271.1, on the reverse strand, counting down.
AATATTAAGTAGTTAATAAAATGATTTAATTACATAACATATATTAATTATAGGACCGATTTTATAATCTCCGGGATCAGCGTATAGCTGAGTTGCCGGTTTTTAGGGGAGATCCAGAGACGCTAGATTCTTGCAGCCCTCAACCCGAGATTATCTTATCTTGAGATGAGGATATGGCTCTTTGGGTGGCATTTCAGGATCCCCTAGTAACAGTACCAATAGGTATCGAGTGTTAGGGATGCCGAGGGTACCAGCGTATACATTGCCTGGAGGTAATCCGTTTCCACTGTTGCTCGTTATTTCTTAATTTATACATCTTCAAAAAGTAGTAGTATAATGTTATTTTTATTTTTGCAGGCCCTAACTAGCGTCAGCGTCTGAGCGGGTTTGCCTAGATCATTATTTCATGCGGGCACTTGCTTGGACGACCAGTTATTCCAGAGGGTCTTGACGGTGGTGTTGGAGACGTTTCGTACAAATTCAAATTTTACAGGTCATGTCGAGCCATGTGTGCCTTCATCAGCTTGCGCATGATATTGCATCTGAGGCTACTGTCAATTGTGCGAGTATCACTCTGGAGCAGTTCATCGCGATACGCAATGAGGTGGTCCAGATGATGGTTACCTTACTTACGGAGGCTTTTGGTCCGATACTGATTAGTCAATCCCCGACTACTCATGTATATTTTATTCAATTTAAGTTGTACTACCTGCATTTCATGTAAATTCAACTGTATTTATTTGTTGCTTTAATTCTCAATGATTTTCTTGCATTGTACATAATTTTTGTGTATGAACAGGATGATGATGGCACTGATATATAGTCATAAATAATTGTAGGCATACTTGTATAAATTTGTAGTTGTAGTTTGTACGTTATTGTAATGATAAATGTTAGTGTAATTGTAAAACTTATTGTTCGATTGAAAAAAGTTTTAGTTTATATATTCATAGTTGTAGTTTGTACTAGTTTATATTCGAATATGTTATTGTTGGGAGTGAAAATAGTTTGTGGGATTGAATGTTAGTTTATAAATATTTGATGTTGGGATTGAAAATAGGTACAGGTACAAAATGTGGTGCAAAAACCTGGTTATTGGAAAAAAATATTTTAAAAAAAATCCTTATTTTTGACGAAATAGGATATCCCCAACAGAAATTCTGTCGGATATAATACATTTTAAAAATTCTAGCAACTGACACGTGTCATCTAATCCCGACGAAATTGTGGTATTACTGACAGAAAATCCATTGAGAATAATAATTGTCCCCTTCACTAGAATGTGCCACGTGTCAGTAGTATTTTCGACATAATTTCCCGTCGAAAATAAGGTCCATCGGAGATGATATAAATCTGACGGAAAATGTCGTTGGAAATAAAGTCCAGCGAACTTAGTTATTTTCGACCAACTTTTCGACGAACTAATTTTTGACCAGGTTATATTCGACGGAATTTCTGACGACGAAATCCATCAAAAATATCTTATGGCCAATGGAATAAGCCTATATCTAATGGAAAGTTCCGTCGAAATTAACATTTTTTCTTGTAGTGATCTCATCCTCTAAATTTATGCCTTTGCAATAGCATCATGCATTAAAATATAACCCAGATGAAATTCCAAATGAAATGTTATTACCACGATACTACTGCCCCGTTTTTTAATTCATTAACAAAATAAATGTTTCCTCTTAAAATTAAATAAATACTCAAATGTTGATATTTGTACATTCTTTAATAAATAAATAAAAAAATTTCTTTTCTCCTCTTCATCATCTTCTCAGTGTAATCATGAAATCCGTATAATTTAAAATGTAAGAATCCAAAATCATTTATCACCTTCAAATGATGGTTTATCCAAGTAACAAAGAAACTCTAACAATAGATCCAACATACCCGATCAATATGCGAAAAAGAAAAACACAAAAGCCAAATCAAATCACTAAATCTGACAAATGGACTGGGCCATGACTGAGTTGGACCAAAATTGGACTAGGCAAAAAAAGTCCAATTTTTATTGGGGTCTAAAAGTGAAGCTCATAGCTCAAAGTACAATGAGTTGTGCTTACCCATGTATTTTTGCATATTTTTTAAAATTATTTTTGAATTTAAAGAATGAGGTCTTTTTTATGTTATTGATTTTATTTTATTTTGAAACAAAGAATAATAATCATCAAGAAAAAAAATATGGTAGAGCAAAAAAAACATTCAATTTTAATTCATTAACACCACATCGATAATAGAAAATCAATTTTGATTGACTTATTAATTATTTTTAATTTTTAATTTTTTTTATACCGCCTTTAAATAATCTAACTAGAATACTTTTAACACCAAATATCTATGATAAACTATAATAATTTTTTTTCAATTTATAAGTAATAAATATATAATTAAGTTAGTTATCTCATGTATATTTCAATTTAATCATATAGAAAGAGATGTAAATAGCCTTTCAATAAAAACATTGAATTAATGATAAGTCTATGTATACAACATCCAATTATAAAACCAACTACTATATTGATCTTCATTATTAAAAAGTGGGTATGACAAGAATTTCAATGTAAAAGCCCAACTTTTAATGGTCAAGATCAATGTAGTTGTTGATTTTGTGTACAGACTTATCCTTAAATTAAAAACTATAAAAGAACTAATATTAAAAAAATTTCTTTGTTTACTTACTTTCTAAATTTTTAAAAGAATTTGATTTGATTCTTAATTAATTTTAGAGTAGCATTATATTGAGGAAAGTAGTGAAATAAATTAATTTTGAATTATTATTAAAGAATGAGTTGGCTTGGATTGAGCCACTCATGAGTTGAACTGCTTTAGGCTAGGTCAAAATTGAGCTGAATAAAAAGGTCCATGTTTTATTGAGCTTAAAAATTGAAGTCCAAAGCCTATTTTTTATGAGTAAATTTACTCGTGAACTTGGACCGCTTTTACGAGTTCTACAAATCACACATACTAATTAAAACCCAAATCAATTCACGTATACTTAATCAAAAAAAAAATCAAAATTTGACTAATCAGAAGTTAAATGCAGTTTTAGATGTTCTGAAGAGAGAGGCAAGATGGGAGAAGAAGAGGAAGAAGAGAGAAAGAGGAAGAAGGGGAAGAGAGAAAAAGAAAGGGAAAAATCAAACCAGAAAGATCATGTTCTTCATAGCCGGAGATCAACTGCCATAGCCGTCACCGTCCTGTTCTTCCCCCTCTCGCTGGAGATCAGCCGGCATAAAAAATCCGTCCTTCCCATTTGTCAACATCAAACACAATCAACAACCACACCACCAAATAGACAAAACTAATAATAATAATAATAATAATAATAACCGGCGCTGCAAATTGAAAGCAATTCTCACCGTCAATACCCCATCTCCATCACAAATCTTCAACGCGTGTCCACGAATCCGGCATCGCGGTTGTCTGGTACATGGTGTTGGTAACCATTTTTGAGGATTTAAGGTTTTAAATCTTCGCTGCTGCAAATGAAATTGTGTGTTCCCATTTTACTTACTTATTTCTTAAGTAAATATAGTATTTATTTATTTTCAGCCCTTCAACGTCCTTCTTTTCTGTAAAATCAGAAACTTCTCTTTTCTATAAAAAAAATGTCAATAGTCAAAATGAAGTCAACAAAAAATAATGTTAATTATTTTATTCGGACTACTTAATTAACTTAATAATTTTATGTGGATTAATTGCCTGAGTAAATTAATAGCTAGGGTTAATTATCATGTATGAATTTATACAAATTTAAGATGTTAATGAAGTCATATATATAGTCGAACGAGAGCGAGATGAAATGATTTATATAAAAAATATATATTTTAAAGTCGGATATACGGTTAATTCCCAAAAAAAGTATTACAAAGAATTAAGGAGCCTGAGGAGTGCAACTATTTTTCATAGAAATGTTGTTATTACATGTCGTCTCACGTCAATTAGGGAAAAGAAAGAAAAATGTGGATGATATATCTGTATAAATAGTCTTATAGTTGTTAAAAAGTTCATCAAAATTAAATAGTACATGCAAAACCTTGTCAGACAAGTTTGGGATCTTTGTCCAAAAGTACAATCAAGAACTTATGACATCCTACAGAGTTGAACATAATGTACATAACTTCCTCCTTTTTAGCAAAATACAAAAAATATTTTATTGCTGATAGAACGTCTTATCCAAAAGACCTCGATCAAGAAGTTTAGTACAATTTGTTCATGAGAATTGCGATCAAACAACTTGTTTAAAATAAAATAAAATTATGCAATATTGCTGTAATACCCACAAAGTTTTTTTTTTTTTCTTTTTTCAAAGTCCCACATCATGTATTCTCTAAAAACTCTACCCTTTCTAAGGTTATATAAGGGGGGGCTTAGCCCTTTGGTTTTCCCACACCAACAATTAAGACCTTCATTTTGAGAAAGGCTTTGTGGTGGGAGGGCTTTTAATAAAAGACCTCCTTAGTTAAAAATTTTGGTGTCGAGGGCGTAGACAATCTTCGGTACTCGTATTTTCGGGTATGTTCATATTTAAATTTTTGTATTGTTATTATTGTTTTAAGTATTGTATTTAGTTTGTTAGTTAGTAGTTAGTATATTTTGTTAGTAATTAGTATTTTTGAATTGTTGTTATTTTTGTAGTTTTAATTATTGTTTTGTATTTAGATTAATAGTAAATAGTTTTGGATTAGTATTATTGATTTTAATTATTATTTTGTATTTAGATTAATAGCTAATAGTTTTGGATTAATATTATTGATTTTAAGTATTGTTTTAGATTATTATTTTAGTAACTTTAAAGTTTTGGAATAATGGTTTAATTGTTTGGAAAATAATTAAAGATTGAAAGAATATTTTAAGATATACTTATAGCTATTTTAAAATGAATAAGAAGAATGTTGCATAATAGAATTATTCTAATAACGTTTAATTGTCCTGAATTTATATTTAGGATCTGTTCAGCTATTAATTTTGTGTTCGGCGATATCGAGGTAAGTGATTTTCCGAGCTATTTAGTATTTTAAAATTATCGTTTATAATTATGTATGCTTTAGAAATTATTCGGATGCCTAAATGTATTGTTTCAAATATTGTTATTCTTTATTTAAGGCTTCCATTTGAATGAAAATGTTACACTTATATTTTGTTAAAAACCCGGATCAAGTATTAAAATAGAATTTTGATTTAGAAAATGAGATTATATGATTTTGAACTGTGAAATAAGTATAGTTTTGAATATCGAAAATATTGAGAAATTGCTTTTAGAAACCTCAGTCCGACTATGTATTGAAACCGTTAGTGTTTACGCTAGTTCCGGAACAATTTAGAACCTACTAAGGCGCACACCATTAGATACCCTTCGGGGGGCGCTCTTCGGGGCGCGTGCATGATAAGATACCTTAGTAGGGGGCGTATCATTAACATTATCGAATATAAGGGTCGTGTTACAGGGCTGTTGTAACCTTAGTCGTTCTGTGGATTAAAAGATACATCGAATATATTGAACTTATCGAAATCGTTGATCGAATATATTGAGCTTATCGAAATTTGTCTTTGAATTGTATTTTGTAATTATTGATTTTGATTTTGAAAGTAAATATTGACTATTGTTATTGAACAAGAAAATGTTATTTCAAAAAGGTATATTTATTACTGTTATTGAACAAAAGGTATTTCGAAAAAGTGTTTTGCAAATAGTACTTGATCCACCTAAATAGTGAAGATTGTTACTTGCTGGGCTTCACCGCTCACCCTTACATTAACTTTTACAGGGTCCATTGTTAAGAGTCGAACAATGTGGATGCTTTTGTGGATGGCTGAAGTCCTTTTAGTTATGGCGTTATTAGTATTTTGAATTTGATAAGACTTTTGTTTAAGGGAGCTGCGTCTCCGAAGTTATGTTTTCGGTATTTAGTTTTTGAACTCATGTGAAATTTGATAATGAAAGATTGTTCGATTTTAAGTCTAGTATCGTTGTGTGGTTTTTGGGCTGCGCTTTTGATATTGTTGCCTTGCGAGTCCTTCGGGCTTGCGGCGTGTGGCATTCCGGACAAGTGATTGGTTCGGGGTGTTACAATTGCACTTCTAAATTTTCTTAATAACTCACATTATTTGATAAACACAAGACGATATGCGTTTGCTGAAATTTTAAAGTTTAATGTCAACATCACTATCTTCAGAAATCATAGCAATTTTTTTTTTTTTTTTTATTATCGTATTATGATACTCCAAAGCATATTCAACATGTAATGCCACCTTAAACTTAAACGCCATTCAAACATGTTAAGATCGATAAATTTCTACCATCAACTGAGAAATAGGATCATATTCGACTGAATTTCAATTTGCATAATAAACTTTAACCTTAAAATTAATTTGCACCTTGAACTTTATTTTGAATTATATACACCCTAAATTTTGAGCTTCACGATAATATACACTCCCCGCACCTTTTATATAAAAACATTTTGCACCCTAAACTTAGTTATAAAAAAAAAACCTTACCATGATAGCTGCGTGAACTTTACTGCAACAAATTTTCCAACCTACTATGGTCTGCTTCCCACTTTCGAAGAACATTCAACATAGACTGAATATAAAAATTAATTTTGACTAGAAAAAGGACACAAAACAAAGGTAAAGACAGGAGCATAAAACAAGGCACAAGCAAAAATTGCGTTGTTTCACATTCTTTAGCTTTCCTCTATACGCTTTTCTGCTGCACATCACACAAAAAACCTGCAAAAGAAGCTACACAACTCATGTCTGTTGTGCGGAAGCTACTAAATAAAAGTGGGAATTATCATACACACAGAAACACAAAGGTTTACGTGGTTTGATAAATCGCCTACTACACGGAGGTAGCACATTGATATTCAGATTGGAGAAGTTTACATAAACATTCAAGAACTTCTCTCATAAGATCCTCTCACAAAATACTCTAATAGAATACATATGCTTATACAAGCTACTAATTGAGAGCTGCAAACTGAGGGATAATAACTGAAGGAGATGATACATGGGTTTTATAGGATGTCATAGCACACCAACATTGACTTATGTTGCATTCTGTCAAAATGGTGTGCTCTAATTTCAACAGTTGCTGCCACCGTGACATTAATGAAGTTTAATGAAAGTGAACCACCAACCTACATGCCATTAACCAACAATGTTCATGCCCAAAAGAACATAAATCTTGGATTTAATTTACATCTTTCAGATTGATGTGAGAAAAATATTTTCTCTCTCTATATTTTGTCCCATTTAAAAAGTTTTATTATTTAGATTATTTATAGTGAAATTGATTGAGGATTTAGGTCATTAAGATCGAACTAGGTTAATCATTTCTTTTTTTATTTATTTTTATGTCATTTTGTTTAATCTACTTAAACTTAGTTCTCTACATGTATATTATTAGATAGGATACTTATAATATTTAACTTTTTATATTACTCGTGTATTATTCTATTTTTGCAGATGCCAACCATTTGACCTTAAAATGAAGAGCCAAATCTGTGATGCCACTTGCAATAGATTTTTCTACTAGTTTTCTTTCCTTCAAAGAAATGGTGACAAACATTTTATATTGTTTTTTCAGTATGTATTTTATTTAGTGGATAAAATCCAGAGTTTGAATCAAATTAATTATTGTATAAAAATTCAATCTACATTGATAGTAAGTCTTAACTTATAAAAATTAAATTAACTTAAATATTCTGACATGTAACTAGAATGCTACAAGCTTCCCCATTTAAAAATTTGACTCACGTTCTCGGTAGGCTCAAACACTTAACCATGTAGCTCAGGATATTTGCCTCTCTAGCTAGCTATTATATACTATAGTGGCCTTCGTGTTTCTACCCCTGGCTCATCCTTTATATATTGTGAGATGACACTAGCTGGCTGCATTCGTGTCTCCATCTACGACAATTTGATTAGATTATTCAATTCGAGTTTTTGAGAATCGACTTTAATACCATATATAACAATTTAGATCAATTAATTTCGAGTTTAAATTAATTAAATCAATCTTACAAAGTTTTAATATTTCATCTTAACCCATTATTACATTTATTCGGTGTACAGAATTGGTAACACAATTATTTATTGGTATTCAAAATTGGTCACCATTAACAATGCAAATTGTAAGAGGTGGGATCGCCCTTCCCATGTGGAGTGACCACTTATTCATGATTACTACTATGACACACTTCATTAGGAGGAACGACTATAAATAGGAAATGGAAAGGGTAAGAAGGGTTTGACACTTTATTTTACACATACTCGCACACTTTTGAAAGGTTGATATTCTATCTTTCCTTCCAAACGATAACACTTACACCGGAGGCATTCCATGGTGGAACTTCCCCTGGATCCTTCGCAAGAGGTTGGTTTGTAGGGTCAGATCATAGAGCGTAGTATTGAAGACCTAGCTTCAAGGATAAAGTATCATCGACACTAGAAGGAGAGCCTCAACTTATGAGAACATTCATAAGTTCTGACCAAGAAATTTCTCACACTCCCAATCTACTTAGGTGATAATGGTGAGGATAAGAAGTCATGGAAGATATGTAGGCCTCTGACCACCGAGTAATCATCAACAAGATGATCGGATGCCAACACCCCCCCCCCCCCAAGAGCTCGAGGTGTTAAGGAGGTGATGATCTATGATAACCCCAAATATTATTAATCATTGTAAATTAAATTGAGAATTAAATTTTTAATTAAGTGAATCCTTATGATTAATTTAAATTATTATGTTACATGATTATGTGAATAGCAGTTAATTAATTAAAGGAAAGTCCAGGTAATGCTTATATTAATGGACTGACCTAAGGATTTTAAAGTTAAGTAAATATTCAAGCAACCCTTGAATATGATAAGTTTAATTGGATTAATTAATTAAGTTAATTAACTTGAACAATATGTGACTTATGTGATTTTATATTCCAAGTATGTGATAAAAAATTTAGGACTAGTCTCATGAATTAATTTATCAAGCCCAAGTAATTTAATTATGTGAGGGACTTGTATTCATTCAAATGTATAACCATTTTATTTATTTATATTAATCCACTAAATGAATTAAATTCTTGATATGCTAGAAAATTTAATGAGACTCAACGTTCAATTAATATGTGTCCAGAAAGAGGCACATACTAGCCCAAACTTGGTCCTGTTAGCTAATTAATTAAAAATCAAATTTTTAGTCAACTTTGCTATCATTTTTTGCTTTAAAAATAAAACAAAATTAGACCAAAAATAGGGGTGTGGCCGAATATGGAGGGTCCCCTATGGGACCCATGTGACATGTAACATGGCTTGTGATTGGTGGACTTGAAAAAGAATTCCAAATTAGTTGATACTTGTATTGGTAAGTGAGATTAAACTAAATTGGATGATCAATACAGGTCCATTGTACTACTTCTATTTTTTCTAGCATGTATCTATCATCTTCCTCATTTCTTCCAAACTACCATTGTTAGAGTAGAGAGAGAAAAAAGAAAGAAATGATGGAAACCTAACTTTACTTTGCAAAAGAGAGAAGAGAAAGCTTGTATCATTTCCTAGTTAAAAGAGAACTTTTAAGGATTTCCAAGATTTTTGAGGAAAGAGAAAGGTTTATGCCATCACCATTTGTCACCTATTTTGGAAGAAGAAGTAGGAGAACACATAGAACTAGAAGGCTTAAAGTTTTCTCCACCTTTACTTTCTCATTTTCATTATCTATTGTTAGTCAATTTTTCTTCTTTGTCATGGTTGGTTGTGGGAGGTTATGTGTTGGTGAACCATGTAGGGTTCGAAGAAATAAGGGTGGTTATTTGGATGGTGTCATATAATATATACATGTATGATATATGTTATGTGCTAAAAAGTGAGCTTTGATGTGTTTTATGGACTCATTATGTACAAAACTAATTTTCATGCCTGGTAATGATACATATATGTTAAGAGACTTTGTTGATGTTTAGACATATTTACTAGATATGTTAATGACCTTATGTGACAAGAAAACCAAAGAACTAGTGAAGAAATAACCTTGTAATTGAACCCTAGTTGGACAGCCTACTTTGGACGTGTAAAAGTTTCAAATCGTAGCTCATTTTAAAAATCCATCCACGCTGGTAAATAGATCTTCGAGTTACGGAAAGAACCCAACTAGATTGACTAAATTTCGAGTTACAGTCTATTTTTAATAATTTTTCCTGTAAAATTGTCCAAAGTCGAAAAATCTTAAAAATCTACTATCCTTAAATTTTAGGAGCCTGTTTCAGCCATTAAACGAGCTTTAAAAATTTTAGGATTCTGGATTATGAAATTTGATGTTGTAACGAATCTCATGTCCAAATATGAGCTCATTCCGACTCCGGATGAGTGTGTAGTAGCTTAATGAAGTTTTCAGTTTGTAAAACGGAAATTGTTATAAGTTGAAATATATCACTTCAATCACTCTGAAATTTTTACAGGATGTATTATACGGTGTCCAAAAGTTGTCGGTCAAGTTTAATATTTTTATGCTAAAAATTAGATTTTTAATAATTATTACCGTTTTGGATAGAAATGGCATAATTAAAAATAGTAAACAAAGTTGAAAAATTAAAAGAAAATTTTCCTGTGTATGAAAAACTGTCTACTACTGATTCCCAGAAGATATAAAAATAATAAGTTAATTTCATATTTTTGAAAAATATATTTGTATCTTAAATAATTAAATAAGTAATTAAGTTAAATCCAAATAAATTGTGAAACATGATTTATTCGACCTAGAGGCATCAAAATGGATAATGGTTGTGTTATGTGATCCATACATGTAATATGTGATAATTATGTGCTAGTTAGATTAATTGGAGTTAACACTAATTGTTAGTTAACCTATTAATGATTAGGTTTTCGAGAGAAAATACTTTAATTCGCGTAACGTAATTTTCGACGGAGGCAAGTTCTCTTAACTTCACTTAAGTATTATTTTGAGCTAGTTTATTATTCTTTCTCTAATTATATTGAGCATTCCAATTCGAGTTATAATTTTCAGACATATATTTAGTGGTTTAATTACTGTGAATTATTTCATATCGTATATTATCCTTAATGTTCGCACCTTGTGCATTTGAGCTTTAGTTAATTGTTGAATCATGTAGAACTAATGTTCTTTCATTTATGAATTGATGAAGAAGTAATCTAGACCATTTGTTTCGGCTAGATACATGTATGTTAAAAATTTGTAAAAAGCTATCCAGACCATTAGTTGGTGCGGATTCTTGTAAGTCTGAAAGAACAACCCTTTATAGGGGAAGTTAATTGTTGGTTATTCGACCACAAAGAAGTAAGTGTTATGCATATACATCGTGTACAAAAGGCTGATCCCTTGGCATACAAAAAAAAACCTCGTGGGTTACACATTAAAAGGGTCAGTCGAAAGATTGATTCCTTATCAATTGTTCATGGTCATTTTGGCCACTCGGTAGTAAATAATCATTATACATCCTTGCATTTGAGTTTTGATTATATTGTTTCAGATACGTTGTTTCAATTATTCACGATTGTTCATATCACTTAATCCTTTGAAGTTATTCCTTATTCATCCATGATATATATCTTTCATTGTTGATTTTTAAATTTGCTGAGCAAACTAGTTGCTCATTCTTGCTATATCATGGAATATTTGCAGTTAGGCCAGAGAGCTCTGGTAAATATAAGGGCAAGGGGAAGGCAAATGAGTAGCTGCTTATTATTTAAATAATTATCTTTATTATGATATCTTGTATTAAACCAAACATGTAAATTTGGTAGTACTTTATGTTGTTTATGTTTAAGGTTAATGACCTTGGGAGTTTAGTACGTCTTATGTAATAAATAATATATGTTTATTTATTTCCGCATTAGTATTATAGATTAGTTATATATGGATGGATATTTAGATCGTGAGGCCTTAGTCTGAGGTAGAAGTACCCAGATTTGGGGGCGTCACAGGTTGGTATCAGAGCTTAGGATTATAAACATTAAGAATTGCAAAATCTAGGTTATAACCTTAGTATTAAACTCATATCGAGTGTGCTAGGACATGGACCGAGGATGTTCATTGAGTTATATAATGTTGTGGAGATGGATCATGGGGATTTATCGAGCGGAGTCTGTACATGATAAAATATTATTTCATTTTATCAATGAATATATTTTATTGTGTTACTGACATATTGTTGTTCTTGTTTTTATTGTCAATGGCTATAGAATGCTAGAAATTGGCGAGTCTAGTCGATCGAGAGAGGAGGAGCCACGAGAGATTCCTATGGATTCGATGACAGACAGATATACTGTTGTACCCGGTCTTGAGATGCCGCCATTTGATGGGGATGCATCACCTGAGGCAGACCAGGGGGATTTTCAGGATATCCAGAATGTTACCGAGCAGCTCCGAGTGGTTGAGCTAGAGGTACCGATGAAGGCTGAGGAGTAGGATTAGTAGGTTTCCTCGAGAAGAGGATATGAGTAAACAGGTGGTGAGTCGCTGAATTGTGGATAGGGTTGCTCGTTAGGAGCACGAGGACGCTGCCCATAGGATGGACCAGTGACCTATTTATTGCTTTAGGTATTGTATATAGATGCAGATAGTCCCCCAATTTTTTTTAATAAGGACGTGTTTATCTAATGTAAATCTAGTACCTTGTTTATATTTGGGATCATATTGTTAGCCTCAACTTTTGTTTTATTAGAGGGGTAGGATGATGTTAGTCCCCACTTTTGTTGTTAGGAGGATGGATATATAGATAGACGATGATGTCTAGGGTATTTATAGCGATATGCCACGATATTGTAATGTCTTTTTGTACTAACATCAATGGTAAATGAATATAAATGCGATTATATTATCTATTGACTGGTATTAAATTCATGCATGCACTCATAAATGTTTCATGTCAATACAAACTGTTACATAAGATATGAAGCATAATATTATAACATAAGGTATTATTCTACAGATAATGCCGCCTAGGAGAGCACCTCGCAATCAACGTGTTGAAGAATCCGTAAATAACGCAGAGGGTCAAGCAGACCCGATGAGGGCGTTTATAAATATGCTAGCAGAGGCTATGCAAGGTAGACCCCTAGTGGTAAAGGATCAGTCAGGACCTCATCTGGTCAGTTTCAAATACTTTAAGCTTGTGGGACCGCCAGAGTTTTGTGGGACCATCGACCCTATTGAGGCCTAAACTTGGGTAGAGGAAATGAAAAAAGGTATTTGAGGTTGCCCGAGTGGTAGAGGAATAGAAAACGTCGTTTACCACCTTCATGATGAAGGGTGAGTCAAACTTTTGGTGGAAAGCAAATAAGGGCCGAGCCGAAGAAGGGGTTATCGCGTGGGCGCAATTTAAAGAACTGTTCTTTGAGAATTATTTTTTGGATAACATGCAGACTAAAATGGAGATGAAGTTTATGGATTTGAAACAGGAGCATATGATAGTGGCATAATATGCAGTGAAGTTTAATGAGTTAGTTAGGTTTGCTCTACACCAGGTGGACACTGAAGTTAGAAGAGCACGTAGATTCGAGCAAAGCTTAAAACCATGGGTATACCGGGGGGTAGCTATTTTGAGGATTAATGATTTTGCAACTTTACTGGAGAGGGAGATTATAGCTGAAGGGGAAATGAAGCTCTGGTGAAGTACAATCAGGATCAGAAGAAAAAGAAAGGTCATGAGGAGCACAAAGAAGGAGGCAGTAGCGGAGGCAGCAATCTAAATAAAAGAAAGTGGGCAGATAGTAAGAGTTCGGGACATAAATCAGGAGGTGAAATAAAAAAAGGAAATAAGTGCAATAGGTGCGGGAAGAACCACTCCAGAGAGTGTTTAAGGGGCAAAGAAATTTGTTTTAACTGTGGATAGCCAGGACATATTGCTCCACATTGCCCAAAGCCGAAGAGAGGAGACTGTTTCTCATGTGGTGCAACGGATCACCAGATTAAGGATTGCCCAAGAAGACAGAGTGACACAGGCAGCGCAAACAAGAGCAGTGGTGAAAAGTTAACCATTGGAGGACCACCCACATAGAACAAACTAGTGGCACGTACCTTCAACATGACAGTGCAAGACGCAATGGAATCAAAGGACGTGGTGACAAGTATTTTTTCGATCAATAATATGAATGCCTACGTGTTATTTGATTTAGGAGCTGCGCGTTCATTTTTATCTGAAGATTTTGCTAGACGTTTGAAATTACCTTATGAAAATTTAGAAAACCCTATGAATGTAGAGGTAGAAAATAAAGAAGTTATTCCTGTTGAATTCACTCATAAGAATTGTGGGCTGACATTAAAGGATATAAGTTGAGCGTGGACTTGATCCCAATAAGATTAGGTGAATTTGACGTTATCCTTAAGATGGATTGACTGTTTAATCACCAAGCGGTAATTGATTGCCAAAAGAAGTGTATACACTTGATGACTCCAAATAAGTCAAATGTTGTAGTTTACGAAAGTAAATCGCCGAGACAATCTAGTTGTCTGATGATGATGCAAGCTAAAAGATTGTTAAGGAAATGTTGTCTTGCGTATTTGGCTCACGTAGTTGACACTCGAAGAATAGGAGGGGAAATTGGGCAAATACCCGTAATAAGAGAGTTTCAAGATGTTTTTCCTGATGAATTGTCGGGTTTACCACCAGATAGAGAAGTGGAATTCGTGATTGATCTCGTACCAAGGACAGCGCCGATATCAAAAGAACCATATAGGATGGCTCCGATAGAGAAGAAGGAACTGATGATACAACTGCAAGAGTTGTTAGATAAAAAGTATATTCAACCGAGTGTATCTCCGTGGGGAGCACCGATATTGTTTGTCAAGAAGAAAGATGGTTCCTTAAGACTTTGTATCGACTACCAGGAGTTGAAAAAAGTTATGATTAAGAACAAGTACCCGCTACCCAAGATTGACGATCTGTTCGATCAACGTAAGGGAGCGAAGTACTTTTCAAAGATAGATTTGAGGACCAGATATCACCAGTTGAAGGTGAGAAGGGAGGATATACCAAAGACAGCATTCGAAACTCGTTATAGTCACTTGGAGTTTCTAGTGATGTTATTTGGACTGATAAATGTGCCAGTAGCGTTTATGGACATGATGAATAGGGTATTCAAGCAGTATTTGGATAAATTTGTTGTGGTGTTCATTGATGACATATTGGTCTATTCGAAGATGGAGGAGGAACATGTCAATCACTTGAGGATAGTACTTGAGACATTACGAAAGGAGAAATTGTATGCAAAATTCTCTAAATGTGAGTTTTAGTTGAGAAGGGTGCAGTTATTGGGTCATGTAATTGTTGAAAATGGTGTTTCGGTGGATCCAGCAAAGGTGGAAGCAGTCATAAACTAAGAGCAGCCGAAGACACCGACGGAGGTCAGGAGTTTCTTGGGTTTAGCAGGTTACTATCGAAAATTCATTCAGGACTTTTCAAAGATAGCAACGCTGTTAACAAACTTGACAAGGAAGACAGTGAAGTTCGTCTGGACGAATAAATGTGAGTAGAGCTTCATGTAGTTAAAGAAGAGGCTCAGTGAAGCGCCTGTGATATCCTTACCTGATGAGACAGGAGGATTTGTGGTTTATAGTGATGCGTCACATAGGGGTCTTAGGTGTGTTCTTATGCAACACGACAAGGTCATTGTGTACGCATCTCATCAATTAAAGGAGTATGAGAAGGGATATTCAACTCATGACCTAAAATTAGCAGCAGTAGTGTTTGCTCTAAAGATTTGGAGACACTATCTGTATGGGGAGAAGTGTGAAATATACACAGATCATAAGAGTCTGAAATATATCTTCACTCAGAAAGAATTGAACATGAGGCAGAGTCGATGGCTAGAATTGATCAAGGACCACGACTGCGAGATTTTATACCATTCGAGTAAAGCAAAAGTGGTAGTCGATGCACTAAGTAGGAAAGGCAGAGAAAGAGTATTGTTGTTGACAACTGATGAGAAATTAGTTAATGAAATGGAAAAGATGGAATTGGAAATCAGATATTCGAAGGAGTCAAATGAGAAGCTATTTGCAATGGAAGCAAGTCCTACGCTATTAGACAGAATAAGGGAGGCTCAAGATAAGGACGAAGAAGGTGTTAATATAAAGAAGCGAATCTTTGAAGGGGAAGAGCTGAAATATAGGATTGATAGTAATGGAATAATAAGATTTGAGAAGAGAATATGGGTACCATTGATCCCAGAATTAAAGGAAGAGTTCCAACAGGAAGCTCACAATTCGAGATATTCTGTACATCCTAGGAGCACAAAAATGTATCAAGATTTGCGGCAATATTTTTGGTGGCCGAATATGAAAAAAGAAGTAACTGAATGTGTTAGTCGATGCTTGACTTGTCAGAGAGTTAAAGCAGAACACCAGAAACCAAGTGGACTACTCCAACCATTGGAGATCCTAGAATGAAAGTGGGAGCATATCACAATGAATTTTGTGGTAGGGCTTCCAGTGACTCAGAAAGGATTTGATGCGATTTGGGTGATCGTGGATCGTCTTACGAAGTCTGCACATTTTCTTCTGATAAAGATCAAGTATAATTTGGAACAGTTGGCGAAGCTTTATATTAAGGAGATCGTATCGTGACATGGAGTGCCAGTCTCTATCGTATCTGACAGAGATTCACGTTTCACGTCAAATTTTTGGAGGAGTTTACAGGAGAGAAAGGGAACTCAGCAGAGATTGGGTACTGCGTACCATTCTAAAACCAATGGGCAGAGTGAGCAAACAATTCAAACACTAGAAGATATGTTGCGGGCATACGTAATGGATTTTAAAGGCAATTGGGAAGATTTTCTACCTCTAGTAGAATTTTCTTATAATAATAGTTATCATGCTAGCATTGGCATGCCACCGTACAAAGCGAGCTAAGACTGTTGGGACCTAAAATGACACAGCAGACTGTAGATACAGTGAAACTAATCAGAAACCGTTTGGTAGCAGCTCAAGATCATTAGAAGAAGTACGCTGATCTACACCGTCAAAAGCGGAACTTCGACGTGGGCAGTTTCGTGTTTCTGAAAGTATCACCCTAGAAAGGGAAGATTAAATTTGGAAAGAAGGGAAAGTTGAGCCCCAGGTTCATAGGACCCTTTGAAGTTTTGAAGAAAGTAGGTAAAGTGGCGTATGAGGTGGCTCTACCTCCTGAACTTGAACACATCCATAACGTGTTTCATGTTTCAGTGATACGACCATACAAGTTAGATTATAAACATATGATATCCTATTAACCGATCCAAGTGGAAAATGACTTATCTTATAAGGAAATTCCAGTCCATATATTAGATAGGAAAGAACAAACGTTAAGAAATAAAGTTATACATTCTGTCAAAGTACTTTGAAGGAACCACGCGGTCGAAGAAGCTGCGTTGGAGCTTGAGGAAAAGATGAGGAAGAATTATCTGCATCTTTTTTAGTGAACTTAGATGAAATTCCGGGGACAAAATTCCTATAGGGGGGGATAATGTGATAACCCAAAATATTATTAATCATTATAAATTAAATTGAGAATTAAATTTTCAATTAAGTGAATCCTTATGATTAATTTAAATTATTGTGTTACATGATTATGTGACTAGCAGTTAATTAATTAAAGGGAAGTCTAGGTGATGCTTATATTAATGGACTGATTTGAGGATTTTAAAGTTAAGTAAATATTCAAGCATCCCTTGAATATGATAAGTTTAATTGGTTTAATTAATTAAGTTAACTAACTTGATTATCAATATGTGACATGTGTGATTTTATAGTCCAAGTATATGATGAAATTTTTGGGACTAGTTTCATGAATTAATTTATCAAGCCCAAGTAATTTAATTATGTTAGGGACTTTTATTCATTCAAATGTATGACCATTTTATATATTTATGCTAGTCCACTAAATGAATTAAGTTCTTGATATGCTAGAAAATTTAATTGATATGTGTCTAAAAAGAAGCACATACTAGCCCAAACTTGGTCCTATTAGCTAATTAATTAAAAAGTCAAATTTTTAGTCAACTTTGCTATCATTTTTGGCTTTAAAAATAAAACAAAATTGGACCAAAAATAGGGGAGTGGCCAGATATGGGAGGGGGGTCCCCCATAGGACCCATGTGACATGTAGCATGGCTTATAATTGGTGGACTTGAAAAAGAATTCCAAATTGGTTGATATTTGTATTGGTAAGTGAGATTAAACTAAATTAAATGATCAATACAAGTCCATTATACTACTTCTATTTTTGCTAGCTTGTATCTATCATCCTCCTCTTTTCTTCCAAACCACCATTGTTAGAGTTGGGAGAGAAAAAAAATGATGGAAACCTAACTTTACTTTGTGAAAGAGAGAAGAAAAAGCTTGTATCATTTCCTAGTTACAAACCTTAGACCATCAAAAAGAGAACTTTTAAGGATTTTAAAGATTTTTTAGGAGAGATAAAGGTTCATGCCATCACCATTTGTCACTTATTTTGGAAGAAGAAGGAGGAGAGCACATATAGCTAGAAGGTTTAAAGTTTTTTCCACCTTTGCTTTCTCATTTTCATTATCTATTATTAGTCAAATTTTCTTCCTTGCCATGGTTAGTTATGGGAGGTTATGTGTTGGTGAACCATATAGGGTTCGAAGAAATAAGGGTGGTTGTTTGGATGGCGTCATATGATATATACATGTATAATATGTGTTATGTGCTAGAAAGTGAGTTTTGATGTGTTTTATGAACTCATTATGTACAAAACTATTTTTCATGCTTGGTAATGATACACATATGTTAAGAGACTTTGTTGATGTTTAAACATGTTTACTACATGTGTTAATGACCTTATGTGACAAGAAAACCAAAGAACTAGTGAAGAAATAACCATGTGATCGAACCCTAGTTGGACAACCTACTTTGGACATGTAAAAGTTTCAAACCGTAGCTCATTTTAAAAATATGTTCACGTTGAAAAATAGATCTTCGAGTTCCAGAAAGAACCCAACTAGATTGACTAAATTCTGAGTTACGGTCTATTTTTAATAATTTTTCCGGTAAAACTGTCCAAAGCCGAAAAACCTTAAAAACCTATTGCCCAGAAATTTCAGGAGTTTGTTTCGACCATTAAACAAGCTTTAAAAATTTTAGGATTCTAGATTATGAAATTTTATGTTGTAACGAAGCTCATGTCCAAATATGAGCTCATTCTGACTCCGGATGAGTGTGTAGTAGCTTAATGAAGTTTTCGGTTTGTAAAACGGAAATTGTTATAAGTTGAAATATATCACTTCAAACACTCTAAAATTTTTACAGGATGTAATATATTGTGACCAAAAACTGCCGATCAAGTTTCATATTTTTATGATAAAAATTCAATTTTAATAATTATTACCGTTTTGGACATAAATGCAATAATTAAAAATAGTAAACAAAGTTGAAAAATTAAAAGACAATTTTTCTGTGTATGAAAAACGGTATGCTACTGATTCCCAGAAGATAATCAATTGTTCATTATCACTTGTATGAAAAACTGTATGCTACTAATTCCCAAAAAATTTGAAAGATTGATTCCTTATCAATTGTTCATGGTCATTTTGGCCACTCAACAGTAAATAATCATTATTCATCATTGCATTTGAATTTTGATTATATTTTTTCAGATAAATTGTTTCAGTTATATTGTTTCAGTTATTCACGATTGTTCATATCGCTTAATCCTTTGAAGTTATTCGTTATTCATCCATGATATATATCTTTCATTATTGATTTTTAAACTTGTTGAGCAAACTAGTTGCTCATTCTTCCTATATCATGGAATATTTGCAGTTAGGCCAGAGAGCTCTGGTAAAGATAAGGGCAAGGGGGAGGCAAATGAGTAACTACTTGTTATTTAAATAATTGTCTTTATTATGATATCTTGTATTAAACCAAACATGTAAATTTGGTAGTACTTTATGCTATTTATGTTTAAGGTCAACGACCTTGGGAGTTTAGTACGTCTTATGCAATAAACAATATATGTTTATGTATTTCCGCATTAGTATTATAAATTGTTTATATATGGATGAATGTTTAGATCGTGAGCACTGAGTCTGAGGTAGAAGTACCCAGATTTGGGGGGCGTCACATGATCTACCTCAAGAGCAACCTTAACAGTCAGTGAATTCAAAGGTTGGCAACGACCTTCGCCATTAGCTCTCCAGAAGCATAACCTATATATTAGTACATTCAGGAAATCTAAAGAGACCGACGACTCGATCGCCCTGATGTATATTATGCATTCAGGCAAGCATGGATTCACGAGTTGGTGACGCTTCACATTCACCATGAGGAGACTATTAGGGGAATAAATATGATGGAGGAGGAAATACATGGGGCAAGGAGACCACGTCCTCCCGATAGTCTTGAGGTGTCTCAAAAAGGAAGCTCTCATCATGGGTAACTTACTCGATTCCATAAGAGGGGGGGGACTGAGGGAGCAAACAAACTAGTCGAAAATTCCCTAATGAACAAAAGGAAAAAAATGTACATACTGGACAAAGGACCCTCTCACCTCCCCGAAGGGTTGATAAAAGTCTCTAGGAAGACAACAGTCGGTGTTCAACTGACTGGGACAGCCAAAGGGCGAGTCGCCTTAGAGGAGAAGAAGCACTAGTTTAAGAAGTAATGTTAATTACCCTGCCCACGTAAGCGTCGGAGCCAACCTAGCCCCGACCCCTCCTACAAATGTTTGGGCACAAAGATTTGAAGCACTTGAAAAATAAGTAAGAGGCCTAACCACCACGAAGGGAGTTCTCAGAAAGCGGACATATGGACCCCAATGTACGAGTTACAAGGTTAAGAAAATTTGACGATATGACCGATCTAAGGGATTATACAGGCTATTATAAAAGTTTAATATACATTTTAAATTATACGAAGACCACTAAATGAAGGCTGTTCATTTTGTCTTTGAAGTTACATGCTTGGGCACGGTTCTCATCCCTCATAAACCAAAACATTGGTTCTTAGGATGAGCTTCGAGACACATTTGTTGATCGATTCGCAGGGAATTGCCCAAATGAAGTACGCACCATTAGACAGATGCTGATATGATCCTGGTTGAGGTTACGTCAATAGGGGATAAGATTGATGATGAGGACTCTATTGAATGTAAGGCTGATCTAATTCAAGGTATTTAAGCTATTGAGGATTCTATCAGGGAGGGTTTAGCATTAAATAAAGAAGAATCCACGAATGGTGCTCAAGTTAAGGAGGATGGTATTACAGGCTAAAAATTTGGTATTGTATCCCAAAACATAAGCAATTCGGTATCAACAGAATAACTTAAGCATGGTTCCACAATCAACCTGTTCTAGAGACGTTCTTGGGCAACTTTATCTCACGAGTCATCAACTTCGTGCCGTGAAGTTATTATCATTTGGTATCAGTTTTCAAGTTATTCTAGCAGGTTATCTATCCTTTTATTTTAGTTTTATATATATTCATACAAAAAAATAAGATTGTTCTAGCCTAAACTGTATGTTTAATCCTAAAGTCTGCAATATTTGTCCTAACTTCTAAATAGAGGATTTGCTTATTGATATGCGTAGAACATGGGATGATGAGTTTGCAAAGCTTCATAAATGGTTCAATATATTAGAAATTGCTTATGGGGCGCAACCACAAACCAATCTTACTGTTCATAAGAAGGAATGAGTTCCGTCTTGGAAAGTCAGATTGAATGAATCTTTCTTTAAGTTTGACATGAATATAATGATGCATATCAAGAAGTTCTTTGCAGGTATGTAGGTCAGACAAGATGATTAAGTACGTCAGAGAATTGAGAGCGTCAACAACAATGCCTACTAGTTAGATTTGAGGATAAATTCTCTTCAAGAGAAAGAGAATGATATGATTCAGGTTGAGGCTACATTAATAGGGGCTAAGATTGATGATGAAGACTCTATTAAATGTAAGGCTGATCTAATTTAAGTTATTCAAGCTATTGAGGATTTTATCAAGGAGGGTTAAGTATTGAACAAGGAGGAATCCACGGATGGTGCTCATGCTAAGGAGGAGAGTAAAGCTAGCATATGGACTGATCCAATTCAAACTTCAAGTGAAATAGTTTAGCCCAAGGATAGTAGTATAAACCTCAGCACTTCAAGCAATATGAAGCATGGCATTACAACCAAAAACTCAGTATTATAGCCCCAAAAATAAGCAATTCGGCGTCAATAGAATAACTTAAGTGCGGTTCCATAATCAACCTGTTTTAGACACGTTCTTAGGTGGCTTCATCCTGCGAGTCATCAACTTTTTTCCATGAAATTCTTATCAGATGCACATTAAATAAGGCGATAACGAATCCCTGAGAGACTACATTGAACGGTTCAAGAGAGGCATCGTTCCAATTAAATATCTTAGGATGCAAGAGGCGATCACCTACTTTATTAGTTATTTGAACTTCCATACTAATCAGGATTTTGCAAAGGATATCTTAAGCAAGAGTCCCCAAACTTTGGGAGAGGTGTACAGGATCGCTCAAAGGCTATATATCAGTATATGAAGCCCTTTAGGCATTATATCCCCGAGCAGACAAGAAAAAGCCTGGTCGTCGAAATACAGATAGTTAATCAGGTTGAGACAACCAATATACCAGTAAAATAAGAGATAAAGATAGATCGTTGAGCTTTAAAAAAGATTCGACGAGAAAAGGGGAAGAGAGGGAGTATACCCACCTAAATAAGCCAATTTTTATCATACTGAAGTGCTCCCCTGAATAAGTGAAGTTAGAACCAATGATGCAAGGTGTCAAGGACGTGGATAGACTGCGAACCTCATAATTTCGGGCATGTCTCTTTTTTGTGTGTAATTATTTAATTTTATGTATTCGTTTTAATTTTTGTATGCTATTTAGTTTGTTAGTATATATATTTTTTGTATATCTTTGTTAGTAATTAGCATTTTGAGATATTAAATTATTATTTTTGTAACTTTAAAGTTTTGACATAATAATAATAATAATAATAATAATAATAATAATAATAATAATAATAATAATAATAATAATAATAATAATAATAATAATAATAATATTTGTTTGTAACATAATTAAAAATGAAAAGAATATTTTTTGTAAATATACTTAAATTTATTTTGGAACAAGAAGGTTGTTAATTATTAAAATATTATATATGATTAAAATATGTATAACTTTAGGTATAATTTTGTTTAGAACACAAAGATTTTGGATTCGTCAAAGAGAAAGAAAATGTGTAAAACTTAATCAATTAATTAACTATTTATTTATTTATTCCTTTATTTTGTTTAATTAGTTTCGACGGAGAAAATTTAACAAGTCGGTTTGGAATATAATTTCGGATACTACATTACTTATTCCAGGTACGGATTTCGTACTCATTCAGCGATATTTCTTTAATTTTAATTTATTCGTTTTGTCTTTCCATTATAATTCAGATACTATTTCGATATATTATTCATAGTCAAATGCTTATGATAGAATTGTTTGGTTTTAGATATTCAAAAATTCATAATTTATACTCTTTGGACTTGGCAAGCATGTCTAATATTTATTTTGATTATGTAAAACGTACATGCTAATATATTTTGAGGACTTTGTGCTAATTCGTTTCGGTTTAGTATGTGCGTATTAGAATCCCTTTTATTTGTATTGTGTCGCGTATATTATAACATGATATTTTTGTTAGAATGTACCATAGAGTATACCTGAGTTATAACCACCTGTGGGGGTACCACAGGCATGTCCTCCTGGCACCGAGGCATGACACCTCCGTGGCAGTGTGATTATTCCACGGCGTCTCCATTTTTTATGCTCCAATTGTTGTTTTATTGTGGGAGGCGTATAGGTCGACCCTAGTTTTTTGTTCTGTTCCGTTATGCGGTTTGGTGTTATTTGTGTCAAACACACCTTCCGATTTTGCATACATTTAGATCTGCAGTCCAATGTGTGCCTGCTTGTGTGACAATATTTGGACTTGTCTTTGTGACGAGGTATATTTTTGTTCTGTTCTGAGCTCGGTATGAAATAACCTTAACCATTTGATTCAGTCTATTATGTTATTCAGATTACTTCAGTCCAGTTAGTTTTGTTATTCATTTTAGTTCTTATTTTCTTGCACTCTATATCCGTACTGGGCATTTGGCTCATGTTGTGTTTTTCTTCCGACAGGTAATCAGGGGAAGCAATGGCAAGTGTGAAGAGAGCTTCCTTTATGTAAATAGTTTAGATATTCTGTGTAGGATTTGATATTTTGATTTCTAAGTATTGTAATAATACTCAGATTATGTTTTAGCTAGTTGGGAAGTATCTATTTAGAATATTCGATTTTATATTAAAGTTTTGGATATCAGTTTATTAGTTCTGTTATGTTCTGTGCGTAACCTCCCTTTCTAGTTCAAGAAGGGGGTGTCATCCTCTTCGTGTCATCCTCTCAGAAGACCATTGATAATTAAATGCAATCATCGTACCGAAAAAGAAAATAAAAATATACAAGTTTAATTTAAAACTAATTTGACTAAAGTTAATATTGGTAAAAAAATATTAATTTAATTCTCCAATAACGGCGTCAAAAACTTGTTTGCCTAATTTTAATTAGCAATTTACACGCAAGTATACATAGTCAACAAGTAATATAATGATTAAGTCGAGTATCAAACCTATAAGGAATTAAAAATAATTATTACCAAATACTAATTTTTTATCAAATTGATTTTATTTAAACAAATACAATTAAATTATAAAATAAAATCTATTTAAAATTATTAACTAAATTAATTATAATGAAAATGATTAAATCATATTAAAATACTCAAGAACACATTCCCCTCCCCCCCCCCCCCCCCCCCCACCCAAATACTTCCTTTAAATCTGTTCATTTTTTTAATTAATTAATTATATTGAATTGTTAACTAGAAATTTTTTATAATATTTACGAGCCTCTAACGATGACAAGTAAGTATCTCCTACTTAAATAAATCACTATAGGTTTATGTGAATTAAATTAAGCAAAAGTCATTAAATTCAGATTCCTAAAATGTTAAATGTGACATATAGATATTTTCATCCTATACACTATTACGCTAATCTTCCTAAAAAGAATTCGTAAATTCATATATTATCATATCCGGATCTAAACATATAATCCACTTTTAATTTCATATAGATTACCTCATTAATTACTATGCAAATAATTATGCATGACCGCTCAAAATATGATATACAACTCATATATAATCATTAACAATTAAAAAAAACAAATTAATCTAAACTACACATTGGGTTCAATTGTAATCTTAATTAAAATTAGTCCATAACTGAAAAAGAAATTAAATTAATAAAATAATTGATTAAATTCAAATAAAAAAATAAAAAAAAGAGTTTAGAGATAAAAATCTGATATTAAGCGCAATCTCTGAAACTCCGCCTTCAATCTGTGTAATTATTCTGCCATGAAATCTCCTTCAGAAAAAACTAAAATCTTCCAAATTTTTACTCCGTAATCGATTATCAATTTATTTGGTTATCGGTTAAATCGATCAGTTTAATCGATTTAGTCGGTTATTAAAACTTAAGCATAAGAGAATAGTTGATTATTAAAACTTAAGCATACGCGATTAAGTTTAAAATATTGTATTTAGATTTAGTTTAAAATCAAGTGTGTGAATCCAATAAAATAACAGAGTTTTAAATTTAAAAAATCAATTCTTATATTTTCACTA
Source organism: Hedera helix (assembly GCA_947179155.2). Taxonomy (NCBI): domain Eukaryota; kingdom Viridiplantae; phylum Streptophyta; class Magnoliopsida; order Apiales; family Araliaceae; genus Hedera; species Hedera helix. Next base: position 34,000,029 of record OX359271.1, on the reverse strand, counting down.
ACAATCAGAGCCCCAATTTTGGAGTACCATAAAGAAAGAAAAAAATAACTTGCTACAGTACAACATAACAATTGAAACCCAATCCCAACAATAAACCTCATGACAAGAAATAGGAAAACAACTATAATCTTGAAGAGAGAGAGAGAGGGAGAGAGAGAGAGGGAGGAGGAGGAGGAGGAGGAGGAAAACAAAACAAAAAAAAACACGGAAGGAATTCTATGTCACATATCCAGTTGTACCACCTTCTCATTCAATCTCCCGAGTAAATCATAATTTATATTTAACTCTTTTTTAATTAATATAAGTTTTTATTATTATACATATGGGAATATTAATTTCATAAAAAATATTTATTAACAAATAAGACTTGAGGGAAGAGAAATATGATTAAAGTGTGTAGATGCATAAAGACCAATTTTAAATATGATTCGCTAGGAATGTCCAAAGATCATTCCAGGCCAATTTTAAATAGGTCTTGGTTGATCAGGTCAGATCCAGGTGTGAAGTTTGGAAAAAAATATTTTATGGTTCTGATGCATGGACGCGTGGTGCCCCACAGGATCGCTAAATAACTTATTGAGGTTTGGTCAAACATAGACTTCTGGCTGGGATTTTTAGGCCTACCTTTGTTTTTTCTTCTTTTCACTTTTTATTGCTTTTAATAAAATTATATCCTTAAATTACTTCAAAATACATACAAAAGTAACATAAAAGTAAAGTTCAAATAAATTAACTATTTATTATTTAAAAATTTAAATATATTTTACACAGATTGATAGAAATAAAAATAGATGTGTAATGCATGAATGTGTGTTAAAAAAATAATATGATATAAATACAAATAAATATAGTTAAAAGTATGGTGAACCAAAATATCCTCTAACGTACCCTTTATATATATACCTAGGGACGAATTAAATCATATAGAAAATACAAAAGACTTGAAAAAAGCTTGATTATCTGGTTTTTGGGCTTCATTTTTAGGCTTTTAGGCATAATTTTTCAGGTTTTTAGGCCACGCTTGAAGCTTTGGGCTATCCATGGCATGACAAGCTTCAGACCTGACATTTTCAAGTTTCTGGTCAATCAAGCCCAATTTTAGGCTTAGTAACATAAGTCTTTTGGAGAAGAAATAGATTTGTTTGGAGTCCCTAGGCCTGACCCCAAACTATGCGAGTCTTTTCATACCTTTTCCGAGCACGGTTGTCTAACAGATTTAAAACGTGCACCCCTAGTCTTATATTCAACTCCAATAATATTATTTAGGTCGTTCTCTTAAGAATGAACAAGTAGGTTAAGGTTAGGGGTGCTCAAGAAATCGAAAAAAATTGAAAAATCGACTAAAGCAAATCGAACCGTTAAAAATTCAAATCAAAAAGCACAAAATCGAAAAATCAAACATTTTAAAATCGAAAAATTGAGACTAGTTCGGCGGGTTTCAGTTTGACTTCCAAACCAAAACCAACCGAACAATTTAAAATTATAATATAATTTATATACTTTTCTAATAAATATTTATTTTAGTTATGAAACTTAAGATTTAATAAATTTAATTTAGTTATGACAATTAGTTACACAACTCTCTAATTTATTTTAATCTACTCCTAATTTACTCTAATGTAATATGCACTAATCTATTTTTTTATAATGTATTTATAGGAATATAATAAAAATTCTAAATTAAAAAAAAATTAGAAATCAAATTAAACTAAATAATCCGTTTCTGCTAAATAACGTCTAGCGAAACACAGCCCTGATCCTTTGACCGAGTCAACGTTCCACCTGGACCACGCCCTTGACAGCTGTTACTCCACGCCAACAAAACGACGGCGTTTCTGCTTATGTTCTGTAAACCCAGAGACCGCGCTTTGCGCGCGGTTCCTTATTGAAACGAGCCGTCTGTGTACTTAGTTACTTCCTTCGCGCATTGCGCGCTCCCATAATCATTTCCTGCTGAGTTGCTCCATGAAACAACACCGTCTCATGATGCATGCTGCTTGATCTGCGTGCATGGCACCAGCTGATGCTGCCTTAGTTACCAAAATGCCATCTATTTTGATGTAATTACTAAACTGCCACCAAGCCTTATTTTTCCTACAAAATTAAATTAAAAATATATATATAAATAATATTAAAATAATAATAATGCATAATAATAAATAAAATACTTAAATTATTAAAAATATTTAAAAACTTGTAAATAATTAAGTCTAAAAATATTTAATAAAAAAGAATAAAATCTAATTATGACTCCGCACTACGGGCAATAGTTTTTTTTTTACCCAAGATGTTAAACGGCTCCTTCAACACGTTGTGGTCATCTTGCAACTTTAAGATCGTTTCTTCCTATTTTTTACTCTATTCCTCTGCAGCCGCCATTACCTTCTCGAGCTCTTTTACCTGAGCGTCTAATGCCTTTATATGGTTAACAGTAGCAGTTGTCTTTCCTTTTCCTTTATTCATGTCCACTGACAACTTCCAAGAATTGAGTAAAAACCAAAGAGGATCAAAACATGATAAACCAACAAGTATATAATCTCTTACTTAATTAAAATTACTACCCAACATATGATTACCTAACTGGCGCACGCCAACATCTCGTCCATCAGCGATCCTATAGTTCGGCCATTAAAGTGCTCATTGTATTGAGCGAGCTAGAAAGACTTGAAGCACTCTATCGTGGCAGTGATGTCCGTCTTCCCTGCTGGAGGGTACCACCCATCAAATAATCGAAAGTTAATGCAACATTCCCCCGACAGACTTACAGGCTGAGGTGTTCCGGTCGGGATTATAATAGGACCCGAAGCATCGCCCACTATCGTAGATGCCCATTAGATCCCGATACACCCACCCCACTTCCAATTGGGGAAACAACTACTTCTGATCCTGAATGTTTTGCCATTTCAGAGGGTGTCCGGGGTTTACTGGGCTGTCTCTTCAACGGTTGGCACCTCAATCGCCCCAGCAGTAGTCTCTCCCTTACTGGGCTGTCTCTTCGGGAATGGGAACACCCCGAGCGGGCCCACCAATCAGTTTGGGTGGCAGGGGCAAGGGCCATGGCTGAGGCTTTCGAATTAATTTTGAAGCTCCTCTTTGCCATTGCTGGATTGTCCCAAAGAACTGCAATATAGTAAAACAAACAGTCAGCACAGACAATAGAATGATAAAGACAAGATAATATCCACCTAACAATATAGTCTATATATCTACACTCAAAATAACTGACTTACTTACTTCGATGGTTAAAAAGAAAACTTTAGTTTCAGAGCTCCTCCGAAGACCAAGGTTGTCCTACAATTGGGGTACCAAAATCCTGAACGTACCTGTCTGTCATTCTCTTAGGAATTTTATGTTTTATGGTAGTAGGGGCATCCTCACTAGTAGGATTTACGAAGAAAAGAAGAGACGCCACCTCATTCCCTTGGATGTATACCCATTCCTCATGTCACCCCTTATTACTCGAGGGGTAATCACTAGCTCAGGTTGTCTATCCTGATACTGTAGTTGATAAAATCCCTTAGGGATTTTTGAAACTTAAACTGTTGGATTTTTAGTATCCAAATGGGATTCCCATGGAGGACTCGACCTATTTGGGTGTTAGTTAGATTGCTATTAAGACTCGGTCTTTTAACGTTATTATTATAAACGTTATAATTGTAACGTTAAGTTGACTAAGTGGTTTGAGGTTTTATAAGGAGTGGGTTAAACTATTACGCCTATAAAACCCACTACCCTCAGTTCATCTGAGCATCCCATCATTATAATATAGTGATTAAGCCAAATAGAAAAAGAGCTCCAAATAAATTTTACCGGTATTTCTAAATTGTGACGGACCGTGAATTTATTTTCCGTTCTTATCCCACAAGGATCGTAGTGCGGAGATGCCATTTTGGGTTTGGGTTTGGCTTTTAATAGTACGAGTTTTTTCGCACTAAAGATTAACGCTTCAAGGGTATGACTTTGGTTCTCGTTTTGTTTATTGTGTAAACTTGTGATAGCATACATGTTAATTATTCCAACATTGGTATCAAAGCATGGTTATACGATCATATGTATGTACTGTTTACACAGTATGCCATGATAGCATGTATAAAATTAAAAATTTCATGCTTTAATATGCCATAACTTTATGGGTAGTAATCTGTTTTAAGTGATTTTGGCATGTATGCGTAGAATATTTCATGGGCTTTCCGTTGATATATTATACGTTTAATTTGGATAACAAATGACCAAGTTATGACCTCTATAAGCTAAAATCGTGATATGATGGTTGGAGGTTGAAGATGAAGTATAATAACTACTCTCAGTGGCTTACACGTTTATTACAACCATATCACGGAAGCTCCAAAAATGTTTGTTGAGCATACCATTGGACTCAGGGAAGCTAGACGATCACAACGGCAAAAATTACGTCATGAATGGAGGTCAGGAAGGCAGCGCGTGTATTACACGCGCCACGGAGCACCGCAATCGTCCACGCGCCCGCGCTATGCACGGCTGCCCTTCAGCAACTAGCGAGTGTGCTGCACGCGCCTGTCGGTTGACCTGCGCCCTGACCTACGACCCGATTTTGACCTGCAGTTCTTTGACCGCCCCGATTGTTTGACTCACCCGGTTTATTTAATTTTAGAAAATATTTTTATTAATTATTTTATATAAGAAAATGATTTATAAATACTAAATAAAATTAATAAATTTTTGAAAATTTTACATAAATTAATTATTTGCATATAATTGATGTTACCACTGATTTTTTGGAAAATTAATATATTTGGATATTTTTTTGTTAATTTACAAGTCAATTATGCAATGATTAATTAATTGTGATAATTAGCATAATTATCGAAAAAATCCCAGAAAATTATAGTAACCTTTTATGATGTTAAGCTACTGTTATAATTTTTTGGAAAGCATTTGACATGTTTATAGCTAAGGCTGCAAATCGAATCAAACAGTTCGGGCTCGATTCGGGCTCAACTCGAAAAAATGCGAGTAAGACTCAAATTCGTTAATAATATTATTTAAATTTGAGCACAAAAAATAGTTTGAATAAAAATACGAGTAGAATCTGAATAAGGTTATACTCGATTCGTTTAGAATTCAAACTACTTGAATTTTTAATCATGATCCGTTACATTAGATTGATACATATTCGAATAAATACTCGATACATTTTCTTATAATATATATACAATTAAACAAAATTTAAATAATTAGTTATTATTTTTATTTTTATTAATAATTTTAATTATAATTTTATATATTTAAAGTGTGATTATAATTATTTTTTTCATTTCTAAGTAAAATAATAAGTTCAATTAATAATTATATGTATTATAAAACTAGTTACTATGTAGAGACTCGAATTCGAGTTTGAATTTAAAGTTCTCGGTAGTTTGAATATAATTCGATCTGAGTCAAACCGAATTCGAGTAATGAAAATTCGAGTCAAGCCGAATCTGAGTAAAGTTTTTTAAATATAGTTCGAATCCGAGTCAAACTCGAGTATGAATTTAATCTTGTGAATCGAATCCAAACAGTTTAAAATTCGGATCGATTCGACTCATTTGTAGTCTTATTTATAGCATACTTGGTATATTAATTGTGTAATATTGTCTATTATTTAATTCCTTTTGTTAATATTTTGAAATATTAATTGTTTGATACGTGGAATTAAATTGTTATACTATAATTGCACATGCACACATGTTCCTAGTGGGAGTGAATTAGGTAGTAGTAATTTAATTAAAATTATTCCTTAAATTAAAATGTCTTAAGTGCCGAAAATTTAAGTTTAAATAATTGGACATTTATACGAATTGTGATTCCTAAGCTTAGCAAAGTCTCCCTTCTATATTTATGTCCTAATTAATTTTAAGTTCATTCGTTTTGTGCGGCTAAGATATAATTATACTATGGTGAACTATGAATATCTCTAATCAACTTTTTCGAAATAGAAATGGCTTTAAAACACATAATCGCAGATCTTAACCAAGGAAACAAGTTAGATGGAGATAATTATGATATGTGGCACCGTAAGGTTAGGATGGTATTGGAGGAGCAAGAGGTTGACAAAACCAGACGGTGAAGATGCAAAGGATTCGTTCAAGGTTGTACCATTCGAAAGTTAGCACAAAAAAGATCGAATCGCTCGCACAACATTGTTGAGCTGCATGAACAATGGCTTTCTGTTTGAGTATGAACAATACTCAACGGCACGCGAGATATGGGAAGCTCTCAAGACGAAGTTTGGCAGCACTTTGTTGACAAGGCTGAAAGAGTTAGCCATAACATTCGATGGTTATAAAAAACATGATAACCACACTATGAAACAACACCTTCAAATCATGGTTAACATGATCCGAGAATTAAAATTCGGTGGGACTCAGCTGCCAGACGAGCAACAGATTTCAGTTGTGGTTCACTTTCTTCCTAATAGTTAGGAACATATGCGGGTCAACATGACCCATAATGAGAATATCAGAAATTTTGATGATATTCGTTGCCATCTGGAGCTTGAAGTTGAGTGCCTTGACGTTGTTAAGTCCTTCAGGGCATATGTAGCTGAATCAAGCTCTTATAGAGGATCCAAGCCCAAGAAGGGCAAAAAATCTGCTAATCCTACTGCACCTAAGATGGCTGCGAGTAGTGGTGTCAGCAAACAAAAAAGAGGCAAACGAGGTGTTGGCAAAAAGGACAAGGCCAAGATGGCATGCTACAATTATGGCAAGGCGGGATATTTCGCTCGTGAATGCACTAAGCAGAAGAAGGTAATTTCTAGTCCTGATCTGTCTATGTGCTTAGTATCAAGTACTATTATGGTTGCTCATTCTCTCCATATGTGGATTGTAGATTCAAAAGCAACGGACCACATAGCTAAAAATTGGAGTGAATTCGTGGAATACCGCTACATTCCGGCTGGCAAAAAAGTATTCATGGGAAATGATTCCAGTGTGGACATGCTAGACACTGGCACTTATAAACTGAAAATGCGAGGAGGCTCTACATTAACCCTACATGATGTACTTTATATACCGGATGTCTGACAGAAATTTATTTTCTGTTTTATCAGTACTCCGTTTAGGCTATTCTGTTAGTTTTGAGAACAATGTTGTAATAATTTCACATGGGACAAATATTTTTGGATATGGTTTTATTAATAATGGTTTTATGGTTTTGGATACTGTTGATTCTAGCATTAATAGTAATGATTCTTATTCTTTGCTTGTTGAGAATGATAGTGTTAGTTCAATTCAATGGCATGTTAGATTAGGCCATATTGGACAGGATAAAATGACTAGATTAGCTCGAGTAAGTCTTTTAGGCCCACTCGCTAAAGTCAATTTACCCATTTGTGAACATTATCTTACAGGAAAGTCAACCAGAAAACCATTTGGTAAAGCCACTAGGGCAGAAACGTCATTGTAATTCATTCACTCAGACATCTGTGGCCCTATGAATATGAAAGAAAGGCATGGACGTTCCTACTTTCTCACAATGATAGATGACTATACGCGTTTTAGATACACTTTCTTGATATCTTATAAGTCTGAGGCATTAGAATGCTTTAGACGTTATTTGATTGAGGTTGAGAAACAGTTGGATAAAATGTGTTAAGGCACTTCGAACTAACCAAGGTCGCAAGTATCTGTCCGATCAGTTCAAGGAACTATGTAAGGAAATAGGGATAATCAGGCAACTGACAATCCCTAGAACTCCGTAACAAAATGGTGTGGCGGAGAGGAGGAACCGGACATTATTAGACATGGTTAGGTCTATGATGGCGCAAACAAATTTGCCTATCTCCTATTGGGGTGATGCATTGTTGACTGCGACATATATACTTAATCATGTGCCTTTGAAAACGGTTCAGTCCACCCCATATGAATTATGGACTGGCAAAAAGCCCAAATTGGGCCATATGTGGCCTTGGGAATCATCAGCTTATGTGCACAACACTTCTCATGAACATGGGAAGTTGGGTTCGAGGGGTAAGAAATGTATCTTTGTAAGATATTCTGAACACTCCAAATGCTATGTGTTTGTTAGAGAGCATGTTGATTCACTGTATCGAAGATAGAGTCATGAAATGCAGATTTCCTTGAGATGGATTTTCATAACAGAGGTGATGTGAGCAAAGAGATAAACGTTTAAGAGATGGAAGAAGATTTAGGCACCCTAACTCGTACATTAGAGTTCGATGAGGCTATTCCTCAGGCTCTTGTAGATAATGGGAATGACATGCCTTCAAGCAGTTCTCTTCCATCAAATGAAAAGTCTCATGTTCCTCAAATGCGTAGAAGTCGAAGAGGTAACATTCCACGTCGTCTCTTTAAGATTGAGGGACTACCTTTCTGGCCAATGCGCGTGATAATGAGGAACCTCGATCTTAACGAGATGCTCTATCATCTACTACTAATGATAAGTGGATGACTGCAATGAAAGATGAGATGGAATCCATAAGGACTAATCAAGTCTGGGACTTGGTTGACCTCCACCAAGGAGAAAGGCTATTGGGAACAAGTGGGTTCTTAAAGTCAAACGTAAGGCGGATGGTTCCATAGATCGATATAAAGCTCGTCTTGTAGCCAAAGGCTATACCCAACAAGAGGGAATTGATTATGAGGAAACCTTCTTACCAGTTGTGAGGTTTGACTCAATTTGCCTCATCTTAGCAATTGTTACGCATTTGGATCTGGAGTTATACCAAATGGACGTTAAGACAACTTTTCTCAATGGAGATTTAGCTGAGGAGATATACATGGATCAGCCGGAGGGTTTCATCCTAGAAGGACAAGAGCGCAAAGTTTCCAAACTCAAACGTTCTATCTATCTGAGATTCCATCGAGCCGTCATTAGTGATGGGTTTACGGTGATCGAGGAAGACCATTGTATGTATATTAAAAGACCCAAAGATAAATTCCTTATCCTATCGATGTATGTCGATGACATCCTACCAACTGGGAACAATAAGGAGATGATTGTTACCACCCAAAGATAAAGGTGGTTGTCCTTTAACTTTGAGATGAATGACATGGGGGAAGCAGCTTATGTTCTTGAAGTTAAGATCTATAGAGATTGCTCAAGAAAGCTTTTTGGTTTGTCTCAAGAGACTTACCTTAAGAAGGTTCTGGAGCAATTTTAAATAAGCAACTGCAAACCTATAGACACTCCTATCACTAAAGGCGATGCCATTGGACCCGAGCAATGCCCTAGTTCTCCGGAGGAAATTGAGAAAATATCCCACTACCCGTATGTCAGTGCTATAGGAAAGCTAATGTATGAAGTTGTGTGTACTCAGCCTGATATAACATATGTAGTCGGTTATATAGGTTGTTATTAGTCAAATCCTAGAATTGCTCATTGGAGGGCAATTAAAATGATCTTGTGATATTTAAAAGGTACTTTGGACTACATGTTGTGCTATGGAGGACCGGACCTGTGATTGATTGGTTACTCTGATACTAGTTGGGGAGGTAACCAAGGGATGTGCAAGTCAACCTCAGGATATGTATTCTTACTACATGGTGGTGCCATCACTTGGTGTAGCAAAAAATAGACTTGCATTGCTCTTTCCACGATGGAGTCAGAGTTTGTAGTATGTACGTCAGTTGTTCAGGAAGTCATGTGGTTGAGGAGACTCTTTAAGGATCTCAGAGTTGTCTCTCACGCTTCGAATTCTGTGACTGTTTATTGTGATAGCACAGCGGCCCTAGGTTACACGAAGGACCCTAAGAATCACGGCAGGACGAAGCACATTGACTTGAGGATGAACTTCATTAGAGAGAATATAGCAAATAATGAGGTGATATTGGAGTACATGCCCACTGACCTTATGGTAGCGGATCCCTTGACGAAGCCAATTCCAAAAGATGTTTTTTGTAGGCATGTTAGTTCTTTAGGGCTTCATAAGGTTTGATGTACTTTCCTGATTTATTGTATATCACTCATTATTTGGCTTGTATTAGAGATATTCATTATTGTATCGAGATATTTATCATTTATGCGAGATTCTTTTGTTCCTACTTACGATTGTGTTATTTTAGTGCTTGTGATAAATATTAATAGTTTAGACAGTTATTGTGCATATTGGATATGCACACACTAAATATATGTCAATAGGTTGATTGGTTCACTCACATGAGCAATCACCCTTGACGCTTTGAAGAGCGAGCAAGGTTGAGACAGTTCATATTGACGTTTTGAATAGCGAGCTTTTGATGCTTTGGATAGCAATCAATTGGCGCTTAGTAGCGAGCAATATGAAATATTATGTCGCCTTGGCGTAGGCCAAGTTGAGGTTAATTTAGATTAACCAAATATAAAATGCCCCACTATCTATATTAACCTGTATTAATAGCCGGATGCGAAGTTTCAGAGTTAGCGCTTGGCTAAGTAAGCAATTTGAAAATTTGAGTTAGGCGCTTGTGGAGCAACTAAATTAAGATCCGTATGGCACGACCATATGACATATGCTCATATAGATGAGATTGTCTGTCGTTACATGATAACCAGACGCGAGATTTCAAATGTGGCGTTTTGATAAACGAGCAGTTTGAAATGTTCGAGTTAGACACTCTGGGAGTAACTAAACTAAAGTCCGTATAACAAGGCTATAAAATAGTATGTTGTGAGAGTGTTACATGTGCTTAGCGACCATTTAAAGCAGGTGAGAGAATGAATCCCTGTTTTCTCACCGTATGAGTCTTGTAGGATAGAATCTTTGTCCTACATCGAGTGCTCTTTATGATCATTGACTATATTGCAAAGATATGGATTAGTGTTGCTACTTTGGTTTCGATTCCTAAGGTTAGGATTAATGAGACTATAATGACCAATTCTGGGAAAGCAGTTGATTCATATCGGAGCAGTATTAGGGCAAAGGGAAGACAATTTGATTTCACATTGTTCTACACTTATTGCGGACAACTATAGCGCTTCGATAGCAATATAGTAGTAAGTGAGATACGAAATGGACTTGGGCCCAAAGGTGGTTAAGTATGGCTCTCTAAGGTATTAGAGATACTTGACTTAGTGAAATTCAAATGCGTCTGGGGTACTATAAGTTTATGGGTTGTAGTCTCTACGTGAACTATATGAGTTTAACGTGAGAGCTCCCGTGTTGTTTCCTTTAAAAGGGTGGATGTCTTTATGTTGGCCTTAACGGTTTGATGTACAACTCTCGTATTACAGGTGAACTCAACGGTCGCATGATCCGGCAAAATATGGATACACGATATATTTTTTTGGTTTGAGCTATTTTTGGCATATGTGATGATTACGTCGTCCCCGCCATGGGCGAGTGGGAGATATTGGATCTTGGGTATCCAAATAGGGCGCCCATGGAGGGTCCAACCCATTTGGGTGTTAGTTAGATTGATATTAAGACTCAGTCTTTTAACGTTATTATTATAACGTTAAGTTGACTGAGTGATTAGAGGTTTTATAGGGAGTGGGTTAAACCACTACGCCTATAAAATCCACTACCCCCAGTTCATCTGAGCATCCCATCATTACAGTATAGTGATTAAGCCAAATAGAAAAAGAGCTCCCAATAAATTTTACTGGTATTCCTAAATTGTGACGGATCGTGAATTTATTCTCCGTTCTCATCCCGCAAGGATCGTAGTTTGGAGACGCCATTTTGGGTTTGGGTTTGGTTTCTGACAGTACGAGTTTTTTCACACCAAAGATTATGCTTTAAGGGAATGACTTTGGTTCTCATTCTGTTTATTGTGTAAACTTGTGAGAGCATACATGTTAATTATTCCAACAAACATATAAAAGAACAGATAGTGGTATGACCTAATATTGCTCTCAGCACAATGGCCTGTGAATGCATTTATTAAGAGGATAAAATTTGTCACTGTCTGCCTGATGATGCAATGAAAAAAATCCTGTAATAACTTCCTGATGAATGAGTGGAAGGGGAACCTAAAGCCATATCTAAAGTGCATAACTGGTAACCCAACCAAATGTTCCTTAGGTCTAAAGAATATTCTTTCGTTGATGGTCGACATCTTCAAAGTATATTCTGGAAGAAGATGAATAGCGCCCTAGAGGGCCTCCAATGACCGACCATCATACTTACATGTTTGGGTCACGTGGATATATAGGGACTTCTTAAACACCTCGACCAATTTAGCTGTTGTAGCAACATCTATGGTCAGGATAATCTTTTCATGATCCTCCACTACAAAGGTGCTGACAGTAAGAAACTACATTATCTCAAAAGCTGGGTGATCTTCCTCACCTTGAGAACCACTACCCTGAGCCATAGTGGACTGAGCTCACTCACCTAGAGCACTCTCACCCTGAGTACCTAACGGAGCTATTATTTCCTCACCTTGAACCATTCATCCATGAAGGGACCCCAATGGAGTTCCCGAGGATGACCCCTCGCTCTCAACATCGTCTCCCTCTCGAACGCTCTCCCCTCTTTAATTTCACGACCTTCACTAGTGGGCAAATCCGTTCTGCCCATCCCAAATGGAACCGTAATTGTTCTAGCCATCTTAACAGATGTGATATCTAAAAGCACGAAGTGAAGAAGAAAACAGTGCAACAAAACGAGTTTCACAACCTAACCAAGACAAATTGTAACAAAGTAGTGATGGAAACCCAAAATAGTAAGTTTCAAGAGCTTACTTGAAGTTTGGTAATCAGAAAAATAGAAGCAAACCCTTACACACGATGAACCTTTCTAACAAGAAGTTTGGAGAGAAAAATCACAACTAAGAAAATGCCCAAAAGAAAGTAAAAGATAAAAAATACAACAAGTGGCACTATTTATACTTGATCCCCCACCATGACCTGCCAAAGATTTCAAAATTAACGACCAAGATTAACTTGGAAGTTGTAACCCACATGGGTCATATGAAGCAACGCTTCTAGCGCCATCATTACCACGAACTATGAGAAACGGTGCATTAAACGCGTGTAATAATATCCCTATTTTGTACAATACATATGTAACTAATAAATCAAAGGGGTCTTTACAGAAATATACAACAATTAGAAAGTAATTACGTCATTAGTGCATCTATAAAAGAATTATAAAAATAGGGTAATAAATTCAAACCATTCAATTTCATATTAATAAGGAAACCTAAAATCAAGGACAAATAACCACCATAATTAATAATTCAAATTCAAATATTTGGGATCTAACAACAAAAACAAATCTATAATTCAAAATTCAAATCAAAAGGAACAAAAAACTATCGGAATACGCCGAAAAGGAAATACGCCCATTAACTCTTCCTTTTCAACCCAATTACTATTCATGGCTGTAAACACTGTTTGTTGTAGTATATGTACCAGGGTTGTCCATGAATAAAAAATTAGGATCTCAACCAATTTTAGTTAACTGATTTAATGGGGTTGAAAAGGGAGAGTTAATGGGCTCCCCTTCATCATTCTCTTCACCCACATCTCCTTCATCATCCTCTTTCGTCACAAATCTCCGACAGTCCTTGGTTGCGCCGCCACTACATCGCCCTCTCCTCCCATTCATCATCCTCCTCCTCCACCGCGAATCTCCGAAAGTACCTGAGTTACTATTCTGAAATCTTTTTTGACTTTTGGTTACTCACAAAAACTAACATGGTTACCTTTGTATGAATGTTTAGCTACCAACTGCATCATATCCAAAATAAATTTGTAACCTAATAAAACTGAATTGGTTACCTTAGTCTGAAGGTTTGGCAACTAACTGCATGAAGGTTTGGCTATCAACTGCATCACATTCAAAATAAATTGGTAACCTAATAAAACTGAATTGGTTACCTTGGTATGAATATTTCGCTACCAACTGCATCACATTCAAAATAAATTAGTAGCCTAATAAAACTAAATTGGTTACCTTGGTATGAAGTTTTGGCTACCAACTGCAATATGAAAAAACTGCAGGTGTGGAGGTGGATTGGTTACCTTGGTATAAAAGTTTGGTTACATTGGTATGAAGGTTTTGGTTACCTTAGTATGAAGGTTTGGTTAACTTGATATGAAGGTTTAGTTACCAACTGCATTATGAAAAAACTGCAGGTTTAGTTATCAGTTGTAGGTGTGAAATTTACAAACATTCTCAAACTTTAAAAACGCAAAATCCTAAATCAAATCCAACATATTTTCATATCAAGGTCCTTGAGGGAGTACGCATGAAGAAGGAGGCGAGCAGTGGGGTCATCATCCATTTTCTAACTAGCAAAGCTCAACTTCTCTCTCTATGACCCAACCATTACTTCATAAACATTTGAATGTACGTACTGAGTCAAGTCTTTGAAACAAGAAAGGAAGAAAAATGGAGGAGATAGAAAATGGAGGAAAGAGAAAGCGGCGGAAGAAGTTTGGAGAGAGAAAACTGCAAGAGTGGAGGTGGAACCTTGGTATGAAGGTTTGATTACATTAGTATAAAGGTTTTGGTTACCTTGGTATAAGGGGGCGAACAGTAGAGTCAGTAAACAATATAGATAAATGAAAAAAGGATAAAGGCATGCAACTCAAATTTTCACAAATTATGCAACTAAGAGCTAACATGGCAACTCATTAAACACCTAATAAAAATAAACAAATATTAATTACACTAATTTTGAAAATAAACTATTAAAAATATATTAATTCTGTAAATATTTTTTAAATGCACTTCTATTGTAATTTTTTCTAATAATGTATTAGGAAGTGTAATTTTCCCTAAATCAAAACTGCCAACCCGAAGGAATTCACACAACCCGAGCTATGATTAATAACACATAACATCCAACCCGAAACAGTCAACACCAAGACCTGAGGGACTACCTAAAGAACCCGACTGGCTGAACGGGCCTCTTACTCACCAATCCCACAAAAGTAGAATGATGGAGTGGGCAACAATATTAGGGAAAGGTACAAGGCTTGGTTTGGGCCCAAAAAGTAAATAGGAGCGAGACACAACACCCAAAAGGCAAAGCCAAGGAAATAGGGGCCTTGTTAGCCATAAAAGGAATAAAGCAGCACTCAACGCCCTAACGGCTAATGCGTACGGCCCAAGCGTCCCATAGACCACCCAAAAGGCAAGCCCAAGGAGATTAGGTACCTATTGGCCATAAAAGGAATAAGGCGACACTTAGCACCCTTACGTTCCACGAGTAAAGCCCAAACGTCCTATAGACCGGGCGCTAGAAGTAATCGCTCAAAGGGCCCAATGGCTTTGGGCGGTTCTGTGCGGCTGATGAGACGGGAAGGCACTCAAAGGTTCCAATGGCTTTGGGAGCTCTAGGCGGCTGATGAGACTGGGACCGTCCTTCCTACGTGGGGTGACCCCCTATTCATGATTACTGTTATGTCGCACTTTACCAAGAGGAACGACTATAAACAAGGAATGAAAAGGGTAAGAAGGGTTAGACACTTTATTTTGCACACATATATAGTCACACACTCTTAAATAGTTGATATTCTATTTCTCCTTCCGGACGTTAACACTTACACCGGAGACATTCCGCCGTAGAACCTCCCCTGGATCCTTCGCTAGAGAGTGGTTTGCAGGGTCGCGTCACAGAGCGAAGCATTGAAGACCCAGCTCAAAGGATAGAGCAGCAGCAGCATCATCATCTATATATTAGCGTATAAGCTTTGTTACTAACATGCTTGTGCCCACGTGTTATTAACTGTTTGATATATAGATGAGCCTTCGCTGGCTAGCACTCTTTTTAAAATACAGGATCAAAATGTTTAAAGTCAAATATTTTTAAATTTATTTAATTTTAAACAATAAAATTATATAATAACTCAAAATTATTACCAATTACATGTTTCATTGTTTAAAAAAATTAAATAAATGATATTAATTTTGAACTTAAAAAGATCTCATATTAAATTTTAAAAATCTAATCAAACTTAATCTTATATTTCAAAACAGAAAAGTATTATTCTGAATTTTGCAATAATAACCATTAAGATTTTAGACTATTAAGGGTTGTTTGGTTAGACGAAATCGTTTTAAGGCGGGATAAAATGATGATTGAAAACAGAATCAGATCATAATGAAATCGGAATCGAACACTTTGTTTATGCGTTTGGCATATTACTTGAAAATCTTAGCGAAATAAAATGACCAAAATATCCATGACAATATATATATATATTCACACACACGCATACATGCATACATAAATATGGAGGTACACAACTGTGTAACTTTTTAATTTACATAGTCTGTCAAAAATTACGTCGTTTTGACATAGATGAGAATATCGCTACCACTAAATTAAAACCAATATGTCAAAACGACGTAATTTTAGCAGACTGTGTAAATTAAAAAGTTGCACAGCTGTGCATATCTATTTTTTTCCATAAATATATTATAAAATTATATTTTATAATATATATTTTATATCATATGTGACGTAGGAGTATATAGTATATTAATTATACATAATATATATTATAATATAATAACATATATTATATATTATATTTATAATATAATAATTTATTTATATGATATGTGAGGAATTCATGGTTTTGACTCGTTGAAGCCTATTTTAGTCCCACCGTTTCTTTTTTTCATTCCATTAGCCAAATGAAAACATAATTACCAACCTTCTTCATAGGAATGGTATTTCCATTGTATAATGGACTTAGCTTTTCAACGGAATGGGTTTTCCAACCACTTTTAGGCTACCAAACATCATAATGCATGGAATGCGGTTTTCCAACCACTTTTAGGCACCAAACATCATAATGGAATTCGAAAATGCCACATTAAACCTGCTAGATTGTAATATTGTCCAACTCATAATGTAGATCAAGGAAAGGGACTTGATGTTTGCTCCGCCATTACTTAGAATATGTACAACAATAGCACATTGACGTGACAAAAGGGAAACACAATTTTAAAGACTAAACTTTGATATGAGTATGGACAATTAATAAAAAGCAGCACCAGCAGCAATATTAATTAATAGGCCCTCCTCCTTCATCAAAGATTGTATGGTTGGTCAAAAGTCTATGTCCAAACTCAATGCGGACTCCACAGGAATCAAAAGACTTGACCACACTGAATTACAAAATTAATGTAAAAGTAGCAAAATATTGCTGTCTCAACCACAAAATCGAAAGTAAGTGGCAATGCATTTATGTGTACTCTGCAATATTTAGGGAAGGTGGCCATTATTTATTTTGCAACATACTACCTACATTCCTTTTTATCTGATTTTTTAGAGAAATTTTTTTGTTCCTTTTTATTTGTCATTTGTAAATTTTAAAAAAATATTAAATACTTAATTTTTTTTATTATTCTTTATAAATATTAAAAGTTAATTTATTTCTCTCATCTTTCTAATAAATTTTAAAAGATTAATATTAAAATTTTATACTAAATTTAGTCAATCAGATAAAGTATTAATTATATTTCTTAATCTATGTGTATAACCTTAAAAAGACAGATAAAAAAATAGAGGTAGTATATATATAAAAAAAAATATGTGAGGTCATTTATGAGATCCTAAAATTCTTAATTTTATAGATCTTAATAGAGTACCTAAAGCAACTTAATTCGTACTTCAATTTTGTAGCTAAAGACATCAAGGTACAAGATACCTCAATTTGTCATTACTATTAAATATTTCACCAAATCTTCAAATTAATTTCGACGGAGCATTAACTTATTTGCCAGTGAAGTTATGTCGGAATTAATTTCGTTGCGAGTAGTATTTGCTTGCCACACATGTAATTTTTTTTTTAAATATTTTTTTTGATAGCCAAGTTTTTAAACCTCAAATTTTGTACCTGTTTTTTTGCTTTATCTCAATTCAACACAATCACATAAGAAACAATAATATTCTCAACAACTAGCCCACCACATGCAGGAAAGGTAAATGTACTCCCAACAATAGACAATAACAATAAAACTAAATGTAGACCCACGATATAATACAGGATAAAATTATGAAAAAATGTACAACTTAAGGTTTACGACGGAAACTATACACTAACCGAAATATGTAAAACAACGACGAATAACACATGTACAAGTTAAAGTTTATAACGTAAACTAAACAAAAATTTGTATAAGTTACACTACAATTAAAACAAAATAAAATTTACAAAATATCTATAAACGACAGTTACTATTACTACTACTACTATTATCATCACAATGAGGAGCATCAGACGTGGGTCGCTGATGTTGCTACTCTGGTGTCTAAAAATCATTACTATCATCCTTCAGCTCGTCATCGTCACCCTACTCGGCATCGCCAAGCTGTTGATACAATAGAAAATATAATCTATTAGTAAATATATATGAGAATTAAAGAAACAACTAGATAATAACTAAGTAACAGGCAAAGTATATAATTTAAAATGAATAAAATATCTGAGGAAGAGTCTGGGTCTAGCTCATTAGTGACCCTAAAAGCCTCCGTCATGAAGGTAACCACCATCTGTCGTCGTCTATTTGTGACAAACTACTCCGAAGGGATACATATACTCTTGGCAGTGGCCCCCACTACAATGTCCTTAGCAAGCTGATACAGACGAGCATGGGTCATTTGGTTTTTGCTAAGCACTACTTGACGAATGCTCGGTTGTGCCCCAATCAAGATTATTAGGGCCATAAGCATCGAACAATATCTCCACAGCATCATCGTTATCACCATCTAATTTGCTCTAAATTGGTTAGTCTATAATATCGGTCATTTTGCACACTTCAACTGATTCTCCATGATGAATCCATATGAAATATCCATCCACAAACTCACGTGAAAACAAGTCAAATTTAATGTTGTCGATTTATTTTTTTTCAAATTAGGTTTTTATGTGATGCCCCCCAAATTCGGGCCTACACACCCCAAATTTGAGTTGTCAAAATATACATTAACTATTACAATACGATATAAATACAATAATACAATGCTCAATAATGTACAACTAAGTTTTCACTATTATTGTTACTCTATTTTACAATATGTGAAGACTATTAACTACAAACTCGGACCATCACTCCATTCTCTAGCTAGTCTTAGCTACTCTTTCATCCCCTGTTGAATAACAATGGAACAAAAAATAAAGGGTGAGCTCAAATAGCCCAGTAAAGATTATCATGACTAAGATAATGATGAATAAATTATCAATAATCTTCAATAGTGATAAGTTCTTGATAGAATACGATAGACAACAAATTTTAGATCAAAAACTGCAGTGGAATGATAAAATATAATAGACAATAAGTCTTGAACAAATATCTACAATGGAATAAAAAATCCATTAAAAAAATCATGTAGACTATGATGTCTGCTAACTTCTTTTTTTCAGAAAAATCATCATCAATTTTATTATCTTTAACGTCACTAGTCATGATCAAGCCAAACAATGGTTCTTCTTTGCCCTAGGCTAAAGGAAACTTTCACCACGTGCCATAAAAGACACTCAACAATCATATCGTCTTTACCCCAGGCCAAAGACATTTACTAATCATATCATCTGTGCCCTAGGCTACAGATATTCATCAATTATATTATCTTTGCACACAGGCAAAATATATTCAAAATTACTTGATTATTGATTATTAGAATAGATAGCAATGATATAAATGAGAACAAAGAAAGAGGATAATATGATCAATAATAGACATTAAAAATTTACAAATTTTACTTTGTCTAGAGTCAAATAATGTCCAAATTGTCAACATGATGTAGAATCAAATTCAAAAATGATATTCAAGATCCATAGTTTAAAAATAACTGTTAAAATTCGATAGAAATGTTAAGGTAAATAGGAATGTTCACGTGAAACAATACTAAATGAAGCACAAACTATTAACCATTTCAGAAAGTTTACCGAACAATACTTAATACAGTAAGTTTAAGAGTATGAAAGAAAATGATATCCCTTACATTATCACGTGAAAAGAGACTATTTTAAATATTGTGAATCAACCTATAATTATATATATAAATTAATTAGTAACTAGCACATATAAATTTTATGGAGTACATTAACTTATATATTATGAAATCATCAAAAATGAATATATAGTATAAATTTGTGTAGTGTACAAAATAAAATATAATAACTTCAAAATAATTTTTGAAATAATATTTCAAAATAAAATATTCCAAATGAAGTTTTTCAAAATAAATAAATGAAGAGTCTTTTAAAGAAAGAATTGTGAATACCGTGTGAAGTAGGTATTTGTGCAATTATTACTCTTTAAAGAAAAGACCACTTGAGATATTCATGCACTCATTTTGATTTTACCAAAATTTCAGAGTAACCTTACTACACTCAAAGTATACTCACAATATATCAGTAGGAGAAAGGAAGGTGTGTGTTTAGTTGCTCAACCGAACAACCTATTTATAGGGAAACGAAGGCACGTAGAGTTTGAAAATTTGGTAAGAAGCACACACTCAGTTTGAAAAAGTGTCCGTGTGCGGTGCATAACTTTGAAATGGAAGAATAATTCATTCACGCAACTTCTGGAAAAAAAATCATAAAAAACAAAACTTTATATTATAATATTTTATAATAAAACAAGTAACTTTATATATTATGTTATAATAAAATAAATAACTTTATTATAATAAAACAAATAACTTTATTATTATTAGATAACTCTTCCCACTCATTCTTTATTTCTCTTCCATGTGATTCAGCATCTCCTACCAAAATTATTTTCTTGTTTAAAAGTGTGTCTTGTTTTATAATTGTTATCCAAAATATCAACTAGAAATAAAATATAATAATTAAAGTAATGTTATAACAATGATAACAATAATGCAAAAATAAATAAAGAAAAAGACAAAATACATTATTGTGACAATTATTAGTTTAATACAGTGTATGGCCACTGTAATAATTATTAGTTCAATAAACTATAGTGCAATAACAATTATTGATTCAATAATACAAAATACTTTGTAACAACAATTATTTATGAATACTGTGCAATAGCCACTTTATCAAATCAATAATATGAGACATTATGCAATACCGTTGTGCTATTGTGTAATATCGTGTGCTATTGTAAAATACCGTATGCGACAGTAAAATGCCATGAAATACCGTATACTATTATTATTTTATCATCGAGTATTTTAACAGTTAAAAGTAATAATACCGTTAACTATTTTTATTTAAAAAGATTACTTCTATCGTTTTATAAATCCAATAATATTCGTTGTGGGACCCACCAATGATTGGTTATTTCGGACTTATCGTACGAATCGATTATTCCCTGACAAATCGAGTATTTTCGACTAATCGAATATTCTCCGACAAATCGAATATTCCCCAACATAATATAATTTGCACATAACATCATTCTCTTTAACCTTTATCAAAATAACACCTTACTATTCTGAACAATAATATAAAGCTTTTTTATATTTTATTTCATAAAAGTCGGGACCTTACAACCTCCCCTTCTTATGAAATTTCGTCCCCAAAATTGACGTACCTAAAAATTTGCCAAGTAAATGAGATGTAAAAAAACCTGCAATCAGAAAATTAAAGAATCTGCATGAAATGACTGTCCAGGAGCTCTATGGAAACTTGTTTACCTATGAGCTTGGGCTAAACCAAAGAGCAAAAATAACTTTTGAAGCAAAAAGGAAGGATAAAGGTGTAGCCCTTAATGCCATTGAAGCTATACGACTAAAGCTTGAGTTGAAACTGATTCAGATAATGAAAATGAATAAGAAAGTGATGATGAAGACATTGTGCTTCTAGCAAAAAGACTGAGGAAGTTCATGAGGAAAAACTTCAGCAGAAGACCTAGAAGGAACTTCACAAACAAAGGAAATAACAGTAGAGATCAAGAAAAGAATCTGTGCTATAACTACAAAAAAGCCAGGACACTACATAGTAGAATACACCAAACCACCAATAGAAGAATTGAAGAAAGACAAGAAGAAAGCATATTCAAATAAAGAATTCAAAGATTACAAGAAACAACCTAAAAAGGGTAAAGGATTCATCGCTGAAGAATCATAGAGTGATTATGAAAATGACACAAGTACTGAATCTAGTGATGATGAGGAGCCTCAACTAGTCAATTTGTGCTTGATGGCTATAAATGAGGACTCCATCAGAACCACTGATCGTAAATCAGTCAACATCAATGAGGTATTTGATTTTAACTCCCCTATTGCTGATATTGATGATTTAAGAAACGTTTTACATAATATCACATTTGAATTGCACAAGTATATGAAATTGTTCAGGGTTCTATCAAAGTACTATTCTCTTCTTCAAGAGGAAAAAGATAAAGTGCAAGTAGAGTTGGAAGCAGTTTTACGAATCACTGTTTCTCAATCCAAACTTGAAGTAGAGAATAATCAATTGAGACAGATAGCTGAGTTCATTTAAAAATCCTTTGAATTCCTTTTCGACCAATTGAAGCCCATTATCCGAGACCAGAACCATTGGTATACTGAATCGGTAGACTACCTGTTCTTTAAGGAATTGAAGGCACATTTTTTTAGTGATTTTGGTCAGAGGCTTAGCTTTTATCCATTTGGTAAAATAGTCGATGGCTATGACCACAAACTTCACTTGACATTTTCCTTGCGAGAGTGGTCCTATGATATCTATTCCCCAAATTACAAAAGGTATCTGGGATAATGTGGAGACAAGCTCTTCGGGAGGTTAATGTGGTACAAAAGCAAACAATTGACATTTGTGACATCTTTTGACGAAGTCTTTGGTGTCCTGAAGAATAGTCAGCCAAAAATATCCTTATCTCAAGATTTTACGGGCAAGTATTTTTGCTCTTACATGGTCTCCACATATTTCTTCATGAACTTCCCGAAGAGCATAATCGGACTTCTTAGGGCCGAGGCAAAGAAACAATTGAGAAGAATGAGATCTTCTATATAATTGATCATTTACAACATAGTATCTAGAAGACTGGATTTTATTTTTTGGGCCAGTGCCTTATCTTCGAGTAATTCTTCATTTTGTAAAAAGTTGAATATAGGCGTCATCCAAGAATCTTCTTACTCTATATCCATTATTGTCTGGACCATTGTGCTCAGATGTTGTAAATTTTCCAAATAAATCGATTCTTCTAACTCACTTGTATCTGTAGTTGCTAACTTGGAGAGGGCATCGGCCATTGTGTTGTCTCCTTTAACCACACCGATTATATAATGCTTCGGGAAAAGTGCAAGTAATGTACATACAAGTTGAAGATATGCATGTAGATGAACTTCTGGCTAACTTTAGTCATGCCACGAGTGTTTCGTATTCTGTTATATTATTGGTGGCAATGAACCCAAACCGGATAGATTGCTGAATTTTAAAACCTTCTAGAGAAGTAAGGAATATTTTGGTCCCATTCCTCATCCCGATAGAGGATCCGTCAATGAACAGTGTCCATAGAGACTCCTCGGGGGTCACTAATGGGCTGTTTGTATCAGATAATTTCTCTTATACCTCATTATGCAAAAAACACTCGAAGATAAAATCAATAAGAGGTTGTACTTTGATGATTGTCCAAAGGAAAAATTTCAGGTTGAAGACTCAACTCTACAGCCCATGTTGTTAGCTTTCCCAATGAGTCAGGTTGATACAAGACCTTTCTAAGAGGCTGATCTATGAGGACAACAATCGTAATCCCTTGGAAATAATGTAGGAGTTTTCGACTAGAGATGATTAGAGCGTAAGCCAACTTCTCCAAATTTGGGTACTTGGTTTCTGTATACCGAAGAGCACGGCTTACGTAATATACAAGCTTTTGACCCTGGGAATCTTCTTTTACTAGGGCCGATCCAATTGCTAGAGGAGTAGCAGATAAGTACAGTTGTAAGTCCTCCTAAGACAAAGCTTTACTGAGTATTGGATGAGAAGAGATATATCTTTTGATATATTCGAAGGCTTCTTGGCACTGTTCGGAACATAGGAAAGTCTTCTGATTCTGAGCTCCTTTCAAAGTGTTGAAGAAGGGAAGACACTTTTTTGCTAATAGCCCGATCAATCTTTGTATTTCTTTAAAAAAAAATTGGTGGCTGCATTTCAAGGATAGCCAATCTCTTTAGGGGATTTGCCTCTATCCCTCTTCGGCTAACCATATACCCTAAGAATTTGCCTGACCCAAGGCCAAAATTGCATTTAGTGGGGTTAAGCCTTATATTATAGAATTTGACATTCTCAAAGCATTTTCTAAAGTTATATAGATGGTCTTCTTCCTTCATGCTTCGGATGATCATATCGTCAACATAGACTTTCATGTTTCTCCCAATTTGGTCTCTAAACACTTTGTTCATCATTCATTGATAGGTGGCTCAAGCATTAATGAGACCGAAGGATATGACTTTATAGGCGTAAATGGCTCGATGATTGATTAAGGTTGTCTTCAGGATGTCATTTTCATGCATGACAATTTGATTATACCCAGAGAAAGCAACGAGGAAGCTCATCACAGTGTGTCCCGAGGTAGAGTTGATCAATTGGTTGATGTTCGGGAGAGGATAATAATCTTTGAGACATGTTTTATTTAAGTCTGTGTAGTCCACACACATCCTCCGTTTTCCGTTGTGCTTCTTAACCAGCACCACATTGGCGAGCCATTTTGAATAAGTGATTTTAAAGATAAAATTGGCAGCCAATAGTTTATCAATTTCTTCATCAATTACCTTCTGGCGTTAAGGAGCTATGTTCCATCATTTCTATTTGACAGACTTGGAGCTCAGGTTGACACTTAATTTGTGCATGGCCACGGTCTTGTCTATCCCTTGCATGTCGGCAGGAGTCCATGCAAAGATATCCGAGTATTCTCATAACAAACAGACCAACTAGGTCCTGATATTCTCATGCAGTCTGGTCTTGATTTGTACTATTTTTTTGTCCTTTCCTTGAAATAAATGGATTTTCACAGTCTCCTCGGTAGGTGTGGCAATTGGCTCAGTGCCTCCTTTCGTAAAGGGTTCGAGCTCCGTCTTCATTATTGTTTTCTGCTTATTAACCCCTGCGGAAGCTGCCTGAATGGTTTGGAGATAACATCTTCAAGATAGATCCTGATCACCGATCACCTCTTCAATCCTGTTCTCAGTTGAAAATTTCATTTTCAAGTGAGGAATTGAAGTGACTGCTCTAAATGTTGATAAGGTTTTTCTTCCTTAGATGGCGTTGTAATTACTTTCCACTTGAACTACATAGAATCTGATCATAATATACGCTTATTTCGGAGGCACTCCGAAGATGATGGGCAATTCAATCGTCCTAACAATTCAGAATGGGTTATTGCCGAAACCATATAAGGGGAACTCGTTGCAGATCTCCAATTTCCTACCCCCCCTATGTCTAAACGATCATATGCATGACTATAGAGTACGTTAACCGAACTTCCATTGTCTACAAGCATCATTTTTAAATCCATGGTCCCCACTTGTACCGTAATGACTAGGACTTCATGATGGGGTGTCGCCATCCCCGAGGGGTAATCTTTATCGGAAAAAGTGATGGGGTCTGTTTTGACTTCTCGTTGTTTGTCAGACAATTGATGGACTTCTCTTGCAAAAGCCTTTATTTTTTTGTTAGATAGGGCAGATATTGATCCTCCAAATATAACATCAACAACACCCCTTACCCCTGATGAGGAGGGTGGCGGCGCAATCCGATCAAAGGGTGATGACTTATAATGCTTTGTAACATAACAGTCGAGATTACCATTCTGTATATGCTTCTCTAAGAAATCCTTCAATTGGTAGCAGTCTTAGGTGTCATTTTCCTTTGTTTCATGATATGTACAGTATCTAGCTCTATTCTTTTGTTTGGTAAAAACTAGGGTCTTTGGAGGTCTCTCATAGAAATGTTGGTTTTTAATTTCTTTAATCTACTGTTGTTTAAGGGAGTGTAATCCTTATCATTGTTTATGTTCCCTCGTTCCTTCGAGCCATCATTTTTCTACTGCCGATTACCATTAGAGTCCTCTTTTCCATTTCCTTTTTTGCCATTGGATTTCTTTTCGGCATCATCGCCTCTGGGGTCTTTCTGGTAAAAATCACCTATGTTTTTCGAAGAACCCCGAAGATTAGCGAGTGCCTCTTCCAGCTCTATGAATTTATCAACTTTCTTATAAGTTTCGAGTAAGGACGCGAGTGCTTTGGAGATGATCTATTCGATCAACCTGCTGGATTTATCTACGTTCAATCCTATTGGTCAAGAAGTGAATTACTTGCTTTGGGTCTATTCCGTTAATCTCAGCCACTGCTTCTCTGAATCTCTTGATGTATTGTCGAAGGGTTTCGTTCGGCTTTTGTTTCACTTGAAGGAGAGACGTCATCATCCTGACCCGTCTCTTATTACTTCTGAAACGCGTATGAAACTGCTCCTATAGTTCTTCCCATGAATTAATGGAACGATGGGGAAGGGAGATGACCCATTCCCTGGTCATCTTCTTTAGGGTAGACAGGAAGATATGGCACATCGCTGCTGCATTATAGCCGTGAAAATGCATGGCCTGCTCAAAAGAGAAAGTGTGATCATGTGGATCACCCGTCCCGTCGTACATCTCTAAGGTAGGAGGGACCTTAAGACTCCGATCAATCTTTGCTTCTGCTAGTCCTTTAAGAACGGGGAAGCCCTGGTTTTCTTCGTTCCGTGGTATTTTTCCAAGACTTTTTTTGGTGAGGATTCCCCTGTATGGCTTCCCTCACTGTGCATTCAGTTTTTATCTTCCCGGTCTTTCTTTGAGGGTGATCTTGACCATTTCCTGGGATCTTTCGTGGGGAGAGATAGGGAACGAGAGGTCTACCGATCACGACGGTGTTCATGGTGTCTACCATCCCGCTGGTCACGATGGTCTAAGCAGGAGGCCTAGCCTCTCTAGCTCAAGAGATCATGTCCCGCCTTGCCTAAATCTTCGTATTGTTTGTCTAGCTCCTCCTGCTGGGTATTGAGGGCCTTTTTCATATCGAGGATGTCCTAGAGATAGTGGTCTTTGTCTACAATCGTCTCCCGCGTGAGTTGGTGAAGGGGTCGATCGTCATGAATTATCCTGACTCTGGTGTGACTGTGAAGCTGCCATGTAAACTCCTTTTTGTTTAAAAAAATGTTACTACTAAATACTAGAATCCCTTCTTCTAGCATCAATGTTCTCGCCTGATTCTGTCCGCATGTTCAACCACTGGTCCGGAGAGAATACCTGCACAAGAGTCCTGATAGCTTGGGTTGTCGACGGAGGTGTAAGAGTAAGCTAAGGTCTCAAGATAAGTCAATAATGGAGGCTTAAAATATTTAGCAGAAAGATAATAATAGTTATAATGTCCTTACCTCCATTGTTAACTAGATTTTTATAATACTAACTTGGTCCTTACCAATCCTATTAGGAGTTGCCACTAAGTATGTATAACCGGAGAGGGTAACTACCATCCTCTTCCCACCTGGATAAGTATCTCTCATTCTAATTAAGATTAGACGAAGTAAATAACTAATATCCAGATAGGTTTAGGATTCTAACTCAAGATTATTAGACTGAGGAGTCCTTTTTAATTAGCGTCAAACTGACAGGCCATTGAACCAAGACCAATATAAGCTACCTATACATCCATAACGAAATATACATCTCAACAAGTACAATTTAATATTTATACTGAGAATTTAACTAAGTCATTAAATATAATTACCTCAATGCATATACTCATGATTTTGTATCCTATATATTTGCGAAGTTGCAAATTTATTTAAAAAAATATATGCATTGATTATGATTTATGGCTGAGGAAATATCCCTCATTAATTGGAGAAAAGGAAATCCACGTTGCCTTGTTGATTTTCTTATTCCTCTTGTCCAATATCAATTACTCCCTCCTGTCGCAAGATGAAAGTTTTAATTACTTTTTGTGTATATTATAAATAAGATAAAATAATAAAATTGTTTAAATTTAAATTTTTATTTAATTATATAAATTTTTGTATATGATTAGTGATACACCATAAATATACATAGAGAATAGAAATATAATGATTAATACTAAAAATATTATAGGCATTATTATTATAAAAAATAAATTATTTAAGATAAATAAACATATAATTTTTTAAAAATAAAAATAAAAAATTTTATCCTGAAATAGAGGTGGTACTTTACCGACCATTTCACCCTTTATTATGGCTAATACTTGAGTACGTAGTTGAGTCATTGATATCATGAATGAGAGAGTAGCCAGGCTGGTCTAGTCGAGTCAAGACCCAAGCTTTACAATCTAACATGTCTTTCTCACATACATAAACCAAAATCAGTACATGTATTTTATACTACATAGAAATTTCTGAACAATCAATTCCGTTTACACCATCCTAAAAGACTTTTTGAGTGCCCAAAGGTCCAATGGACTTAGACTAGTAAAAGTATTTAGCCTGGAAACATAATCATTTTGGCTTATAATTCCAACAGTACTGAGTACTGACCCAGTTTTCCTTAGAAGAGCCATCACATTTAATTTTAATAACCACCCTATATTACATATTCCATAGATCCACATAGCATTCTTTCCATCTGAATAATGAAGAAACAGTTAGCTATTAGTAAAACCTTATTCACACTTGGATTAATTAGCAGTGCAAAATTAATCTGAAAAATATATTTTTAGGTTGCTAATTGTAGTACGAGGCAGCGAATTATTATATTATAAAATTAGGTACCATATATATATTATATATAGCAAAATAAATTGAGATCTTATCTAAATTAAATGAGTCATTTTAGTTAGTCAATGAGTTAATTTTGAATTAGTCCACAGTTTATCACCTTACTGATACAATATATATCATGTTCAACATTATAGCAAACTTTTTGTATCCTCTATTGTATTATTTCAAACGTGTACATGTATATACTAAAAAACATATACAATAATTTTGATATACATACAATTCTTCAATATCATCCATACTATACTATTTATACTCAAATTATAATACCAAAAGACACCACAATTTTAAATTATATTATCGATACTAATCTTTGTTTTGCACCGGTTATAAGTCTAGTTTGTATAATGAAATAAACTTAAGTTATAATTTTATGTTTGTGTAATTTAACAATTAACAATACGCGCAAGTATTCACGATCAACAAGTAATATAGTAAAAAGTAGAATGTCGAATCCACAGCGAATTATATCTCTAATATTTTCAAGCATCATTTTCATATCAAGCTAATTTTATTTGAACATATTGTATTTTAAACTAACTACAAACGAAATAATAAAAGGATAAAACCCACTATCATAATTTTTTCCAATAATTTATTCAAATCTCCTAACTATTCTATTAATTAATTTTTGGCTAAACAATTAAATCTATAAGTGCAGAAATATAATAACCCATTTATAAATACCAACAATAATTGAAGTAAAGAGATAATCAATTCACAATAAATATTGGTATCTTCTATTAAAATCATAGATTAAAAGTTTAATAAATCAAACTTTTTCAAAAATTATTAACAATCCAAAGAATAACAAAAGACAAAATAAATATTAGAGAGGGAAGAAAAAACTCTTGTGGAGCTTCAAACTTAACCGCCATAAAAAAATATATATTATTCTACTCTAAAATATATTATTTATAGGCATACTTATTTTTTCTAGTCCTAAAAGAAATTAAAATACAGTTAAAATTCTTTACAAAATCCTAGTTTTAATAAACTATCTACTCTAAATTAATATTCTACTTCCTTCTCCAAAATTGCTAATGACCATCCTTTTATTTCTGCTGACGGTACTCGCGAGTAATTTGAAACATGCTGCAAGAAGAAATAATTATTTAATAGTCTGAGCACCTATCACATGACATTTTAGACCTATTACAGTATATTTTACATTATTTATATAGTATTATGCGAGTATTTAAAAAAAAATATTTTAATTATTCATATAATATCACATGAGTGATGTGAGACACTAAGTGAGAGGTGTCCCAATAATATCTAATAATTTTTTATACCGGAGACAGCACCCAGTGGGACCCAGCAGGAACAAATAAAAAGTCTGATTGCTTTGCCATGCTTAATAAGAATTGTTTAATTGCCAGACCACGTGACTTCTTAAATTGCAATACATGAATCCTGAATTAATTTGATCAAACCACCTTCTGATGATCCATTCACGTAGACCCATAATTAAGATATCCCATGCATGAATCCATTACCATGAACAATTGAACTCCTAAGCTGCCAAAATTACAATAATTCTATTAACTTCATTTTTCTTACCAAATAAATAAAAATCAAATAAATAATAAAAACACAAAATAACACATAAAATACCTACAATGCTAAAAATACTTAAAAACTTACAAATAATTAAACCTAAAAATATTCAATAAATAAATATAAAATTCACTTATCATTTTACATTTTAGTCTTTTGCAGGCTTCACACGGTACTTATTGGTAAAACCTTATTCACACTTGTATTAATCATATATATATATATCCACATAATAAGAACTTGAAATACAATAGTCCAATAATTCTATGCTTTGTAGTTTGACCTAGATATCCTTCCTTTTGGAATTGATACATTAATTTCTACGCAGACAAGGCTAGGGTAACACAAAACTCCATTTGGAGTATGTAAACTATTAAATACGAATACAAAATACAACAAAAATAACAAAAACCACTAGAGTAAATGACTAAAGTTGGATCTGATCTCGTCAGTTGTCATACTCTTGAGCTTTTCATCATTGATCCACCCATACCTCTCAGTAAAAGGATTGGCTAGGGTTTCGGGAGGATAATTGTCTATGCAATTTTTCCAAACATTTCCCCTATCCAAATCCCTCACAACTTCCCAAACACAATTGTTGCACTTGAAACCAGCACCAAGACTAATCATCAAGATTCTATCACCCTTTTTAAGCCTCTTTTTAGCCTCCATATAACCTAAAACATACCATAAACCACCAGCGGATGTGTTTCCAAATCGATGAAGCGCCATTCGAGCCGGTTCAATATCAAACTCACTTAACCCTAAACTCTTCCCAACCCCTTCAATAACTGCCTTTCCACCAGGATGAATACAAAAGTGTTCTATTCCACTCTTTAGATTCAACCCTCCTTCTAGCATGCTAGGGTTTTTCGCCTTTTTCCAAAAGGGCGAAGAAACAATAACATATCGAACTAATTCCCACAATGGCAACACTTTTGGTACAAGCACAGTTAGGTTCTTGGTTAAAGCTTGAACTCCTGCCTTTGTGAGGGCTTTCGTAAGGCGAAAGCCTCTATAACCAAGGTCATCTTCTTCTTGTATGCAGCATCCATAAGCTTCATCATTCGAGCCCAAATGAGTACGAACCATACACTTTAACTTCAAAATGGCTTTGTTCTTGAGAGATCTATCATTTGTAAAAAGCATGGAACAACCACCCGAACGGAACAAACAGTTTGATAACATCATAGACCTATCTTTCCCACAGTACCAATTTGCTGCCATGGATTCTGTGCTCACAACAAGAGCTAATGCTTTCTTGTGAATCTTAAACAAGTGCTGGACGAGATCAATGGCGACAACGCTTGCACTGCAGCCCATTCCCGAGAGATTAAAAGCCTTAATGTCCGGCTTCATCTTGTAACGATTTACAATCCGAGCAGTTAAAGATGGGACAGTAGATAGCAATGAGACATTTACAACGAGTATTTCAATTTGTGAGGGAGAAATTCCAGACCTTTTGAAGATTTCATCGAGCGTGTCGAAGCAGATTCCATCAATTTCTGATATAGAATCAACAAGATTAGGGTTTTCTTCTGATTGTTCCAAGACAATGTTTCTTGGACCATAAGTTTCTTCACCAATACCGGAATTGACAATGGTTCTTAAAAGAAATTTGTATTCTTCAAGACCAAGATTTTTGTTGCGCAATACAACGCCTGCGCAGGTTTGGGTGTCTAGCTTTCTATCTTCAGAGGCCTTGTAGCATTCATAATCTAGCATATAACAGCACTGGTCCCTCCACTGGAAAATTAACTTGCATAACTGGAAGATAATGTAGAAGAGAGGAAAGAGATAGATAGCCAACAAGAAATCCATATTGGAGAGAGAGAGAGAGAGAGAGAGAGAGATTGATAAAAGAGAGAGGTAGATGGAGAGTGAAGTGTATTGTGTGATTATGTAAGCATTATATAGGCAATGGTGTGATGAATTGTGGTAATAAAATAAGAGAAGTGTTATTTTCACAAGTTATTTTTGATATTTTTGCAGGCCCTTTTTTCACCTTCCCACCTTCCCACTATTGCTGTTAATTTAAGAAAGAGAACCGTTGTGGAATTTTCAAAGATGCTTTTGGAATTTAACCAATTAATCCCCTAATCTTTGATCACACCCTACTTCAAACTTGGAAGAAAAACCTAGCACTAGCTAAGTGCATGTTTGGCTTGTAGGCTTTTTGTTGTTTGGAGGCTAAACGCAGTTAAGAATTTTGTTTGATTCACAAATGTAATTTTTAAATATAATTCATTTAGCTTACAAATGTAACAAAAGTTACGTAACGTCTACAAATTCAAGCACACTTCAAACGTTATAAGTCAACACTCTAAACGTACAAAAACAAGCCCCAAACACAATTGGATTAGTCATACTTCCAGCTTCGAGTTCCATTTTATTTTTTGACTTAATTTATGCATATTAAGGTTTACTAAGATATTTAGTCACAAGTTTTGTTGATAACAAATACAGTCTTATTGTTCAGTCCCAAAAAAGAATTACTCTAGAAGAATATATATATATATATATATATATATACACAACTGGACTGAAGTATATGTCGTTTACCAACCTTAATATATCTAATAAAAAAAAATAAAAAGTGACACTGGAATTTTAATTTTGGACGAATATAAAGTATTAATGGGGTCCAGGCTATTTAGTGCCGATTATATTGGTTCCTTCTTGCCCATTTTAACTTAACTCTCAACTACTTCATGCCCATACTACTACTTACTGGAATATAGTTATTTAGGTCTGGTAAAGACAGTCCAATTTGTTTTTATTATGACCTGGATCCGGGCGTGCATACAAAATCAGCGTTAACACTATTAATTAAGGGATCCATCATTCGTGCATTAATTAATCTACCATCTCCAATTTGGATTAGATTCTTGATAAGAAAGTCAAACACTATAATGCAGTGAAGACATAGATTTCACTATCAACTCTTTTATTTCCCAAATGAAAAAAGAAATGGAGTAATATTGTCCATGAGTTTCTATGCATAGCTTAGCAAACTTGACAAATCTAGTTCAGTTTTCAACCTGAGCACTGCAGAATCCCTCATTCCTCTACGGATGCAAAGATTCAACCAGTCAGATTTATGTTCGGTTGGCCCTTCAAGTTTTAAATATTCAGAGATGATTCATTAAAAATTATGAATTTTTCAATCAATAATACTTTTGAGATAATTTATAATAGTCATTATTAACTAAAATTAAAAAAAATCATGTCAATTTTGAATTTAAAAATATACTTTAAAAAGTCAATAATCTATATAATAAAACACAACTCATTTTGAATCTTTTATTTGACAAAGCACAACAACGGTTGAGATCTTTCAATTTTAATCTAATGGCTCACATTTCATCTCACACACACAATTTTCCCCCAAATCAACACTCAATTTCACACTCATTCATTCAAATTTGAATTCAAATTAATAATAACATCTCACACACACACAAATCCCGCCAAAAATAACACCCCATTTCACACACATTCATTCAAATTTGAATTAAAATAATAATAATAATAATAATAATAATTATTATTATTATTATTATTATTATTATTATTATTATAACAACAACAACAACAACAATAATAATAATAATAATAATAATAATAATAATAATAATAATAATAATAATAATAATAATGACAATAATAATAATTATTATTATAATAATGATAAAAACATTAATAATAATTATTATGTTAATAAAAGTAACAATAACAATAATAATAATAATAATAATAATAATAATAATAATAATAATAATAATAATAATAATAATAATAATAATAATAATAATTATTATTATTATTATTATTATTATTATTATTATTATTATTATTATTATTATTATTATTATTATTATTATTATTATTATTATTATTATTGTTATTGTGACGCCCCCAAATTCGGGCCCCAAATACCCGGATCCGGTTATCACGATCCAATACATACATCCACCTCTAAACAACATACAATAACTAAATGCGGAATAATAAACATATGTTGTTCATTCAAAAGGTGTTACTAGTCCCAAGATACAGTAACCTTACACAAAATTACACAAATACCCTTAATAAATTACTTAGAGTTTATATTACATAACAAGTAATTTAGTTAACTAAAAGGCTGCATCCTGAAGTCTATCACTTCATCTTTCCCTTACCCTTGTTCTTTCCAGAAGTCTCGGGTTGCACTGCAATAAGGTTTCATGATATAGCAAGGGTGAGCAACTAGTTTGCTCAACAAGTTTAAATAACAACAATAAACAATATATCATGAATGAAAATGAATAGCTGAACAATTCAACAATATGAATAACATAAGCAGGAATAATAATTTGTTTTTAGAATCAAGATAGTCAAATAGACTATGAACTATAAACATCCACTCGAGAGCAGGTTGACTCAATGGTTACTACCAGAAATATGTACCCAAGAGGATCAGTCTCAGTACAATATGTGTATACATAATATTTAATTTTCGTGTTTTGTACCTGATATTAGATATAGGGTACTCCCCTATAATAAAGGGGTGTTCATAATAGTCTAAGAATCCGTATCTTCAATGATTTGGATAGCTTTTAAAATCTTTAACATAAATGTCTAGCCGAACAATGGCTTAGACCTACTTTGAATAGTTCTTTAAACAGTAGAACATTAAATAAGGTACAAGTCAAAGACTGTATAAGATCAAGTGCACCAAGTACGAATAACAATAATATCGATGTGGAATAATTGTAAAGTAATTTAAACCATTTAAAGCATACTTGGAATTATAACTCAAGCTTAAATAAATAACTTTCTCAATGAAATGAGTTTAGAGATAAGGAACTTGCACAAAATAAAGTTTGAAGTTATGAAACTTGCTTGTCTGCTCAGCTACAACAACCTAGCTTTAATTAAATGGCTTTGAAGGACCTAACATTAATCAAGTCGGTCTAACAATTAGTACTGCGTATACTGGCATGTTTGTACGCTTACTATGAACTTATCAAATAAGTTTAACACATAATTCACATCATTCGACATACTAACATAATCCCAACGTAAACACACTTAGGTTAATGATTTAATAACTTATGAGTATTCATCCTAAGTATTAAATATTTAAGGAACCTTTAAACAATTTAATCCAATTACAGAATTAGTGAGTTATTAAGTACGTTATATTTAATTAACTCTTATTTATTTAATTACCATTTGTTCTTAGTTAAATAGTAATTAATTAACTACCTTTAGTTATTACTTATTAAATACATAATAATTAATGACTTCTAAAATCTTAATTTTCTTTAATTATTATTTATCATTAATTAAATAATAATTAATTAATTATTTATCTTTACTTATTATTTAATGGTTAATTAAATGACAATTAATTAAAAGATAAATCTTATTTGTTTTGGATTGTCATTGATAACCAAAATCAAAAGTTTTCTGTTCTCCTATCGTCGGGCGAATAGTCACACAACGATTTGTACAGTCTGTCTTAATAGACTTACTCTATGAATCAAATGGTCTATCTCAGCAACTTAGTCGACGATCAAAAGCAGTTCTACGACCGGAGTGCCCTACAGCCACTCTGTAATGGTCGAGACCTGGCCGAGGCTACACTACGATAGCCGAAGGCTCTAGCCGAGGCCACTCTACGATAGCCGAAGGCTCTAGCCGAAGGCCACTCTACGATAGCCGAAGGCTCTAGCCAAGGCACTCTACGATAGCCGAAGGCTCTGACCGAGGCCACTCTACAATGATCGAAGGCTCTGACCGAGGTCACTCTACGATAGCCGAAGGCTTGGCCGAAGGCCACTCTACGATAGCCGAAGGCTCTGGCCAAGGCCACTATATGATAGCCAAAGGCTTTGGCCAAGGCCACTCTACGATAGCTGAAGGCTTTCAGATTTCAGTTTTAAACACAATAGTGAACATATTAACTGTGACGACCCCAAATCCGGGTTCTTTAACCTCGGGTTTGGTTCTCACTGTACAATACTAAACAATAATGAAATACATAAATTGTATTCAAACTTCGCGGAATAATACAAAAGGTTCCTTAATCAAAAGGCTACACTTCCCAAGGTCTATTACCTTAATCTTAAACATTACATATCTTAAGGGAAATACAAAAGATTTACAACAGTAATTACATAACAGTAAACTAAACTAGCATGCAACTACTAAAATTAAACATTCGCTTTCCCCTTGCCTTTATCCGATTTAGAGCTTTCGGGATTGGCTGAAATAAAGTCATGATATAGCAAGAATGAGCAACTAAATGGCTCAGCAAGTTTATAAACAACAATCATACGATATATCATGATGAAGGGAAATAACTTCAAGGTTTCAACAATAGCAATTGTGAAAGATAACAAGAATCAATGTTCAATAAAAGAAGGAATTGACTCTTTACTGCTGAGTGGTCTTTAATGACCATGAACTGCTACTAAGGTAGAACAGACATACAATGTCTGACTCCTTGTTAAAATAACGGGACACTTGAGGGGATCAGTCCTCTCATGTCCTATGTATATGCATCACATTTAGTTTTCTTGCGCGCTGTCGGGTCTCCGACAAATAAAAATCCCCTTTAACTAGGGTTGTTCTATCTCAGTCTTACTGTAAGAATCCGCACCAGCCAATGGTTTGGATAAGCTTTTATAATATTCAACTAAATGAATTTAACATGCATTTGTCTAGCCGAAACAATTAGCTTAGACGTTCTTAAACAGTTTGCAAAAGCACTATGTGCGAATACAATAATCAATAACGATGTGAAGTAATTTTTGATAATTAATTCACTCAAAGGTCTGTCAAATATCTACGAGTGTAGATACTTGCTCAACAATAATTGAATTGCTCAAAGTAATTAAAGTTGAATAATAATTGCAACAATAAGTACAAGTTAAAGGTAGAAGACTTGCCTGTCTGCACAGCTACAATAAATGTCTAGCTTTAACTACTTGCTTTGAAAGACCTAACATTAATAAAGTCGGTCTAATAATTAGCACGGCGTATTTGCATAACTATACGCTTGATAATGAACTTATTTACCACACATAAGTACTAACACATAATTTCCATTAGTCAAAACAATATTATTAACCTTATAAACCCTTAATCATATTAGGTTAATAATTTAATAAGTTAGAAAATATTTTTCTTAAGTGTTGGACACTTATTAAACCTTTAAACAACTTATTATAATTGTTTAATTAAATTTAATTTATTTTATTAACTCAATCTCTTTTTAATTACTATTTAATATTGATTAAATAGAAATTAATTAATTAACTCTAGTTATTATATAAAATAATTAATAACTAATTGTACCTACTTATTATTTAATTATAATTAAATAATAAATAATTATTAACTTAGTTTTAACCTTCTTTAATTTAATGTTAATCAACCAATAATTAACCAAGTAATTAACCTTACTTATTATTTAATTAAGGAAATTAAATAATAGTTTACTAATCTTAATCCTCTTTAATTATTATTTAATGTCAATTAAATAATAATTAATTATTTAATTAATTTTAATTATTATTTAAGGTTAAATAATAATCAAATCATTCTTATTTATTATTTAAATTAAATAATAAATTATTACTCTAATAACTTAATTTCCATTAATCGTTATTTAATGCTAATTAAATAATAATTAATTACCTAATTATCCTTATTTATTATTTAATAATATTTAAATAATAAATAATAAATTTATAAATTTTATCTCTCTTTAAGTATTATTTAATAGGCATTAAATAATAAATGCTAATTTATCATCTTTATTTATTATTAACATTTAAAATAATAAATAAATAATAAATTTATTAATCTTAACCATGGTTTAGCTAACTAGATTAATATTTAAAATATTTAAATATTAAACTTAATGAAAAATATCCTCCCCAATATTATTTTTGTATTATAATTATTTTTGTTATAATTTTAATTTAGTTTTTAAATATTTAAATTAATTAAATTTAACCCGAATGGCATTTCCGTAAATAAGTCGAAATCTGAACCGAGGGCAGAATGGTAATTCTGCCAAGAAAAACACGGAGGGGCATTCTGGTAATTTCGCCGGAATTTTCCTACTGCGCATTGCGCGCGTTTCAGATTTTACGGCCCAAAACGGTGCCGTTTTGAGAAGCCGTAACCGGCTTCCGCGCATTGCGCGAAGGTTATTTTCTTTATGCGCCAAACGGCGTCGTTTGGCTCCGTGTCTGGCGGTGAATAGTGCGGCGCGCATTGCGCGGCCAGTGTAATTTTTTTTTCTTCCAAGCAGAATGTGAACAGTGCTCCGGTACACACATTTTAAATAAAAATATACCATCAAGTAAGCTTTAACTCCTCAATAAAAATCCAAAAAAATTACCACTCACCTTATATTAATTTATAACATGAAAAAATTAATTTTTCATGATTTGATAACATATTTTTTTATAAAAATTTTTACATCACATAAACTACTATAAATCATAACTTTTTGTATATAACTCCATTTTGAGTGATTCAAACTTTGTTTTTCTCATGATTTAATGTTCTATAATATTAGAACATCAAACCTAAGTTTTATAAAAATATTTTTGGACATAAATTCCAAAACTTGTTTACACACTATTAAATACATATCTTAGCATATAAAATATACTAAAATACAAACCAAACATATTAAACTCAAGCATGACATAAATATTACAACTACACATTAATAACTATATTAACATGTTTATACTAACATGATGATTTATTTAATTTAAAAACAAACTACATTTAAAATAATCATTACCTTGTTTTAATGGCTATCTTTCTTTTTCTTCCAAAATAGGTGATGAGGTTTGAAGGCATGAACCAAGAACTCCTTCTCCTCTCTTAGTATTTTGCTCTCAATATTTTCTCACACTCTCAAATGCTCACACTTTGCTCTCTAGAAAATTCTCTAGCAATGAACTAACCAACCTAGAACAAGTGTGGAGTGTTTCTTTTATAGCCATCTACTAACACACCATTAACTCACTAATTCATCTATGTTGGTCAAATTAAAGGCTAATCAAGCTTACTATTTGATGGATTGACATGGTGATTGACTAGTTGATTGACTAGAGTTGTTGGCCAACTTTGATCTAGTGTAAAAGAGAAGCAATCTAGCAAATCAAGCAACATCAAGTGGGACCAAAAAAAAATCAGCAAAATGGTATTTTCCATGCCATTTTTCCTTTATTTTTCTAGCTTTTAATGTGTATTTATGCATATACAAATATATCTATACATGGGTTCAATTGTTGACCAATTTTGACTTCCTATTGGGCTCCATGTTGGACTTAGGAAATTAATATATTGGGCTCATCCATTGAATTGGTTTGGGCTCAATTTAATTAACACTTTGGGCTAGCATTTAAATAACTATGCTAACTTTAATTAAAATAAGCATTGGGCTTGTTTAATTAATTATATGGGCTAGTAATTAAATTAATTACATGGGCTACTAGGTTAATATCTTGGACCTAGTTTAACAACTCATTTGGATTAAAAATATAATTCAATTAGATTTGCCTTAATTAATTATACCCTTGCTTTAATTCTTTAATTAAATATATGCACGAACAAGTACATCTATTTTATTATCTAATGCACAATTTATTAGTACAAAAATTTTAAATTCATTGCTAATTATATATTAATTATAATTACAATGTATAATGAAATTCGTGGTCATTACATTAACCCTTCTGATTCTTTTAGACAGTTTATCATTACTTGGTGATTCTACTAGTTTCTTTAATAGGTTGACATGAACACAGGCTACTTCACATCCATTATACAGCTTATATATATTGGTCTCGTCATGGTTCTTCATAACAAATTCCTCCCAACAGCAAGTAACCACAACAACCCATTTTAACATAATATGGAAACTTCCATAAGATATTAAACAGAATTATTTATACCTTAAAGCTGGTTTGAAACGAAATGGGTTCCTAGTTGCTGTTCTTCTTCTTCTCCCGAAGTAGGTGATGTAATCCGAGGACATCTACTTCGCCGTTACCACCACTGGGAACTTTACTCACATCTTCCCGATGGCTTCCTTGCTATCTCTCTCACTCACTACACTACCTCTATAATTCGGAGCTCACAATGACTCTCTTGTATCAGTATTGAATAACTCAGCAAACTTTTCCAAGAGAAAACATGGTCTCTATTTATAGGAAATCATTACCCGTTGGTTACTGAGGTTTAGGTGAAAACTTTACCAACCCATCTTTCAGCTATACCTAGAAATCACCACTTTATGTTATACTCGGCAGAGTAGGGTTGATGACTGAGCTTGACATATTATACACACACGCAAAGATAATATATTAGATTAGCCGTTTAACAGTAAAGGACCCCATGCCGGGTCATCTCTGATTTGGGATAATATACTGACTTAACTGCACAGCAACCCATTTCGCCGTTACCACCACTGGGAACTTTACTCACATCTTCCCAATGGCTTCCTTGCTATCTCTCTCACTCACTACACTACCTCTATAATTCGGAGCTCACAATGACTCTCTGGTATCAGTATTGAATAACTCAGCAAACTTTTCCAAGAGAAAACATGGTCTCTATTTATAGGAAATCATTACCCGTTGGTTACTGAGGTTTAGGTGAAAACTTTACCAACCCATCTTTCAGCTATACCTAGAAATCACCACTTTATGTTGTACTCGACAGAGTAGGGTTGATGACTGAGCTTGACATATTATACACACACGCAAAGATCATATATTAGATTAGCCGTTTAACAGTAAAGGACCCCATGCCGGGTCATCTCTGATTTGGGATAATATACTGACTTAACTGCACAGCAACCCATACACTCAATTAGCTATTCTCTCTCCTCCTATTCCACAGCAGGTTTGGGGATTTGTGTCCCAAAAGATTGTCACGTGTTAACTCTTTTAATAAATAATAAATTACACAATTAATTCCAAGTGGGCTCATGCTTTGGACTTCATTTAATATCTAATGGACTCTTATTAAATGACTTGGACTATTATTTAATCAAGTCCATTAATTTAACACTAGCCATTAAATATAACCCAATGATTGGTTACTTAATTTAATTGAATATTTAATTAATGACAACTTATCAATTCTATTGATATTAAAACTTAGGGTTTGTTCACTAATTTAATTAAACTATTAGTGA
The DNA here is from genome assembly GCA_947179155.2 of Hedera helix. Taxonomy (NCBI): domain Eukaryota; kingdom Viridiplantae; phylum Streptophyta; class Magnoliopsida; order Apiales; family Araliaceae; genus Hedera; species Hedera helix. The sequence continues at coordinate 33,958,613 of OX359271.1, read as the reverse complement.
CTCCCTGTAATTAACGCTAGCAATTAATCACATAATCATTTAATTACGAAATTAATTAATCACATAAAAGATTTAAATAACCTCGTAAAACTAACTCATTAGAAATTAAATTAATAATTTAATTAATAATGACGTGAAAATTCTAGGTCATTACAATTATGACAATAACAACAATAACAACAACAACAACAACAACAACAATAATAATAATAATAATAATAATAATAATAATAATAATAATAATGACAATAATAATGACAATAATAATGACAATACTACTACTACTACTACTACTACTACTACTAATAATAATAATAATAATAATAATAATAATAATGACAATAATAATAATAATAATAATAATAATAATAATAATAATAATAATAATAATAATAATAATAATAATAATAATAATAATAATAATAATAATAATAATAATGATAATAATAATGACAATAATAATGACAATCATAATAATAATGACAATCATAATAATAATAATAACAATAATAATTACAATAACAATAACAATAACAATAACAATAACAATAACAATAACAATAACAATAATAATAATAATAATAATAATAATAATAATAATAATAATAATAACAATAATAATAATATATCTTAAATTTTGGAGGATTACTCGGAGAAATTTTTAGTTTGAATTTCCGATGGAGGATAGACTCAATTAATCATCTTTATACTAACTGATAAATTTAAAGACTAAAATTTATCACTATAAAAAATTATTGAAAAGCATATATGCTCAAGTATGTCTTCTAAGTCGCATGAAAAACGTGTTTGAAGTCAAATGTAACTCTTTAATTACCGCAATAAGAAAAAAGTATTCCTTCCGTTTTAAAATATAAGATAACTAGTAATTGTTCGTACCTGAAGATACGATGTAACAAAAAATTAAATTAAAATTTGAAAAATATTTTATTACTTAAAAACGCTTTACAACCTAAAATAACTTACAAATACACATAACAATTACCATAATTCACCACACCTCCATAATAATTAATTTTTCTTTAAAAATAGATATCCAGAAAAATTTAAACATATCTACAAAACTTACAATCATCAATAACAATTATCATAATTCACTACATCACCACAATAATTATTATTATTGTTATTAGTATTGTTATTATTGTTTTTTATTATTATTATGATTATTGTTGTTGTTGTTGTTGTTATTTTTATTAACATAATTATTATTATTATAATTATAATAATTATTATTATTGTTACTATCATTATTATTATTATTATTATTATAATAATAATAATAAATAAATAAATAAAAATAATAATAATAATAATAATAATAATAATGATAGTAACAATAATAATAATTATTATAATTATAATAATAATAATAATAATAATAATAACAATAATAATAATTATTGTAGTGGTGTGGTGAATTATGATAATTGTTATTAATGATTGTAAGTTTTGTAGATATGTTTAAATTTTTCTGGATATCTATTTTTAAAGGAAAATTAATTATTATGGTGGTGTGGTGAATTATGGTAATTGTTATGTGTATTTGTAAGTTATTTTAGGTTGTAAAGCGTTTTTAAGTAATGAAATATTTTTCAAATTTTAATTTAATTTTTTATTACGTCGTGCCTTCAGGTACGAACAATTACTAGTTATCTTATATTTTAAAACGGAAGGAATACTTTTTTCTTATTGCGGTAATTAAAGAGTTACATTTGACTTCAAACACGTTTTTCATGCGACTTAGAAGACATACTTGAGCATATATGCTTTTCAATAATTTTTTATAGTGATAAATTTTAGTCTTTAAATTTATCAGTTAGTATAAAGATGATTACTCGAGTCTATCCTCCATCGGAAATTCAAACTAAAAATTTCTCCGAGTAATCTTCCAAAATTTAAGATATATTATATGATCTTAAGTTAATTAAATTCATCCTAATCATGTCTTTTATCGTAATTTTAAAAATAATGTCTTCTACACACCACCACTTTAATTTGGAGTCTAATTACTAAAGATTATCATTTGGTCCCAACATCTTCAAACCTTGCTATTTCCGGTGAAACTCCTTTAAAAATTATGTGTTGTTTATTGATCTAAATTGCTTAATTTTCAATTCCGAATTAATTATGGTGTATTTATTTCTTTAAGAAAATATAGATGGAACGAAAAGACTATAAATAGTCTCTCTCAAAGTTATATCTATCTATATTATAAAGGGAGGGCGGCGTCTTCTTTGGTCTCTTAGTGTCCTTATTTTATAATTTTAATTATATCCTCTTTTTTAACTAAAAAATTATAATTTCATGGTTATTAAACTCCTTTATTTTTTCTTCCTTATTTTTCTCTAAACTATTCCCATTTTCGCCTCCTATTTATCCTCTTATTTTTTTATTTTTATTTATCTTTCTTTCTTATTTCTCAAGTTTATTCTATTACTTACTTTTTTATTTTATTACTTTTAATTATTCATAATTAAAAATATTTTTTTGTGTGTCCAGATACTAGTATGATAAAAGTCAAATTGATGCATGGTGGTAACCTAGAAAAGACAGATGAATTTGGTGGTTCATTTTCTTAATTGGAGGAAGCAAAAGCAGGTAATAGTCCAATATAAGAATACGACTTGAATCCAAATCAAGTACGTAACCTAGAAAAAAAAAAAAAAAAAATTCAAATCCAAGTACGTAACCGAGAACAAATAAGAAGATGATACCTAGTGAAAATGCATTGAGGCAGTTGGCATATACAACTAAAAAAATAGAGTGGACCAGATATAGTTAAAATGGGCACCATATGGTTGAGAGACTTGAGAGATCATTACTCTATCCTTTATGATACAAAGTGCTGAATATGATAAGACAAAAATGTCTAATGGGCATGCAATAGTGGACCAATTGGCAATAAATAGCCTAGACAAAAATGAAAAAGATATAGTGCTTACTTGTGGCTGCATGTGGCCTTCAAGTTTCGCGTTTGAAGATATAATTCACTAGGAATATATATGCTAGTAATTAGATAAATTGTCTAATTTAGACATACAAAAAATTAAGGAGTTATACTTTAAGAAGCATGAATACTATGACGACTCAAGTGCAAGGGATTCAACATATTTTTAATTATTACTCATTTAAATAAACATTTGATATATAGGGAATTTATCAATTAATGTGAGTACTATTTCAGCAATTAGATCTTAGAATGTTCATCACAATAATTAATGGTTTGGATTTAATTGTACAAGGATCCTGCCGCTAGAGCCTCTAGCGGTAGTGACACTGTTTCCGCTTGACCAATGTTGAGAAAATCGGAGCGGACCGGCGGTCGGACCGCGGTTCGACCGGAACCGGTCGTCTTTCCGGTCCGGTCCGGTCAAAAAATCGGAAATTCAACGGCCCGGTCAAAAATCGGTTGACCACCGGTAAAACCAATAGTTGAACCAGTGACCCGGTTTTCAAGTATTTTTTTTTTTTACAAAAATATTTTTAATAATATTATAACATTATTTTACTATATTTTAGCTTATAAAAAATTAGATATTTTAAAATTTTATTAATTATTAATAATATATTTTTTTATGTATTTATGACGTCACTGCTTCAATAACGGTTCGACCACTGGTTGGACCAGTGACCCATCCACCCGGTAACTTTTTCGGTTCGATGACCGGTCCGATTTTCTAAACATTGCGCTTGACCCTCTAGTGGCAAGGGAAATTACAAAAATACGCCAATCCAATAATTTATTAGTCATTGCCACTATAACTTATAGCGGCAACCCTTCTTCCCAATCCAATTCCATGCATCTAAATAAGCTTGATCTAACAATAGCTCATTAATATTACGTCTATGGCCCCCATTCAAAACTTGTTCAAGCTTCATTACTAGCTCCTCTAGCAATCTGCAAGTTGACAGATATGATTTCCCAAATGCATAAAATTAAAGGATCTAATTATATTTATTTGTGGGCAATTTCCAGCAATAGCAGAACCATATGCTCTGCTCTTGCTATGAATTTTACTTATTTAGGCGGGCTTTTCTCTGTCACCAATCTCTGAAATTCATCCATTACTCTATCGTCTTCCCACACCACGTAAACCCGACTTACCAATCCATATTTCCATTCTGTTAGTAGAGATTCCTTACCCATTTCTTTTATGAAAAACCCATTTGGTCTTACCAGCATTTCCGCTAATTCCAGGTCCTGCAAATTTACAACATTTTATTATAACACACTGCCGCTACAGCTTGCAGCGGCAATATATTCTCCACAAGTTCATGAACAGAGAACTATAAACTAGCAGCAAAAAGAAAATGAATGGAGGACTGCCGCTACAGCATGCACGCAGCAACAATGACTTTGCGTGAGGGTATAATGGCAATTTCGTTAAGAGTGTCATTGCCGCTAGAGGTTCTAGCGGCAGAGTCCTTGTGCAATTAAATCCAAGCCATTATAATTATTATGATGGACGGTCTAAGATCTAGTTGTTGGAATAGTACTCTCAACAATCAATTACTATACATAAATTCTTATATATATATATATATATATATATATATATATATATATATATGCCCGTATAGAGCCTTACCCTCACAAGCCCATTGAGCCACAAATGAGGGCTTTCGAGTACGATAGGCTTGGCTCACTGCTTCATTAATTCCAGATGTTAAATGATATGGTAGTTACCATATCATTTACATATTTATTCATATCAATTACAAATTGATATCCACTTCGAACGTTAATGGAGACAACATTTACTCCGTACAATATTTGAGATAACAGTTACATTCTCCAAAAGAATCCGTTGGGCTACCAGGAGAATGAGGAGAATATGCAGCCAATATAAAAGAAAAAGGAGACAACAGAGGTACGGGTAATAGCATTCTTTCTTACTAAATACTAGCACCTCCATTTTTAATTTTTTTTTTTAAAACATGTACTTACTCTCATACCGGAGGTATCCCTCAGCGGCCCAAGTCGTCAAGCACTTTCTACTTGTTTTCACTATGCAGGTTCATATCCAAGTTGATGGTTGAATGTGTGGACAAATTCGGGTCTGAACATTAACGCTAGAAGTAGAGTCTTCTGGTATTTACTAGAGACCATTCAACCATTTACCAAAAAAAAAAAAAAAAAAAAAAAAAACCCCGCTAGCATGGCGGCACTATTACCATTGCACGGTCACCATAGCAATAAATGTGGAAAGGCACGCTCGCAGTCACATTGATTGATAGATGTTGACAAGTAATGTCGCCAGTAAAAGGTACAAGATCAGAAGAAAGCTATCAAACTCTAGTGTGAAGAACTTGACAAATAGATTGCATATTTGACAAGAGCTGATGACAACTTTTTAAATGAGCAGGAGGCACCTCCCCAACCACGTCGCCATGACTTTAACCATGAACGCGAGACAACCAACGTTTGATCATCAAGTTCTAGAGACTAGGAGAAGAACAAGGTCTCCCTCAAGATATACAAGTGGTGAGCCAGTCAGAAGATAGTGTTGAGGCAGCCATTTTAGAGAAACGTCTCCCATGAGGACCTTTGAGAGACATGCCGGAGTGAAAGGCAGAAAACCTTACTCATCTCCTTTCACCCAGGAATTTGATGAGGCCAAGATTAACAGATCCCTCGAGGTCCTTACCTTGAAAACTTATGATGGAACGTGCGATCTTCGTGATCACACTTACTCATATGAGTGAGTAATGCGTTTCTATGTGTATGATGTTGCAGAGATGTGCCATCTCTTCATCTTCACCTTAAAGAAAACTTCCAGAGAATGGATAGTTGTGTTTCCTCCTAGTTCTATCGATTTGTGGGAAAAGCTGTAGGAGCGATTCCACACATGCTTTGGCAGTAATAAAAGGCATGCGAAAATGATGAATTCATCAATTTAAGCCAAACAAAAGCCAAATGAGTCTCCTCATTAGTACATGAAGAGATTCTGTGAAGTAGTATTTGCAATCCCCACTTTGGACTCAGTTCAGGCGATTTAGTTCCTCACAATGGGCTTAAACGTGGATAGTCTAGTCACCGAATTAAGGAAATCGTCATTAAGGTCTCTCAGACTCTTGCTGAGGCTTTTGACAAAATGGATAAGTTTATAGAGATGGATGTCATATCCGGCGAATCAATTAGCAACCGCCATGTCCAAGAAAAAGAGGAAAACCTTTCCCCAATCAGCTCAATAGGTGTTTGAATAGCCAATGGTATTAGGTCAGATCCCATTACTTTTACCGATGAAGATTATTGCTAAGGCATGGGCACACTTAATGATGATGCACTTGTAATAACTACTCAGGTTGGTACCATAAATATGCAGTAAATTCTTATCAATAATGGAAGTTCGGTCGAAGTGCTTTATGGACATGCATACAATTGGCTATAATTAGGGGCAAAAAGCTAGAGACTTGCAATGAATTACCTCTTTATGGCTTTGGCAATGCTCTTGTCCCAATTACAGGAACAATTGAATTGCTAATAATTTTTGGCACCGCTCCCAAATAGTCCTTCTGGATGGTGAAGTTTTATGTTATAAATGTCGAAAATAAATACAATGCCATCCTAGAAGGAAAACTTTGTCAGTTCTTAGAACGATCACCTTTATCCCCCACTTGAAGATGAAGTTTCCAACAGAACATGGTATAGGTGAAGTCATTTGGGATCAGAATATATCCTGAAGATGTTATCTCTAAACTCTTCAGGCTATTTTTGTAGGGGTCAGCAAATCAAAGTATACTATGAAAATTCAAATGGAACTCTTTATAGAGGGAAGTCCCAAACTGATAGCTATGTCTGTAAAGGAAACTAAGGAGATAGAATTGTATCTGGGTAATCAAAAAAATATAGTACAAATAGGGCTCGGACTATGGCAAATTTCAAAAAATGCCTAATCACCCTTCTTAAGGACTACTCAGACGTCTTTGTATGAACTCCAACTGGCACGCCGGGGATAAATAAAAGAATTGTAGTTCACGAACTGAATGTAAATCCCCATATCAAATTGGTGAAGCAGAAACACCGAAGCATAGCTCTTAAAAGGCATAAGGTAATTGATAAAAAATATCTAAACTCTTGGCACCAGGATTTATATTTGAAATTGATTATCCTAAATGGCTCGCTAATGTAGTTCTCGTCAAGAAACATAACGAAAAGTGGAGGATGTGTATCGGCTATTCCGATCTGAACAAAACTTGTCCGAAGGATTGTCATCCCTTTCTAGACATCGGATAGTTGATAACCTCTACTTTATGCCAAGTCATGCTGAGTTGTCTAAACGTATTCTTCAACTACAACCAGATTAGGATAGAGTCTTAAGACATCCCTAAGATAGTCGTCATTACTCACCTAGCCATACATGTCTACAAAGTTATGTCTTTTGGTCTTATCAACGCTGAAGCCACTTACGAGCATATGATGAACAAGGTGTTTGGGTTCTAGATAGGCAAAAATATGGAGGTTTATGCAGATGACATGATTGTTAAAAGCACGGAGATTGAAGACTCTCAAACCGACCTCAAGGAATGCTTATAAAATTTATAGCATCACAAAATAAGGCTGTATCCTCCTAAGTGTACTTTCTTCCTCGGATTAAGAAATTTTTTGGGCTACATGGTCAGTCGAAGAGGGATTGAGGAAAATCCTGAAAAGATATCGACTATGCTCAATAAATAGCCCTCAAAGAATTTTAAAGAAGTGTAGAGATTAACAGGAAGGTTAGCAGCTCTTAGGCGGTTTGTGGTTACATCTACTAAAAAGTGTCTTCCTTTCTTTAACACTTTAAAAGGAGACCAGAATCAAAAAAAACTTTTTAGTGGTCCGGAGAGTGTTAAGAAGCCTTTGAATAAATCAAAAGGTATATATTCACTCCCTGATATTGCCTCTAGCTATCAGAGCAACTTTAGTCCAGGAGGATTCTGAAGGTTAAAAGCCTGTTCATTACAATAGCCAAGTTTTTCAGGATGCCTAGGTACCCGAATCTTGAGAAACTAGTATATGTATTAATCATCTACAATAGGAAGTTTTAGAAATACTTTTAGGGAGGATCATCATTGTTCTGACTGACCAGCCGCTCAAGAAGATCCTCTATCTGCCCAATATCTCTACAAGGTTGGAGGTATGGGTAGTAAAATTGAGCCAATCAAGTTGGAATTTCGCCCTCGAACAATTGTAAAGGCTCAGGGCCCTCATTGACTTCATCACTAGATGTTTCTTCCCCGAAGGGATAGAACTCGAACAATCTTCTATATTTGATGAAAAACCATTATCCAAAGCCCTCGCCTAGAATTTATTTATAGATGGACCCGCCACGTGGATGAGGAGTGGAGCCGGTGTTATTCTAATTTTTCCTGAAGGGTTCAGAATTCAGCAGGCGATACGATTCAACTCATTGGCTTCCAATAATATTTTTGAATATTTAAAACCCTTTTGGAAGGATTAAAACTAGAATGAAGTCTATAGGTAACAAAATTAATTATCTATAGTGACTCTTAATTAGTTGTTAAACAAGTGTTAAGAGAGTATGAGGCCCGAGAATCACACTTACAAGCTTATCTTCAGCTTGTACATGGCTTGCTTGCTAGTTTTCCTAGGCATCAGGATAATTAAGACTAACAATACAATGGCTGATGTTCTTTCCAAGCTAGTAACTATGTTGATCAGGGACTTCAAGTGGGTTTAGTCTACTTAGAAGTTTTGCAAATCCCAAAGACAATAGACCACAAAGTTTTGGACATTGATCAAAAAGTTTCTTGGATGACACTAGCATCAACTTCTTGAGAAATGATGTCTTGCCCGAAGATAAATCCAAGGCTAGGAGAATTAAGTACAAATATGTTAAGTACTATATTATCAATGACTAGCTTTATAGAAGGTTCTATTCCTCTCCACAGTTCCTCTGTGTGGGCTTAAGAGACGCGAATTATGCCCTTCGGGAGATTCATAAAGGAATATATGGAGATCACTTAGGAGCTAAAACATTGGCGTACAAGATTCTTCAGCAAGGGTATTACTGGTCAACGATGACACAAGATGCAAAAGCTTTTATCAAAAAATGTCATAAATGTCAGCTCTTCACCCTGGTGCCATGTCAACCTCCCGAATAACTCACTCTAGTCTTATCCCCAATTCCTTTTACTGTATGAAAAATTGATATATTGGGACCACTCCCACAGTAAAAAGGGCAATTAAAGTTCGTGATTATGGACTACTTAACTAAGTGGGGAGAAGGCAAGCCCTTGGCCCGTATCTTTAATTCTTGAAAAAATAAGTGGCTTATCAGTTTAGCATTTTTATAGTTCTGGTCTCGATCTGATAATGGGTTACTGTTTATGGGATAGAAATTCGAAGGGTTTCTATAAGAGCTTCACATTCAGCACCACCAAACCTCTATGGCCCATCTATAAGCAAATGGCCAAGTCCAAATTATATATAGAACTCTCCTCAATGGGATAAAGTGAAGGCCAAAGGATATAAAAGGTACGTGGCCTAAAGAAAACTTACATGTCCTATAGGCCTATCGAACCACTACTCGAACCACCATAGGAGAAACCCCATTCAAGTTGTCCTATGAAGCTAAAGCCTTGATACTAGTTAAGATTGGGATTCCTTTATCTAGAGTCCAGAATTTTGACGAGCTTCTCAATAATAAAAGTATTCAGCTAAATTTTAACCTATTAGAAGAAGGTCATGATATTGTAGTACTTATGCTTGTAACATACCAACAACGCACTACATGTCACTTCAATAAAAAGGTCAAAAATAGAACTTTCAAAATGGGAGAACGGGTTTTTCGATAAGCCAAAGCCTTTGCACTTTAGCATTCGTGCAAACTTATGCTTACTTAGAAGGGTCCCTATATGGTTATTAAAGTACTGAAGCTTGGTACATACAAACTTCAGACCATGGATGGAGAGCCGATCTCTAATACATGGTATGATGTTCGGCTCCGTAAAAATTATCAATAGTTAGTTCTATACTTGGTATTTCCTGAGGTTATTTTTAATTGAAAATGTTTCTTCTTCGAGATTAATAAAATGATAGATTTGTTCCAATATTATTGTCTTCTATTTTGATTCAGTACATCACTTATTTTGCTATTTAGCTTTACCTTCAACTTTATCAGATAAGGCCAAGGGGACGGGAAGCCTAAATACTAACATTCTATCAAACAATTATATACACAGAACTCATTGAAGAGAAGAGGATTTTATCAATGTAAATTTTTATTAATGATCGTGTATTTACAAAAGTCAAGGGAAAAATTATAAATTACTCATCAGAAAGCACTATGCCTAACTCTTCGGGGGAGTGCCCTTCTCCCGGACCATTTTCCTAACATACTCAAAGCCTTCACTAAATTCATTAACTATCTTTTGGTTAACCTCTTTAGCATATTCTTCAGACACCTTATATTCGATAATAATTTTCTGGCGTAGATCTGAGAGAATGAGGTTATGTGATATTAGAGTAGAAGAACTTTTCATCCATTCAACTTTCTTTATAAACCAACCCTCGACGACTTTCTAGATGCTAGTCTTTAAGTTTTATAACTACTCGATTTGCTTTTGGATTTGTGTATCCCTCTTTTAGAGGTAGGCATCATGTTTTTGCAACTAATCCTCAAGAATCTTCCTCTTCATCTCCTCCACTTCGATCTTCTCTACACAGCTGATGATGAGCTATTCAACATCAAAATGCGCTTCTCGGGAAGCTTTCAAATCTTCCTTAAACTTTATGAACTTAGTTTCGACCTCCTTCAAATTAACCTTAGCTTTTATTTGCCTAGCTTCGACTTCTTTCAAAGCAAGTTCAGCCTTTATTTTATGTTACTGCACTATTACAATCATGTTCGGCTTTCCTAATAACTTAGAATGACTCCCTATGGTCCTCAAGCCTATTCTGAGATATCTCTTTAGCTTTAGAAGCCTTGACCTTAGCAAGGCCCAGGTGGAGCTCTACCTCATTGCAGTGCTTCATGAGTTTTTCGTAAGCACCAGCCACGCGTATGAGGGTAACAATTTCCTATTCAAAACAATTCAAATGTCAGTAATGGTATAAATGAAAATTGAGAAAAGTAAAAACAGGGGAACAAGAAAGTTACTTGGCTTTGGCGAAGAAATTAAATCTATATGAAGGATTGAAGACTCGCCTTCTCATACTTTGTCTCGTCAGCTAAAAACCTGATGTTTTTGAAAGCTTCAACAATGAAGTCCTTAAAATCAACAAAGCATGAGGTGCCAGTTAGAACCTCCTATTTGGAATTCTTAGTCATCACTCTCTACTTTTTTGGAGGAGACTGAAGGTCCGAAGTGCTCCTGCCCTTAAGAGCCTACCTCTTCTCCTTCCTAACTCCTTTGAAATTCAGAATCATTATCACTTCAACTGGTGGCAACTGAAGAGGTTAATTCGAATCGATTATTGTTGAAAGGCTGGAACTCAGGAGAAGAGGGAGCGGTGCAGCTTTCTTTACAACTTGAGCCCAAGGACTAGAAGTATGTACAAAAGTAGGAACGGGAACATAAACCTTTAGCACATGAGAAAAGGAAACCACTATCGCCTCAGAAGTTGAAGGCACTTTCTTGAAAGGTGGATGTACTGTGGCCCTCTTCTTTGGTTTTTTCGGAGGAGGTGTTGTAGCCTTCTCCTTTAACTTCATAGCTAGCCGAAGCTTCTCAATAGGGGTCATCGGCTTCCTGATTGCCTTTAAAATAACCTCGTTATGAGTTTTCTTTGGCTAATTGGCCGCTACAAATAAGACGAGCAGATGATTAGTAACAAAACAACAAAAATAAAAGCTAACATAATACAAAAGACATACACTCATGATCGAGGATATGTAACAAATCCTAGTCATTCAAAAACTCTTGGTTCCCTTTTATTGAAGGCCTCTTGGGGTATAGAGCCTTGAACTCCCCTAACCTTACCCTACTAATTGTGATGGAGTTTAATTGGGTTCAGTTCAGCTCTACCTAGGGGCCAATCAATTCAATGTCTAGCTAGTCTCTGTACCATCCTTTATTGCTGAAAGGGGTTTTCATCAACACGTCTTTTCCAACTTACCCTTTCTATTTATAGAGGCCTATAGAAAATAACTGAAAAAGGAAATCTAAAGAAGGTTGAATGCTTTGAGAATGACAAAATGTCATAAAGCTATAGAGATGAACAAAAGAATTGGGCACCAATTGGTTCAAATTGAGACTAACAATGTGAATGAGCTCAAGAATGAATGAATGAAGAGGGAAATAAAGGTCAAAAAAGAGTTTCCTAGATATGGCAACCCACCCGCCTCCAGGTTGCTAATACATCTTATTTTCTGGTTGAGGCTTCCTGACCTCATAACACTCTAAAATATAAAACTCTATCATCAACAGTTGCATATCTGCATCTAAGATGTCAGAGGGGGTATTTGCTAACTTATTACACCTTCCCAACATACTTCTTTTGATTTTATGTTTCTACATCCCTAAAGTGTTGTACGACTGAGAGCTTGTAAGTTTGTCCATTTAGAATTTAAGGAATGACCACCGTGACCTCATCCTCAGCAGGGGAAGATAAAGACGGGCCTCGATTCTTGGAAGTGTTATCCATTTAAAAGAAATGTAAGGAAAACAAAGAAGCTTACTTAAATCATAGGAGATTCAAATTGAGAAGGGAGAATCGGTGACGATTTGTAACTCGATGAAAGTTAGGGCTTGATTTTCTTTCTCTTCAAGAACTCTGATTTTGCATAAATGAATGGGCTATAGCCTATTATCTGTATTTAAACCTTAGATTAACGATTTAATAAGTCACAATCCGACTGCATCAAGGGCTTAATTAACCACAATTTGATGATTATAAAGGTGATAGCATACGATTTCCTAAAATAACACATGTACTAGAGGTTTTCCCCTTGCAAACCCAATTGGAATTCCTTACACGCACTGCTGGAATTAAATCGTGGAGCTTTTGACATTAGGCTTCAGATGTTATTTGGGTCAAAGTCCACTTCCTGGAAGTCTATATTAGACTTATTGGGTACCCAATTGGCCCAATTGAAAGAAAAATAAGTTTCTTCTAAGTGTCGCCTTTAGTGTTGATGTCTCCAAACTCCCGAAAGTCTTATATCTTCAATCTTGAAGTATTTGGACTCATGAAAGCCTTATCTCTTCAGTCTTGATGTCTTCTGACTCTCAAAAGCTTTATCTCTTCAGTATTAATGTCTTTGGACTCTCGAAAGATTTATCTCTTCGGTCTTGATGTCTCCAGACTCTTGAAAGCTTTATTTCTTTGATCTTGACGTTCCCAGACTCTCGAAAGCCTTTTCTTTTTGATCTCGAAGTCTCTAGATTCCCAAAAAACTTATCTCTTCGGTCTTGATGTCTTTGAACTCTCGAAAGCCTTATATCTCCGGTACAACAATCTCCAAATTCTCAAAGCCAATCGCTATCGCCTTTTCGGCTCCCGAAACTCTTTTTTCTCTACTCCTTTACCTCATTCAATATGTTGAAGGAGTGGGGGCAATGTTGGGTTGCGTTTTTACTAGCACAAATGGGTTGTCCGTATTAGGCCATACCCTTATAAGCTCATTGAGACTAGCACATGTACATAAGGGCTTTTGAGTCCGATAGGCTTGGTCCACTGCTTTATTAATTTGGATGTTAAATGATATGGCAGTTACCATATCATTTACATATTTAATCATATCAGTTACAAATTGATATCCCCTTTGATCGATAATGGAGACGACAGTTACTTTGGACAATAATTAAGATAGCAAATACCTTCTCTTAAAGAATCTGTAGGACTACCCAGGAGAATGAGGAGAAGAGGCAACCAATATAAAAGGAAAATGAGACAATAGAAGTACAGTAGTAGCATTCTTGCCTACTAAATCCTAACACACCTCTATTATTAAAATATTTTAAAGCCTAAACTTACTTTCACACCAGAGGTATTTCTCGGCCCAAGCCATCAAGCACTTTTTGGTTGTTTTCACTGTGCAGGTTCATGTCCAAGTCGGTGGTTGAATGTGTGAACAAATTTGTATATATATATATATATATATATATATATATATATATATATATATATATGGGAATGATCCATAATATGTATTTGTTATGGATAAAAAATTTACATACATCATCTACAACATCCGTACCAAATATCAACCACTGAGATTAAACCGGAAAATACGGCGTCCACTAGTAATACTAACAAATGGTAAAATAAACACATATCATCTGCTACTAATACTAGTGAACGCTAATCAAAATAAAGATTTGTCCTATATTAAATATAGTTTTGGCCTATTTTACTAGAGTTTAGATATATTAACTAGGTTTTAGGTTTACTAACTAGAGTTTAGGATTTATTAACAAGGTTTTAGAGTGTATTAACTAGGGTCTAGGGTTTATTAACTAAGGTTTAAGGTTTTTAACCCTAAACCCTAATTAATAAATCCAAAACTCTAATTAGTAAACTCTAAACCCTAGTTAATAAACTTAAACTCTAGTTAATATAGGTCAAACCCTGGTTAATAAACTTTAAACCCTAGTTAATAAACCCTAAATCCTGATTAATAAAACCTAAACCCCACTTAATAAACCTTATTTAGTAAACCCTAAATTCTAGTTAATAAACCCTAAATTCTATTAATAATCCTAAACTCTAGTTAATATTGGCCAAACTCGTGTCCACTACTATTAGTAGCGGATGATATGTCTTTTTTTACCCTTCGGTATTAATAGTAGCAGACATCGTTATTGAGTTTCTAATCCTGGTCGTTCCTTCTTATATTCAATGGTATTGATGATGTATACCTTATAAGAATCCATAACAAATACATAATATTGATCATTCCCTATATATATATATATATATTACATGACCATATCAAATTTCAATTCGGAATTATATATATTTAATGTTTTTGCCATATTTGTGTTTTAATTCTATTGTACTGCATATTGTTTATGAGATTTCCAGGAAGGTTACGTTTGCATCATGAAATTAATGTGCATGTATACATTCCAAAGACTTGATGCACCCCAAGTCTAATTTGGATTTATAATACACTTGATTAAATTGAGTAATGTCAGGCGGAGTCTCAAATGAGATTATTAACATGTCATAAAATTTTAATACTATCTAATCGTTAATGAAATATACAGTCAATCAGTCTATAACTTATATATAAAAGTCCGTAAGAAGATAAATTACACATAAGATAATTTGATTTGGATGGTTATTTGATAACTTAGACCTTCCAAATTCATCCTGGTAAAATCTTTTTTGCAATATAGATAGGGACCTAATTTTCGAATTTATTTGGTACATGCAGCCATTTAAAATCAAAAAGCAGAATCTCTAATTGCTAAAATACTTTCATTTAAGAAGAGATGTTCATATATATGTAGACAAAGAATGTCATCAGCATAATTATACTTATATAAATAGCTCTATTTTCCTCCTTTCTTAACCACATCAATCCTTAAATCAACAAATTAATTTAGAAAAGAAAGACAAAAAATTGTTGTTGTTCAGGAAGAAGTTGTGTCTATATTAAAATGGGGATTATGCCATAAAAAGAGCTGATGGTGAAGACAAAGAAAGAAGAAGACATGAAGACGAAAACAATTAAAAAAACTGATGAGGTGAAAACTGTTAAAACTTGAGGGAAAAAATAGATTGAAACTACAGAAAAAGAAAAAAAATAAGTCATTTCTAAAACTAAAATGTGTCTTGTATGGGTTACCAATCTTGTAACAACTAAGAACACATTAATCATTTGAGATTCTAAACTTGATAACCTAGCATTGCTCAATTTTGAATCAGATATATTATAGATTAAAGCCCTTCTTTTTTTTAACTGATCTCTATGACTTTTGTTATAAATTAATCTTAGAAATTAATTTATAAGATTAATTCTATGACTTTTTTAATATTTTAAATTAATCTTTTTTTTTTATGATCTCTATGACTTTTTTTTTAACTGATCATTTGACATTCTAATTCCTTATGTTTTATTATTACAATGATGACTAGCAAATTTTTCTTAGTTTATGTTTTAATTTACAATTGCATTTCTCACTTGTTATAGCTGTTTTTCACGTCCGCTTGCACTCTTGTGCTGGCATATCCGTCTAACTAATTTGTCTGTGTGTTATATCGGTCAACTAACCTGCCTTCACTACAAGTTGCATTATTCATTTCTTTGCAATTAATAACCATAAATATTTCAGATAGCGTTGGCCTACCAGGTTAATATTATATCAATGGAAAAGTCTTAATTTGATATATATTCTAATTGTAATTAATTAAGGAAGTATAAAGAAAACTAAATGAACCACAAAAATGATGAGGGAAAAGTACACGTAAACACGAGAGGATACGTTGTAAACAAATTCACATACGTTATTAATACAATTATTTGATAAAATTTCAAAATTTAGTGAATGGACAATAATTAAATGATAAAAAAAATTAAGATTAATAATAATATAATTAAATCATATGATATGTTAAAAGATATTTTTGATATCTTAATATCTTAATAATTAAATTTGTAATAATAAAATTATCTTATATAAAATTTGTTAAGATATATTATCGTTCATAAATTTGTGACAAAGTAAAAGGTTTGGTAGAACCAAGATAATTTTTTTTTTTAAAAGTTTTTTTTCCCATTAGATATTTAAAAATAAAAAAAACACCTATTTTTCTAACAAGCTGTGATTTCTTTTGAGTACGTTACAACTTTGGATAATATTTAATTGTTATAATTTGGATATTATTTATAGTAATTTGAATAGGAGTGAAAAACAATGAACCAAAAGTTTGTAAAATCAAGTTTGTGCATTTAATTATATAATTGATGTCTCATTTAAACTTCAACTTTGTCCAATAAATAATTACTTTTACATAATATTCCATCCACTTTTTAAATATAGGATATAGTTTAACATTTTCTATTTAATTTTAGATATTTTTAAATTAAAAATTAGTGTGATTCACTTAACTTCTAAACACAATAAAACTTCTAATTAATAGTACTAATATTTTAATAGTTTCCGATTTTCATACTTTTATAATGTAAAACTAAATTAATATATATTAATTTTAAATTTAGAAATATTTTTAAAATAAAAAAAATATTATTAAAAAAAATATTTAATACTCCCTCCATTCCAAAATGAATTATTGGTTTGTTACAAAATATCAAAAAATTTGACTCCATCCGTTCCGTTCTGATTGTGTTTTCAAGGTGAAGTGATCATACATATGATTTCATTATCATAGCGCTTGACCCAATTACTAACACACGAGAAAAAAATGGCATGAGTGGGTACAATCTACTAGACCGCTAACCTACCGAATGTGACATTGTTTATTAAAATTAAAATTAAATGTAATATTTATCGTTACCGTCAAACATAACGTGATTATCATGAGCTTCATTCACTAATGGTACTTAATTATGTTGTTAGCTGTCTGAATCATTGGCGGACCATTACGTAGAGTATTTGTCATGATGCCTGGTCCTAATGACATATCTAATCAAGCAGTTGGGATTTTATAAAAATGGATGGTAGCATGATCGAGCAAAGAGACTAAATACTACTTTCTTCTCTCTTTTTTATCAGAAAAAAAATATTTCATTAAAACCCAAGAGACTAAATACTACTTAATTTTATGTGTTTGCTGACAACTTTATTTATACAATAGGCATCATCCATTTGGACTCTTCTAGAGGGATCGGAGAATCGGGACCGGTCTAGCGACCAATTGATTTTATTTTTTTATTTTTTAAATTTTAAACGACTTGCAAAAATAATTTTAATTTTTTGTAACTAATTTTTTTTACAGAATACAGTAATTTAGGTGTGATTTAGATGCATATAAACAAATAATGTTGACAGACTGTACAACACTATTTGTTTACATGTATCCAAATCACACCTAAATCACTGTATTCTGTAAAAAATTTAATTCCAAAAAATCAGACTTATTTTTTGGGAATCATTTAAAAAAAAATAATAAGTAAACCGATCACTAAAGTGGTCCTCATTCCCCTGTTCCCCAAGACTTTCTGCATCCATTTAAGTAGGCATGATAAATTTTCTCCGTTTTGATAGGTATCGTTTGACTCCGACACTAATGGAACTTGTTTGGGGGAAGAAGTAAAAATTATTTAAATCGGATATGGATTTCACAAAGTTATCAAAACCCTTTTTTTTTAGAAGGACAAAATAAAATTTCTTTAAATTTATCATTTGTAATACATATACGGTGAAACTGAAATGTATTGGCGTCGACTGAACTACAACACAACCTTAATGAATCTAGATAAAATCACCACAATAGAGTACAACATATGCCCACAACAAACAAACGAACATCGTCTATCGTGCCCCTACCATCATCAGTCCTAGCATCGTTACCGCCTCTATCGTCCTCACCATTGTCGCCACCTCCACCATCCTCACCGACGTCGTTGCCTTTACTGCTACCACAAAACTCATCAACAAGGCCATACAAAATTAAAATATTAAGTAGAAATAAACAAATGTAACCATATTTAAATAAGTTGTCTAAGTTTTTTTTTATATAAGTTAGGCAAATGAGCTTCTAACTCAGCCACCAAAACTATGAATCGAGTCTCGTAAGTTGTCACGTGTTTGAAATATATAAAAGGTGTTACGCCTACGGTTTCGTGTTGTTTGGATACCCGAGACGAGTTTTGGTCTAATTTTCCTAAAGTTTTCTAAGTTTATTTTATATAAGTTAAGCAAACAAGCTTTTAACTCGGCCACCAAAAATTCAAATCGAGCCCCATACATTGTCACACATTTCAAAAATATAAGATGTGTTTCACCTACAGTTTCGCATCGTTTTGATGCCCGGGTTGAGTTTTGGTCTAATTTTTTTTAAAGTTTTCTAACTTTTTTTATATAAGTTAGTCAAATGAGTTTCTAACTAGGTCACCAGAACTCCGAAACGAGCCCGGTAAATTGTCACTGTAAGGACCAAAAGTTTCAAGTTACATTATAAATAAAATTGGGACTTAATTTCTAATTAATTACATTATAGTGTGAATTAATTTAAACCTTAACGAGGTGGTTTGATTTTGTTTGATAATATTTGACTATTAAATTAATTTAATTAAGGAAATCTGATGAAGGGTTATTAATTATCGGACTAACCTAAGGTTGTATTTTTAATATCAAAGGATTGATATGTTATTGAACCATAATTAAATATTCAATTAATATTGAATATGGCAAGTCTAATTGAATTATGTAAATTAAATTAAATTTGATTATTAAAGTGTTCCTATAATTATTTAAACAAGTTCAAACAATTAATTAAGTGGGGGACTTGTGAAAATTACTATGTGGGTTGATATTTATTTAAACTAGCCCAAATTATTAAGAAGCTAGTGAATTATTTTAGTAGTCCAATGTTGATGGATCTAAAGAGTATAGTGGCCCAAACAAATTAAATTCTAAGCCCAAACTTTGATCTAATAAGCATAACTTCTAGAAGGCATTAATTTACCAAATTGTGCATTAAAAATAAATCAACAATGGGGCAAATTAGAGAGCATGGCTGGTGGAATGGGATGTCCATGGACTCCAAATTTTATCAATTTGTTTGCTTGAGTTAGTGTATGGAACACTCAATTTATTGCTAGCATTTTTGGAAAAATGTTGAAGTCCAATCTATACATATATATGTTATATGTATAGATTTATACTACTATAAATAAAAGTTAGTTTACTTAAATTAGAGTTTACAAAATTATTGCTAGAGTTCCTTATGTTGTAAGCTAGTGAGTGGAGTGAGTTAACTCGATAAGTTAAAGAAAAAAAAGAGTAAGTTAGTGAGTTTCTTTAGTGAGTCACTACCAAGTCAAGCTAGATTACTTCTAAGGGTGTTCTTGGATGTCATCTAACTCCATCATCTATTTTGGAAAGGAGAAAAAGGTAGCTCACAAGTCAAAAAGGTATAAAAATTCCTTAAAAACCTCAATCTTGGTTTTCTTTTAATTTTTATGACAGAAATATTATCTTTGAGCTCTTTATGCTTGAAATCATGCTAGACATGTTTATATAGGATTCCATGTGGTTTAAATGTGTAATGGTATGAGTTTATGTAGAAAAATCTAGTAAAATACTTGAAAATATTTTTACTGACGAACAAAACTTAGTTTGTTCGAATAAATAACACATTTTGAAATCTACAAATTATTTTTGTGGTTTTATATTTTCTGAGAATATATGGGTAAGTTAAGAACAAAATCTTATTATAATCATGTGAAAATGATTTAAAATGAGCAATATATGAATTTTTGAACTAAAGGACCTCACTATCGAAGGGTTGTGCAAAATAGTCCACTTCATGGTCATTTTTAGTAATAAAATCATGTCTAAAATTACATTTTGATGATGGAATCTTGTAGTTTAGAAAGATAAAAATCCAACAAGACTGATTTGAGGTCAATCGGACTTGCAGATTTCATTTTATTCCAGTTTTAATGAAGTAGGCAAAATCATGAAATGTTAGAAACATTATGCCGATTTTCTGAAAAAAACCGGCCGGTCTGTTTTTTTTTTTAACTTGTGGGATCCGGTTCGGGTCTTTCTAGGCCGGTTCTTGTAATAGTTCCAAAAGAAAAAAATGTTTATAATTTAATAAAGAATATTATAAAATTTAGTTTGGATAATTATGATGTCATTAAGTATTTATTAAAATTAATGATTGATTAATATATTACTAAATAATAAAAATAGTAGATAATTAATTATTATTTTACTACTAAAATCCGTATGAGCACATCTAGGCTTTATTTTTGTTCATATCAAAATAATTCATTTACAAAACTTATAGATCTATATAATAAACATATGGATCTACAAAAATACACCTCTATAATGAAGTCTTCTTTTAAACTACCTAACCAACATGGTTAGGGTTTTAATCAAAACATCATTTTAATCCTATACAAAACATCCATGTGATTAGACACATAACCACCATCAATTATCACATACTACCATTCTTGTATCTTCGATTCCACCATGAACCACCACAGAAATCATAGATCTCCCATAATAAACCTAGATCTAACAATAATATAAGATAGGCTAGAGTTTTTAGGGGTTAGAATACTTTTAAACCTTTCAACGCTTTCTTCTACTTGCTAAGGTTTTAAATGGATGGATGATAGCCTTTGATCATCTCCCTTATTCCATTTAGATCCAACAATAGTTAGATCTTTCTTTCTCTCTTTCTTTTCTCTAGGTTTTTCCCTAGAGCTTTTTCCTCTAGATCTATTTCTTTCTTTCTTCGCTTGCTAAAGGAAAAACGATTAAGTGTTTTCTCTTTCTCTAACATATTAACTAGCAAAATGCATACAAAATGTATATCTATCATACAACACCAATACTTGTCATTCTCTCTCTTTTAAAGCGTGATCCACTAATTAGGGAACTAGGTTTACATTAGGGAAGGATTTAAGGGACTAAAATTTGTGGGAGCAATTTAAGGATTGCTTGGAGAAATACACCCCAATGCCCCCCCCCCTCATGTGATCGACCAAATGGCCTCTTCTAGCCTCAATTTTGTTTTAAATTTTATAATTTATACATTCATATAATCACCTCTCTCTCTCTCTCTCTCTCTCTCTCTATATATATATATATATATATATATATATATATATATATATATATATATATATATATATATATATAATACACCTACACATTGGGCTATATTTGGATTTTCTAATTAATTTCATTTGGGGCTCTTCCATTTGCTTGGCTCAACAATAAATTCTCATTGGGCTACCAACAACAAATAAATTTGGACTAACATTACAAAATGGTAAGGCTAACAATTAACCAAGTGTTGGGCTAGGTTAATTTAATTCATTTGGGCTCATTACTTCCATTGTTTGGGCTAAACAATTTAATCCCTATTTGGGCTACACATTTGACTTAAATATTAAATCCATTTGGGCATGTCTACCACATTTCATTGGGCTCATTCATTTTGCTATATTGGGCCTCTTATAACTCCTACAAATCTTGTCAACACAATTGATACATATAATTCACATTGGAATTAGTTCAATAACTTCTTTGAACTAATTATATAATCCAATTAGACTTGTTATTTTAAATTGCCTACACAAATTAATTCCCTTTGTAATGCCCCCAAATTTGGGTTCTATAACCTCGAGTTTAGTGCTCACAATTCAAAACATAAATAATAACTAAATATATAATCTCCATTAAAATTTAGCGAAAAATACATATTTGTTCCTTATAAAAAGGTAATACAATCTCAAGGTCTTTTAACCTTAACATAAACAAACATATAAGGGTTCACAAAAAATTTACAATATCACATTAAACATTAAAAAGTAAACTACTAGCATGAAACTTCTACTATTTGGTTTTTTTCTTTGCCCGTGTCTTTCTTGGAGCACTCAGGCTTAACTGAAAAATAGATCATGATATAGCAAGGGTTAACAACTAGATTGCTTAGCAAGTTTAAGAATAATAAATACAAGAATGATATATCATGATTAAATATAAATAATTTCTGAGTTTTCAACAATGTAAGGTCAATTCATCAAGCTGGTTATTAATTTTCATAACCTAAGCTTAATTTACACATTCTTCCATTATCTTAACTTTTCTCTAAGTCTTATCTTTCCTTTTATTATTAGATCAAATATATATATAAATACATTCAACCTACCACATTCTGACACAACACAGTATCTTGTAACAATTCCTTTCTATTATTGTTTAGCCGCAGTAAATTATATTTATTATAATTTTCTTATCTATCAAGTCACTAATGTACCTTAAATTAATGACTGATACTCATGACCTCTATAGAGCCCTTGCTACATCAAGAATATCTCTTTACATTTTAAACAACATTAATTCTCATTAACACACTGATTAAATAATAAAATAAATTTAATCACTTCTTTACACTTTCTATTCTTCCAAACTAGATTTTAACTTCTAACTTTTATTTTCTTAACCAAGATTCTAATTTAGAAATCTTGTCAAAAATTTGGGATATAACAACATTAAATTTGTGTTGGTTAGCCGTAGATAACCATCAAGGCAAGTTCTCTATAACTAAACTTGTAATTATTTTTCAAGAGCTATACGTGGGTTAATTATTGGAAATTAATCCACACCAATGTTGTTTATGAATTCGCACATAGTGCATTCGAAGATTAAGGTTAATTTATTCATGAACTATTTAAAAGTAGTCTATGCTAATTATTTAGATAGATCTAGCATGATAAATTCATTCACTTGAATATTATAAAAGTTTATCCAAATCATTAGTTGGGATGAAATCTTATTGTAAAACTGAGAATGAATAACCTTATAAAAGGATTATTTCGAGAAACTGACCATTGCGCAAGATGTCTGAATGTTACGCATATACATGGGGTATAAGAGACCGATCCCCCTGAATACCAAAATAATAAAAGGGTTAGATACATATATGATTTATCTTAAGTATTATTTCATGGTCCTTAGAGGCCACTAGGCAATAAAGACTCCCATAAGTTACGCAAACGAGCTTATAACTCGGCCACGGGAACTTTGAATCGATTCTCGCAAGTTTTCACGTGTTTGAAATATATATAAGGTATTACGCCTATGGTTTCATATCATTTTGATGCTTAGGGCGAGTTTTGGTCTAGTTTTTTTTAATTTTAATTTTTTTTTATATAAGTTGGGCAAAAAATTAAGCTTCTAACTCGACCACTGGAACTCAGAATCGATCCCCATAAGTTGTCACACATTTAAAATATATAAGATGTGCTATATGGCTATGGTTTCACATCATTTTGATGCACGAGACAAGTTTTGGTCTCGTTTTCCTAAATTTTTCTAAGTTTTTTTAATATAAGTTTGGCAAAAGAGGCTTCTAACTTGGCCATCGGAACTACGAATTGAGTTTTGTAAGTTTTGGTCTAGTTTTTCTTAAGTTTTGTAAGTTTTTATTTTTATAAGTTATGCAAACGAGCTTCTAAGCAGCCACGGGAACTCTAAATCTACCCCCGTAAGTTATCACTTGTTTGAAATATATAAGACATGTTACGCCTACAGTTTCACGTCGTTTTGATGCCCAGGGCGAGTTTTAGTTTAGTTTTCCTAAAATTTTATAAGTTTTTTTTCTAAGTTAAGAAAAAGAGCTTCTAACTCGGTCACCGAAACTTTGAAACGAGTCTCGTAAGTTTTCACGCATTTGAAATATATAAGAGATTCTATGCCTATGGTTTCACATCGTTTTGAAGCCCCGGGCGAGTTTTGGTTTCGTCTTCCAAAAATTTTCTAATTCTTTTTATAAAAGTTAAGCAAATAAGCTTTTAACTCGGTCACCTAAACTTCGAATCGAGCCTCATAAGTCTTTACTTTTTTAAAATATATAAGAGGTATTACGCATATGGTTTCACATCGTTTTGATGCCCGGAGCGAGTTTTGGTCAAGTTTTCATAAAGTTTTTAATTTTTTTTATATAAGTTAGGCAAACGAGCTTCTAACTCGGCCAACGAAATTTTGAACACATTTGAAATATATAAGAGGTAATATGCCTATGATTTCAATTTGTTTTGATGGTCGGGACTATGACGACCCCAAATCCGGGTTCCATAACCTCGGGTTTGATTCTCCACTGTACAATACTTACTAACAATTAAATACGTAAATTGCATTTAAACTTCACGGAATAATACAAAAGGTTCCTTATAAAAAGGCTACACTTCCCAAGGTCGATTAACCTTAACATAAACATTACATATCTTAAGGGAATACAAAGGATTTACAAGAAAATTACATAACAGTAATTTAAATCTAGCATGCATCTACTAATCTACGCGTTTGCTTTTCCCTTGCCTTTGTCTTGTTTAGAACATTCAGGTTTAGCTAAAATTAAGTCATGATATAGCAAGAATGACTAACTAAATGGCTCAGCAAGTTTATAAACAACAACATAAGATATATCATGATAAAAAGGGAAATAACATCAGGGCTTTCAATAATGAATAATAATTGTGAAAGAAATCAAGAATTAATGTTTCAATATAAAAATGGATTGACTCTTTACTGTTGAGTGGTCTTTAATGACCATGAACTGCTACTAAGGTAGAACAAACATGTATATATATCTGACACCTCGGAAAACGGGACACTTGAGGGGATCAGTCCTTTTATGTCCTATGTATATGCATAACATTTAGATTTCTTGCGCAAATTCGATTTCCCGACAAATAAAAATCGTCGTTAACTAGGGTTGTTCATTCTTAGTCTTACTATAAGAATCTGCACCAACAATCGGTTTGGATAAGCTTTTAAAATATTCAATTTGAAGAATTTAAACATGCATTGTCTAGCCGAAACAATTAGCTTAGACATTCTTAAACAGTTCTTGAATTAATGAACTATAACATTTGTAAAAACACTAAATGCGAATATAATAACAAATAATGATGTGGAATAATTTTAGATAATTATTCCACTTTAAGCTCTGTCAAATAACCACGAGTGTAGATACTTGCTCAATAATAATTGAATTACTTAATGTATTTACAATTGAAGAAAACTTGCAACAATAAATACAAGTTAGGGTTAAGAAGAAACTTGTCTTGTGCGTGGTCTACTACTAACCAATTCAATTTAATTCTCTTTAGATAGACCTAACAATTAATCAAGTTGATCTTCAAATTAGTAACATATACGCATTCATATGATAACATCTATACATGTTATACCTAACCACATAATTAAATAATTAAGTGTATATTAAACACTTAGGAAATATTATCATTACATGATAATATTTCAATCACATATAACCTATATTTATTACTTAACATAGTTCACATTCTTATCTAACATTATTAACAATTTAATAGTATTCTATTAGTCTTATAATATTATTAACCATTTAATAATATTCTATTATCCTTCTAATATTATTAATCCCTTAATAATATTTTATTAATCTTCTAATAATATTAACCATTTAATAATACTTTATTACATTATTAATATTATTAATTATTTAATAATATTTTATTTAATATCTAATATTATTAATCATTTAATAATATTTTATTATCTTATTAATATTATTAATCATTTAATAATATTTTAATTATTATCTAATATTATTAATTATTTAATAATATTTTATTCATCTTTTTATATTATTAATCATTTAATAATATTTTATTCATTATCTAATATTATTAATCATAATATTTTATTCATTTACTAATATTATTATTTATTTAAATAATATTTTACTGACTTATTAATATTATTACCCATTTAATAATATTTTAATTTCTTACTAAAATTATCAATCATTTAATAATATTTAATCACTTGTTACTATTATTAACCATGTAGTAATATTTTAAAACTCTTTAAATAATACCAAAAGTTAACTTTTAAATTGGGTTAACCTTAGCATTTAATTTAAACATTTAGCTAACATTTAGACTTCATATATATTAGTTTAATATCCAAATATATTCATTTTACACCTGTTTCAACTTAATTTTTTAAAGAAAACTCAACCTAGATCGACTTGACTTGACCCAACCCAGACTGTCCAAACACTGCTCGACAGTGTGTTCTGGCGTAGCTGCGTCAGGACATTCTGTTCAAAAGTCAATTTTTTTGACTGCTCGACCCTTCGACGCTCCGATAGCCATAATTTCTTCATTTTAAAATATTTTGAAGTGATTCTTGAGTCCATTCTTATCAAAATTTCCCCTTCTACAACTTCTCTTCAGATCACCAATCCAAATTCCATACGAAACTAGACTCAAAACTGTTCACAAGGTAACCTAGGGTTTTAAAATCAACATGCTTTGAGGAAAAATCCATAACTTCTTTGTTTTTCCACTTTTTTGAAAGATTCAAGTTGGGTTTTCTTAAAAACTCATAGAGGTAACTTTTTAGCCATAGAAATCATTTTTCCAACATGTACATTTCAAACTACAGCATTAAACATTTCATGCTTCGTTAGGGTTTTACCGGTAAAGTTCAATATGAATATTTTTACCATTTTTATATGTTCCACACATACCAACACATGATATAAACAGATCAAACCATGAATATACATATATAACATAGTTTAAGACTTCTAGACCATTAAAATGAGTTTTGATCAGTTAAAAATAGATTTTAACTATTCAAAATCATTCTAAACTACAAAAATGAAATAAAGAGAAGTTAGAACACTTTTAAACCTTTGTGACTTATGTGCTCTTCTTCTTCTCCTACCAAAGTATGTGATGATGCTACTTGATATCCACCAAGACCTTCCTCTTGCTATTTTTCACCCTTACAAGTGTTTTATCTCAAAGGCTCTCTATTTTCTCTCTTGTATTCTCTAGGAAATGAGCTATCAAACTTGGCTCAAGTGTGGAGTGTCTTATTTATAGCACTCTACTAACACTTCATTAAGTTTCCTAATTCACCAATGTTGGTGAAATTAAGGCTTAAGTGAGCTTACTATAGATGGAATGACTACATGATGGACATATGGAATGACTAGGGTTGTTGTACCACTTTGGACTTGTGTGAGTTTGAAGCAACATTGCAAAATCAAGCAACTCATGTGGGCCCCCCTTCAAATCTCAGTAAAATGGCCATTTTTGGCCTATTTTTCCTTTATTTTTTATAGCTAAATTATGCATATATATATATATATATATATGTGTGTGTGTGTGTGTGTGTGTGTGTGTGTGTGTGTAATTTTTTACCAATTTTGACTTCCTATTGGGCTCCACATTGGACTTTAGGATTAAATATATTGGGCTCCTCCATTTAATTTGGTTCGACTCAATTTAAATAACACATTGGGCTAACATTAAATAATCTATGTTATATTTAATTAAATCAAGCATTAGGCTTGTTTAATTAATTACATAGGCTAAGTTTTAATTAATTACATGGGCTATTAGGTTAATTTAATTGACCTAGTTTAATACCCCATTTGGATTTAAAATATAATCCAATTAGACTTGCTTTAATTAATTATAACACCTTGCTTTATTTCTTTAAATAAATATACACATACACAAGTACATTCATTTAATTATTTAATGCATAATCAATTATTACAAATAAATTTAAATTCATTGTTAATTATTTATTAATTATAACTACAATGTCTAATGAAATTCGTGGTCATTACATTCTCCCCCCTTATAAGAATTCCGTCCTCAGAATTACAAGTTAAACGACTCAAAAAGATTTGGATAATTAGTCCTCATCTTTTCTTCAAGCTCCCACGTAGCTTCTTCAACATTGTGGTTCCTCCAAAGGACTTTGACAGAATGTATAACCTTATTTCGTAGTTTCTGCTCTTTCCTATCTAGTATTTGGACAGGAATTTCTTCGTAAGATAAGTTTTTCTCGACTTGTATTGGCTCATAGGATATGACGTGCTTGTAGTCTGGCTTATATGGTCGTAACATAGACACATGAAACACATTGTGAATATGCTCTAGTTCAATAGGTAAAGCTACCTCGTACGCCACTTCTCTTACTCTCTTCAGTATCTCGAACGGTCCTATGAACCTCGGACTCAGCTTCCCTTTTTTTCCAAATCGGATCTTCCCTCTCCAAGGAGATACCTTCATAAACACAAAACTCTCTACCTCGAAGTCTCGTTTCTGTCGATATTGATCGGCGTATTTTCTCTGACGGTCTTGAGCTGCTACTAGTCGAGCTCTTATTACCTTGATAATTTCTACAGTCTGTTGAACCAATTCTGGCCCCAACAGTCGACGTTCTCCTACCTCATCCCAACATAGAGGCGTTCTACATTTTCTCCCATATAAAGCTTCATAACGCGGCATGCCTATGCTTGCATGATAACTGTTGTTGTATGCAAACTCAACTAGTGGTAGATGGTTTTTCCAACTGCCCTTGAAATACATCACGAAGGCCCTGAGCATATCTTCTAATGTCTGAATTGTTCTCTCATTTTGCCCATCAGTCTACGGATGATAAGCTGTACTCATTCTTAACTGCGTCCCCAATCTATCCTGAAGACTCCTCCAAAATTTTGACGTGAAGCGCAGATCTTTGTTTGACACAATCGATACCGGCACCCGATGTCTTAAAACTATCTCCTTGATGTACAGTTTAACCAACTGATCTAAATTGAACTTAATTTTGATCGGCAAAAAGTGCGCTGACTTTGTTAGTCGATCCACAATCACCCATATAGCGTAGTACCCCTACTGTGTTGCCGGAAGTCCTACCACAAAATTCATTATGATATGCTCCCATTTCCACTCAGTAATTTCTAACGGCTGTAGTAATCCGCTTGGTCTCTGATGTTCGGCCTTTACCCTCTGACAAGTTAGGCATCGACTAACACATTCTACAATCTCCCTTTTTAAATTCGGCCACCAAAAATGCTTACGAAGATCTTGATACATTTTCGTACTCCCCCGATGTATCGAGTATCTCGTACTGTGAGCCTCTTGCAAAATCTCCTCTCGTAATTCAGGTACTAGCGGTACCCAAACATGATTCTCAAACCTTAGCAATCTCATGCTATCCACTTTGAATTTGACCTCTTCTC
This sequence comes from Hedera helix, assembly GCA_947179155.2. Classification (NCBI taxonomy): domain Eukaryota; kingdom Viridiplantae; phylum Streptophyta; class Magnoliopsida; order Apiales; family Araliaceae; genus Hedera; species Hedera helix. The sequence goes on along the minus strand of OX359271.1, from coordinate 33,928,942 downwards.
CTTCGGTCATCCTCTTCCTTATTCTACCACACTCTTCAACTTTGTCTTGAGCCTCTTTCACCTTATCTAACAAGGTTGGGCTTGCCTCCACTTCTATTGACTCATTTGGATTTTTCACCTCCAACTCTATTCGAACCATCTCTTGAACCAATTGTTCCTATTCTGTCAACATGAACAACTTCTCCCTGTTCTTTCTACTTAGAGCATCTGCTACTACGTTGGCTTTGTCGGGATGGTATAGAATTTCACAATCATAGTTTTTGATCAATTCTAACCATCTCTGTTGCCTCATATTTAACTCCTTTTGTGTGAAGATATACTTCATACTCTTATGGTCTATGAATATCTCACATTTCTCTCAATATAAATAATGTCTCCATATCTTCAAGGCAAACACTATTGCTGCTAGCTCCAAGTCGTGGTTAGGGTATCCATTCTCGTAATCCTTTAATTGTCTTAACGCATACGCAATGACCTTGCCGTTTTGTATAAACACACAACCTAGTCCCTTGTGCAATGCATCACTATAGACCGTAAAACCTCCTGTATCGTCTGGTAAAGTCAACACAGATGCTTTACTAAGTCTCTTTTTTAACTCCTGAAAACTTTTCTCACACTTCTCCGTCCATACATATTTCACCGTCTTCCTTGTTAAATTAGTCAACGGTGTTGCTATCTTTGAAAAGTCTTGAATGAATCTTCGATAGTAACCTGCTAACCCTAAGAAACTTCTAACTTTCGTCGGCGTCCTTGGTTGTTCCCAATTCATCACCACTTCTACCTTTGTTGGATTTACCGAAACTCCCTCCTTGTCAATAACATGACCAAAAAATTGAACTCTCTCCAACCAGAATTCACACTTTAAAAATTTAGCACACAATTGTTCCTTTCTTAATATCTCTAACACCAATCTTAGGTGTTCGGCATGCTCCTCCTCCGTTTTGGAATAAACCAAAATATCGTCAATGAACACAACTACAAATTTATCCAAGTACTGCTTGAATATTCTGTTCATCATGTCCATGAATGCGGCTGGCGCATTCGTTAGTCCAAATGACATCACCAGAAACTCATAATGACCGTATCGAGTTCGGAATGCCGTCTTGGGTACATCCTCCTTGACTTTCAACTGATGATAACCAGTCCTCAAGTCAATTTTTGAAAAGTACTTTGCCCCTTTTAATTGATCAAAAAGATCGTCAATTCTTGGCAACGAGTACCTGTTCTTAATCGTCACCTTGTTCAACTCCCTATAATCCATACACAGTCTCATCGATCTATCATTCTTCTTTACAAACAGCACAGGTGCTCCCCATGAAGAAACACTAGGCTGGATGTACTTTCTATCCAACAACTCTTGCAAACTGAACCATCAACTATTTAATTTCTACCGAAGCCATCCTATATGGTGCCTTCGATATTGGTGTTGTCCCCGGTACTAAATTGATTACAAATTATATCTCTTTATCTGGCGATAAACCTGGCAGTTCACCTAGAAAGACATCCATGAACTCTTTAACTACTGATATTTGCTCTATTTCAGGATTTACCATTTGTGTATCCACTACGTGAGCCAAATACCCTACACAACCTTTCTTCAACAGCTTCTTGGCCTGCAACATCGTCAAACAAGAAGATTGTCTTGACGACTTGCTGCCATAAAATATGACCTTAGACTTGTTCAGGGTCTTAAGGTGTACACTTCTTCTGGAAATCAATTATCGCTCTGTGGTTAAACAAACAATCAATTCTAAGTATAACGTCAAACTCCCTCAAACGTATCAAAATTAAGTTCACATTCAACTTCTGACCCCCGATTTCAACACAACAGTTTCTATGTATATACTTTACAGGAATCGCGTCTTTATTAGCAACTTCTATGTTCATTGGGCTATCTAGTTTTTCTCTAGCCAATTCTAACCGTCTAGCAAAATTATTAGACACAAATGAACAGGTAGCACCCGAATCAAACAATACATAAGTATTCATATCATTGATCGGAATAATACCTGACACCATGTCTATTGATTCTACGGCGTCTTGCACCTTCATGTTGAAAGTCCGTGCTACTGGTTTGTTCTGTTGCACCGGGCCTCCAATGGTGAGCTTGTTGTTGTTTCCCTTAAAGCCAGTACTTCCTTCGCTATTCTTCCTCTTCGGACAATCCTTGAACTGATGGTCCATGGCTCCGCATGAGAAATAACCCTTCCTCTTAGGTGTGGGATAATTAGGAGTGATGTGCCCTTCTTGCCCACAATTGTAGCAGACGTTCTTTCCCCTCATGCACTCCCCCGTGTGGTTCTTCCCGCACTGACTGCATTTATTTGCTTTCTTCGATTCACTCCCTTGAAGTGTCCCTGAACTGTTGTTGTTGTTGTTGTTGTTGTTCCATTTGCGTTTGTTCGAGTTACTACTCCCGCTGTTACCTTCTCGATTTCCTCCTTCATTCCTTTTCTTGTTCCGTTCCTGATTGTGTTTTTTTAGGGCTTCATTTCCCCCTTCAACTATGATAGCTTTCTCTAGCAAGGTTGCGAAGTTGGTAATCTAGAGAACGGCTACTTGACTGTAAACCCATGGCTTCAGTCCCTATTTGAATCTCCTTTCATGCCTTGCTTCAATGTCCACCTGATGTGGAGCGAATCTTGTCAATTCATTGAACTTGGCGGCGTAATCGGATACTGCCATGCTACCCTATTTAAGTTCCAGGAATTTAACTCCCATCCTGACTTATATGCTTTCCAGAAAGTAATTCTCTAAGAATACCTCCTTGAATCGCACTCATGCGATAATTCCCTCTTCTGCTCTACTTTTGTTTGCCTTCCACCAATGGTTGACCTCCCCTTTCATCATAAAGGTAGCAAATGAGGTCATTTACTCATCCGCTACTCGTGCAACCTCGAAGACCTTTTCTATTTTCTCGATCCAGGATTGCGCTTCTATAGGATCCGTTGTGCCCTGGAATTCAGGTGGTCCTATTAGTTTGAAATCTTTGAAGTTAGCTAGTGGAGCGGTAGGGTTTGGTGCTCCAGCAGCATTCGCGTTACGTCCGTGGAATGCTCCCATTAGCATTTCCACAAAATCTTGCACCGGATTTGGCGGCACCCCTCCTACATTAACTGACTCTTCCGATGGTGGTGGGGGTAGAGGTTGACTTCTTCTATATGGCGGCATTTTCTGTATAGAAAAAATTTAAATCATAAAAATTATTTCATCTTTTTACTTACGTTTTGTAGCTTAAGCATTTTAACTAAAGTACAATTAAGCATCTCGACATATATAAATATAAATAGATCTGCATTTATATTCATATGCTAAAATCATAGTGCATATCACTTTTACATCATAAGCATACTACTATAAATGCCACTAACTCCGATAATACAAAAAAGACGGGATCTAACATAAACATATTCCACAACTTCATAGAGCTGGGATTTACAATATACTAACCCTCTATCAAAACAAAATTTGGACTTCTACTGCATCTATGTACATACAACATAAATCAAACTAATACAACTAACAGCGCATCCCTCGACGAACTGCATCGTCGTACTCCTCATCTCCAATAGCCCTCACCACACTCCTGCTGATGGTGTGCATGGTCTGGCCCTCCTCAGTTGGGTAATAGTATAACCTACTCTAGAATCTATCGAATGATGAGCAATAGACATAACTGAGCATGTCTATCTTCACCCTCTTCTCTCTGACCTTATCCTCTAGCTCTAGCACCTACCCATGAGCTTCATCCATCTGGATCTCCATATCAACCCTCGCATCCACTGCCTGCTGTAACTGGCCTCTCATGGCCTCCTTCTCTGCCTGCGACTGTTGAATCTTCAGCTCAGCTGCTGCAAATCTAGCTTCCATCTCAACCATCCTCGCCTTCAGCTCCATGTTCTCGCCAGAGAACATATAAGTTGTGTCCTTATACTGGTCCTCTATCTGCTGATGAATCTGGTTCTGCTCCTCCAGGTGCTGAACCCTATCCTCTAACTCATTGTTCGCCGTAGTCAACGTATCAATGATGTCGCTGGCAGTGGTGCCTATGCCATCAGCGTACTCTGCTGGCTCCTCGTCCTCAAACTCCTCGTCGTCGTCGCTATAGGGTCTCATCACTCCGCCCCTGACTGGATCCTCATGGTCTCCCTCCTTGAGATCTGACTCTAGCTCCTCGATAGATGCAGGCACCAGCGATTGTGCAGTATCCATATGGATATCCGTGAAGATCACCTCCTCCATAGCAATACCAGACTATCCTATCTTCGTCATCCTACAATAACACATGTCAGTACAGCAATAAAATATATTCATTGATGAAATGAAATGATATTTTACCATGTACATCTCGGCTCGATGGATTTTCTCAATCCATCCTAAAAAATACACAATTATGATGAATCTCCTCGATTCATCTTCTAACGCACTCGATATGAGTGTAGTACTAAGGTTATAACTTAGGTTTCGCAATCATAACATTTTTAACCTACAACTATGATACCAACCTGTGACGACCCCAAATTCGGGTTTCATAACCTCGGGTTTGGTTCTCCACTGTACAATACTTACTCACAATTAAATACATAAATTACATTTAAACTTCGCGGAATAATACAAAAGGTTCCTTACAAAAAGGCTACACTTCCCAAGGTCGATTGACCTTAACATAAACATTACATATCTTAAAGAAATACAAAGATTTACAAGGAAATTATATAACAGTAATTTAAATCTAGCATACATCTACTAATCTACGCGTTTGCTTTTCCCTTGCCTTTGTCTTGTTTAAAACATTTGGGTTTAGCTGAAATTAAGTCATGATATAGCAAGAATGACCAACTAAATGGCTCAGCAAGTTTATAAACAACAACATAAGATATATCATGATAAAAAGGGAAATAACATCAGGGCTTTCAACAATGAATAACAATTGTGAAAGAAATCAAGAATCAATGTTTCAATAAAAGAATGGATTGACTCTTTACTGTTGAGTGGTCTTTAATGATCATGAACTGCTACTAAGGTAGAACAGAAATGTATATATATCTGACACCTTGAAAAACGGGACACTTGAGGGGATCAGTCCTCTTATGTCCTATGTATGTGCATAACATTTAGATTTCTTGCGCAAATTCGATTTTCCGATAAATAAAAATCCCCTTTAACTAGGGTTGTTCATTCTCAGTCTTACTATAGAATCCGCACCAACAATTGGTTTGGATAAGCTTTTAAAATATTCAATTTGACTGCTCGACCCTCCGACGCTCCGACAGCCATAATTTCTTCATTTTAAAATATTTTGAGGTGACTCTTCAGTCCATTCTCATAAAAATGTCCCCCTCTACAACTTCTCTTCAGATCACCAATCCAAATTCCAAACAGAACTAGACTCAAAACCGCTCACAAGGCAACCTAGGGTTTTAAAATCAACATGCTTTGAGGAAAAATTCATAACTTCTTTGTTTTTCCACTTTTTTGAAAGATTCAAGTTGGGTTTTTTTTAAAACTCATAGAGGTAACTTTTTAGCCATAGAAATCATTTTTCCAACTTGTACTTTGTAAACTACAACATTAAACATTTCATGATTCGTTAGGGTTTTACCGGTAAAGTTCAATAGGAATATTTCTACCATTTTTATGTGTTCCACACATACCAACACATGATATAAACACATCAAATCATGAATATACATATATAATATAGTTTAAGACTTCTATACCATCAAAACGAGTTTTGATAGGTTAAAAATAGATTTTAATCGTTCAAACTTATTCTAGACTACAAAAATGAAATAAAGAGAAGTTAAAGCACTTTTAAACCTTTGTGACTTGTGTTCTCTTCTTCTTCTCCTACCAAAGTATGTGATGATCCTACTTGATATCCACCAAGACCTTCCTCTTGCTATTTCTCACACTTTCAAGTGTTTTCTCTCAAAGGCTCTCTATTTTCTCTCTTGTATTCTCTAGAAAATGAGCTAGCAAACTTGGCTCAAGTGTGGAGTGTCTTATTTATAACACTCTACTAACACTTTATTAAGTTTCCTAATTCACCAATGTTGGTGAAATTATGGCTTAAGTGAGCTTACTATAGATGGAATGACTATATGATGGACATATGGAATGACTAGGGTTGTTGAACCACTTTGGACTTGTATGAGTTTGAAGCAACAATGCAAAATCAAGCAACCCATGTGGGCTCCCCTTCAAATCTCAACAAAATGGCCATTTTTGGCCAATTTTTCCTTCTTCTTTTTTTAGTTAAATCATGCATATATATATATATATATATATATATATATATATATATATATATATATATATATATACATGTGTTCAATTTTTGACCAATTTTGACTTCCTATTAGGCTCCATATTGGACTCTAGGATTAAATATTTAGGCTCCTCCATTTAATTTGGTTGGGCTCAATTTAAATAACACATTGGGCTAACATTAAATAATCTATATTACATTTAATTAAATCAAGTATTAGGCTTGTTTAATTAATTACATGGGCTAAAGTTTAATTAATTACATGGGCTACTAGGTTAATTTAATTGACCTAATTTAATACCCCATTTGGATTTAAAATATAATTCAATTAGACTTGTTTTAATTAATTATAACACATTGCTTTATTTCTTTAAATAAATATACACATACACAAGTACATTCATTTAATTTTTTAATGCACAATCAATTACTACAAAAGTTTTAAATTCATTGCTAATTATATATTAATTATAATTACAATGTCTAATAAAATTCGTGGTCATTACAGGGACGAGTTTTGGTGTTGTTTTCCTAAAGTTTTTCAAGTTTCTTTTTATATAAGTTAGGAAAACGAGCTTCTAACTCAGCCATTGGAATTTCAAATTAAGCCCCATAAGTTGTCACACGTTTGAAATAGATAAGAGGTGCTACGCCAATGATTTCGCTTCGTTTTGATGCCCGTGACGAGTTTTTGCCTAGCTTTCCTAAAGTTTTTAAAGTTTTTTCTATATAAGTTAGAAAAATGAGCTTCTAACTCGGCCAACAGAACTTTGAATTTAGCCCCATAAGTTTTCACAGGATTGAAATGTATAAGAGGTTCTAGGTCTATGGTTTCACGTTGTTTTGATGTTCGGTGCGAGTTTTGTTGTAGTTTTTCTAAATTTTTCTAAGTTTTTTTTTTATATAAGTTTGGCAAAAAAGCTTCTTACTCATCCACCAGAACTCGAAACCGAGTCCCATAAGTTGTCACGCATTTGAAATATATAAGAGGTGCTACCCTACAGTTTCACATTATTTCAATGCCAGGGGCGAGTTTTGGTCTTGTTTTCTTAAAGTTTTCAAAGTTTTTTTTGTATAAGTTCGACAAATGAGCTTCTAACTAGGCCACCAGAACTCCGAATCGAGCCTCGTAAGTTGTAAAGTGTTTAAAATATATAAAAGGTGCTATGTCTACAGTTTCGTATCGTTTCAATGTGGGGGCAAGTTTTGGTCTTATTTTCCTAAAGTTTTTGAAGTTTTTTTTATATAAGTTAGACAAATGAGCTTCTAACTCGACCGCCAGAACTTTGAATCGAGTCTCGTAAGTTGTCACGTATTTAAAATATATGAGAGGTACTACGCCTACGGTTTCACATCGTTTTGATGGCAGAGGCGAGTTTTGGTCTTGTTTTCCTAAAGTTTTTTATGTTTTTTTTATTTAAGTTAGGCAAATAAGCTTCTAATTCGGCCACTGGAATGCCGAATGGAGCCCCATAAGTTGTCACCCATTTAAAATATATCAGAGGTGCTAGGTCTACAGTTTTGCGTTGTTTTGATGCCCAGGGCTAATTTTGGTTTACTTTTCCAAAAGTTTTCTAAGTTTTATTTATTTATATAAGTTAGGCAAAAAAATGTCTAACTTGACCACTGGAACTCTGAATCAAGCCCTATAAGTTGTCACATATTTGAAATATAGAAGAGATGATACGCCTACGATTTTGCTTCGTTTCAATTCTCGGGGTGAGTTTTGATCGTGTTTTCCTAAAGTTTTTTACGTTTTTTTTATATAAGTTTGACAAACGAACTTCTAACTCGGTCACCGGGACTCCAAATCGAGCCCCATAAGTTTTTCAAAAGTTTGAAATATATAAGAGGTGCTACGCCTATGATTTCACGTCGCTTCCATGCCCGGGGCTAATTTTGATCTAGTTTTTCTAAAGTTTTCTAAGTTCTTTTTTTATATATAAATTATGCAAACGAGCTTCCAACTCGGCTACTGGAACTCCGAATCGAGTCTCGTAAGTTGTCACAAGCTTGAAATATATAAGAAGTGTTACGCATATGGTTTTGCATCGTTTCGATAGCCAGTGCGACTTTTGGGACTCCTTAAATGCCTAGAATCTTATTATTCTTTTGTCCTCTTGTAGCCTGTAGCCAATCATCAATCTCCTCATCTTCACGAGTGGAGGGATTGATATGTAGATTTTATATCTATTTATTAGATATTTTTATGTTTAATTATTTGTGAATTTTTAAGTATTTTTAGTGTTTTAGGTAATTTATTTAATTTTATGCATTTTTATTATTTTTTATATTTTTATATTATTTTTGTAGGGAAATTGAAACTGATGGCAAAACGGTAATTAAATGGATACTGGTGGCAATTTCGTAATTATTGCAGCTTTGTACCGGCTCGTAAGGTGCGAATGTATTAGGAAACTAGATAGACTGTGCAATGTTTGGTTGTGGCAAATGGTCAGTACTAGCAACAAAACAGCGTCATGTAAAGGATTGAACAATGCAGCTTTCTCACCATGTGCGGTTGGTTAATGTAACAGTCTCGTGACGATGCGGAGCAGGTGTGGTTGTTGCTACCTCTTTATTGCTTTCTTTCTACTTTAACCGTGTGGGTCCCACTCCTACATTATTTCAACAGATTTCCCAGGTGTGTTGCAAGAGTGAAATATGTTCAGCATGCGTTGGTTTTCCAATTTCCGTGAGGGGTTCCAGCTAAATGAAGCAATAAATTAAATAATTGAGGAATCCAATTGTAATTCGGAACGAGATTAATAAAATAGAAATTTTATATTTATTTTATTTGTAATTTCTTTTAAGTTTTGGGATAAATTATGCACTCTATAAATAAAGACCATTAGTCATAATTACTCTCTCTCGGAGGTTTCTTACATCTCTCTCAATTCTCGTGTACATTATTTTTATTCTTCTATTACAAGTAGCTAGTTTTTCTTATTCAGTTCTAAGGGGATGTTGAACCCTATTTTCGATTAATGATTTAATTAAGTTATTATTATTTATTTCTTCTTATATTAGATTTATTCTTGATAATCTATATTAATTGTTGAATGATATTTATTTTGGTTGATTTAATAATATCCTGTTGAATTGATCTAATTGTTATCATCTGCTTGATTAAGGTATTGTATTAAGCAAACGATATTGTATTTGATCATAAGTAGTGATTAGTAATATTTGATTGTAGTCAAGCTTTTGAATATTATTATGGTTATCAAGAAGGTAAGTTAAATAATCTGCGATTATGTGATTGTTGCTTAAAATAATCTTATTCCCTAATTCTTAATGTTACTGTTATATTAAATCTAGACTAATAGTTCTAGGTTGTATGATAGTTAGGGTATAGTGGGGGCGATTGTCACATTAGATTTAAAACCTAAGAGAAATTTCGGGTAATTAACGATTATTGTTACCTATGGTTATTAATTTCATTGAAAAGATAAATATTGGTTAACTTGATTATATTATTAATAGTGAAAATGTGATACTGAATTGAAGAATTGAAATCTTTAATTTATTAGTTAATTTTATTAGTTTACTTTTGTTTATTTTGTTAATTATAATTAATTCAAAACCCCCCATTCTAGTTTACATTACATAAAAATAAATTAATCATTCTATATGGGATCGACTCTTACTTACACTACTGCATTAATATTTTTCAAAGTAACAATTTATTTTTGGTTGCTTGTGACAACTTCCAAATTTTGGCGCCGTTACCGGGGAGTGATTCTAATTTATTTTTGTGCTTTTGTAAACTTTATTTTAATTTAGTAATTTTTCTTAGATTTTATTTTTATAGTTTTTTGTAGTTTAATTGAGTTATGCAAGATAAGGATGGAAGTCATGATTGATTATGTTAATGAGATAAACATTTCTTCTCAAGAGTAACAAACTGATAGTCTAACTTCTTTTGTTTATCAAATGGCTATAGGTACTTATAGGATTTGTGTTGTAATAGGGCACCCAACTGATATGTGCCTAATGCTTCGAGAGGAGCTCGATGAACAAGTTAATGCAACTGATGGTTTCCTTGGTCAATCAGAAATGATATATGATCCCTATCCAAACACGTATAATTCAAGATGGAAGGATCATAATAATTTCAGTTATGAGAATCCATTAGTGAATTGACACGCAAACCAAAACTTTTCAAATAATTCACAGTACGTGCAACCATATCTCCAACAACGACATGACCAATCGCCTAATTCTGATACATCTCTTGAAGATACGTTTAAAGCTTTCATGACTCAAGTGCTACAATTCCAACAAGAGACGAAGACTTTCATATATAATTTGGAAAATCAAATGAGTTAGCTTGCTACTACAGTTGGTCAATTAGATTTTCAAGGTCCATCGCCGATGCAAGAAGAAGAAGACAACATCAGTGCAGAAGTAGACAGTATCAATGCAGGCAATGATGTTCTTTGTGGTGATGTCATGCCAAAGATGGAGAAAATTTTTGGGGAAATAGATAAGGAGAATTTGGAGGATACGATTACCAATAATTTGAAGTTAGAAGAGGAAGAAGAAATTGGGTTGAAATAAAATTTGAAGGAGACTGAAACTGCATTAAATTCTTTGTCAATGAATTTAGATAATAATGTAATTATTTTCATTCCATTTTATGTTACTCATTACAAATATTTATCTTTTATTTTGTAGGTTCCTATCTCAAATTTGAAGACTTTTTCCAATTATCTTCAATACCTGTTCGTTGAAGATAGAGTAAAACCTTCATATCCATTTCAAGAGAGATTGAATCTACCGATGAAGGATAACGTGATGGATGGAGTACTCAAAATTCATGAAGTTGGAGTGATGTAGTAATTTAGCCTTTTCTCGAGCCAACGACAATAAACAAAGGCGCTTATTGGGAGGCAACCCAAATTTTAGTTTTAGTTTATATATATATATATATATATATATATATATATATATATATATATATATATATATATATATTAGAACAAGAATTATTAAATAAGTTAAATCATATGTCTATGGTTGTAAATAGTTATTTAACAAAATATAATAATTTAAGTCAAAATAAAATTGTTGAGTTATTAGCTAGTGGATTTACTAGTATACTTAGATCTTGGTGGGGAAAACATATCATTGAAGACTCTAGATATAATATAATTTATGTTATTCAAAGAGATAATAAAGGTAATCCTATATTTGATATATAAAAAAATTAGGATTAAGTCCCTCTGATGGAGTCAACACGTTAATTTTCACAATAATTAAATATTTTATTAGAACACATAGTAATATAATTGATAGGATTCATAATCAGTTAATTAATCTTTCATGCCATACTTTGAGTGATTTTAGATAGTATAAAGATGTTTTTACCTCTAGAGTCATAATGCGTAATGATAGTAATAAACCATTTTGAAAAGAATTTTTTTTAAATGATTTACCTAATTTATTTGCCCATAAAATTTATGAAGAATTAAGTAAAAACTTAGGTTTTATTGATTATGATAATTTAACCTATGGGGATATAATTAGTCAAATACAAAAAATAGGTCTTAAAATGTGTATAGATTTTAAGATAAGTAAACAAGCTAGTAAAGACAAACATAAAGCTAAATATGAATTAGGTACTTTTTGTGAATAATATGGCTTACCCCCTATTGCTTCATCAAGAATAAAATCTAAACATAAAATTAGTAAAAATGAAAAAAATTTAAAGACATAAAAAATATTATCCTAAAGATAGTTATTATAAAAAGTCATCAACTTATAAAAAGCCTTATAAAAAGAAGACTTTTAAAAAGTTTGATAAAAGTAAAATTATATGTCATAATTGTGAAAAATCGGGTCATTATAAAAATGAATGCAAAGTAAAAGAAAAATTAAAACAATTTAAAATATTTGAAGAATATACTAATCAGATAATTGAGTTAACGAGAATTGAAAATTATTCTAGTAATGATGATTATGAAATTTTTTCTTCTTAATCCTCTATCAACACATATAATAATTTAGATAGCAATTCTTGTAAGACCCCGACTTTTATAAAATACAAATTAATTTATTTATTTTTTATATATTTTCTTCTGAAAACAGTAAATAAATAAATTGACAAAAGTAAAAATTAAGAAATGTTTGTACAAATTTTATCTTGTCGGATAATATTCGTTTTGTCGGAGAATATTCAATTCGTACGACGACGCTGAAATAACCAAATATTGGTGGACCCCCACAACGAATTATTGTCGGATATAAAAAGCGATATACGTAACATTTCTAAATAAATATAGTCAACCGTACTATCACTTTTAACTGGTAAAATAACCGGTGGTAAAAAAAATAATAACATACGGTATTGCACAGTAGCACACGGTATTACACAGTATTTCATATTATTGAACTGATAAAGTGGCTATTGTACTATATTGACTTTATTGAACTAATAATTATCAGATGCAGAATAATTTATATTATTGAGCTGATAATTGTCACAGTAGCATATGCACATTAATTCACATTACTGAATCAATAATTGTCATTACATAGTAACGTGTTATTTTCTTATTTATTTTCAGCATTATTGTTATCTCTTTTATGATGTTGATTAAACTGTTCTATTCTATTATTAGTTAATTTCTCTACTTAGCTAACTCAGAAAGCCAACTACACTGCATTTATAACAATTAGTCATAATAATGAATAATTATGAATTATTGTTGAATAATTGAATTAATAAAGTTATTTGTTTTTATTATAATAAATTATATAAAGTTATTTATTTTTATATATAAAGTTAATTGATTTATATAAAGTTAGTTGTTTTATATATAAAGTAAATTGAATGGTATAGATTAAAGATAATCTTTAAATGAATGGTTTAGATTAAGGAAATCTTAAAAGATGAAATGAGTGGTATAGATTAAACATTATCTTGAAATATACGGTTTGAATTAAATTAGAAAATCTTGGTTTATGAAAAGTTTTGTTGCTATAAATAGAGGCCTTAACTTAAGAATTTTTCATAAAAACTTCCTTGCTTATTCTTTCTTTCACTCTCCAAATATTTCTTTGTATAAGTTCTCTTTGAGTGTGTTAAAGTCATCTTGAGTATTTGTGAAGATCTGTAAGTGTATGAGTACTAACCAGGTAAGTCTTTTTATAAAAGTCATATAAATAACCACACACATCATACGGTGTTTATAAATCTTTCTTTAGAAGACTCTTCCTTTAGAAGATTCATTTTGAAAAACTTTCTTTGGAAGATTTATTTTGAAATATTATCTTCTTCAAAAACTAAATTGAAGTTATTGTACTTTATTCTATTAAATCACTTTTGATAATTTCATACGAATTGGCATACACCATGAAATTATATATGGTAGTTGCTAATTAAATTATAAAAATATAGGTTGACCAACTTCATATCCAGTCACGTGTTAAGGTAAGGGATACCATCTTTTTAATCTTCCACTATTCAAACTTACTACGGTAAGGGATTATTATTCTTTGATTCTCGAAAATAATAGCGTTTATTCCTTACTCGTAAGATGTGTCATTTATTTTCATGTATTAATTTGTAGGAATAACCTGACTACGCGGACTATCGCATGTTTGGTGAATAACCTTTCTTATTCATTCCTTATTAATTTGTGGGAATAACCTGACTACGCAGACTATCGCATGTTTGGTGAATAACCTTTCATATTCATTCCTTATTAATCTCTGAGAATAACCTGACTACGCGGACTACTGTATGTTTGGTGAATTACTCTTCTTATTCATTTCTTATTTGTCTCTTGTTGGTAAAGTTTCCTGAAATAGGTATATATTATTTAATAGTTTGCGCTTCATCTAATATCATTTCAATTAAGCCTTCCTATTTTTCTAAATCTTTCTATTGAACCTTAACCATTATTCTGAACTGTGGATCTTGAATATCATTCTTGAATTCGAGTCCACATTATGTTGACAATTTGGATATTATTTGAATATGTACAAAGAAAAATCATAAACTTTCGATATTTATTGATCATACTGTTTCTTCTGATTCATCATCTATATCACTGTTATTATTCTAATCATCAAGAACCATATTGTTGTGAATATCTGTGGCCTGGGGCACAGATGATAGGATAAATGCAATATAATTGTTGTGTCTTTTAGGGCACGTGGTGAATGTTCTCTTTGGCCAGGGGGCAAAGAAAAACTGTTGTTTGGTATGATTATGACTAAAGGCTGGATACTGGTATCATCATGACCGTTGGTGATATATTGAATATCTTTGGCCCGTAGTGCAAAGATGAACTGTTGACTTGCATGATTATGACCATGAACTATGAATTTATATCATCATGACCAGTAGTGTTTCAGATGATAAAAATTGATGATATTTTTTTTAAAAAGAGAAGCATGTGGACATCATAGTCTACATTATTTTTCTAATGGATTGTTCATTCCGCTGCTATCATTGATCTGAACTTTATTCAAGAATTTAACTGCAATTCTTGATATAAAGCTTATTATCTATTATATTCAATTAAGAACTCAACTGTTGAAGGCTAATGATAATTTATTGGTCATTATCTTAGTTATGATATTTTCTTACTGGGCTATTTGAGCTCACCCTTTTTTTTGTTCCATTATTTTTCAAAAAACGAGAGAATAGTTGGGTCTAGCAGGGGAATGGAGTGACGGTCCGAGAGATAGCTATTGTAGTCTTCACATGTTGTATATAATGTGGCAATAATAGTGAAAACTTAGTTGTGTATTATTGAGTTCTGTATTTATGTTCTATGTATTGTTTGTATTAAAAATCATGTATTTTATGGCGTCTCAACTTGGACTATGTAGGCCTAGATTTGGGGGCGCCACAATTTTAGTCAAACCCCTAAAATAACTTTAGGTTGTACAGATACTTGTTGTACAAAAGGATTAAATATTTTAACTAAAAAAATTGAAAAAGAAAACTTATTAATTGATTTAATTAGTAAGATTATATATCCACAGTTAAAAACTCAGTATACTAAGCAATTAAAAGAATTATTTAACAAAGATAATTCAACCACTAAAATAAATACGATTATCGAGAAACATATTTTTAGTCTTAATAAAACATTGGAAAGATTTAAGAATCCAATAAAAGAAATAAATTTACTAGAATTAACCAAGAAGTTAACAATTTAAAAAGAGACATTTCTAAGTTGAAGTAAGAAATTCCTCAGTTAAGAGAAAAAAATTAGTAACATAAAGAATAGTTTATCTTTTTAGATCCATGATACTTTTAACGAAAATCATGAAGAAGCTGAAACTTCAAAAGTTAATAATCCTGAAAGTGAAAATAATGATGAAGTTAATATCATACATGAACAAGGATTATCATTAAAAATATTAAAAGATATTACTATTCAAAAATAGAATATCACAGTTACTTTAATAATTAATAAAACTTTTAAGTTAGAATTTCCCTCTTGAATTGATACTGGAGCATATTTAAATTGTATTAAAGATGGTTTAATCCCCACAAAATTTTATAAAAAGAAAAAAAACCAGTGAAAGAACGAGTTCTGCAAATGGTAGTAAAATGGATATAAAATATAAATTACCTAATGTTCATATTTGTCAAGATAAGGTTTACTTTAAAACATCATTAATTTTAATCAAAAATGTGACAGATAAGATCATCTTAGAGTTACCATTTATATATTTATTGTATCCTTTTATTACTACTTCTCATGGTTTACACAGTCAACACTTAGGTCAAAAAGTAACCTTTAGGTTTATAAATAACCCTAAAGATAGAGATCTAAGGATAATTCAAGATGAGTCAATTTCTAAGAATTTAAGAAATAATAAATAGTAAAAGGAATCAACTAAGATACCTAAAAGATGAAATTAAATATAAAAAGATTGAAGTACAGTTACAAGATAATAATCTTTAGAGTAAAATAAAAGAATTTAATAATTTATTTAGTAAAAATATTTGTTCTGATTTACCTCATGCTTTTTGGCATAGAAAAAAGTATATTGTTAGGTTTTCTTATGCTAAAGAATTTAAGGAACATTTAATTCCTACTAAGGCTATTCCTATACAGATGAATCATGAACAAATGAGTTATTGTAAAAATAAAATTATTGATCTTTTGAAAAAAAAGGATTAATTAAAAAGAGTAAATCCCCTTGGTCATGTTCAGCTTTTTATGTAAATAAAAATGTTTAAATAGAAAGAGGAACCTTTCGTCTAGTCATTAATTACAAACCTTTAAATAAAGTCCTTGAATGGATTGGGTATCCATTACCTAATAAAAAAGATTTAATTATCAGACTATGTTAAATAGTTATCTTTAGTAAATTTGACCTTAAAAGTGGATTTTGGCAAATCCAGATTCAGGAGGAGGATAGATATAAGACAACTTTTACCACCCCCTTTGGTCATTACGAATGGAATGCAATGCCTTTTGGATTGAAAAATGTCTCTAGTGAATTCCAGAATATTATGAATGATATTCTAAACCCTTTTAGTCATTTTGTCATTGTCTATATTGATGATGTCTTTATTTTTTCTGAGTCAATCGAAGAACATTGGAAACATCTCAATTTATTCTTCAGAACTGTTCAAACCAATGGGTTAGTCATATCTCAATCAAAATGTTACCTTTTTCAAACCAAAGTTAAATTTCTTGGTCATAATATAGAATATGGTCAAATTTAGCATATTGATAGAGCTATACAATTCGCTAGTAAATTTTCAGATAAAATTTTAGACAAAAATCAACTTCAAAGATTATTAGGTTTCCTCAATTACATTGGTGAACTCTATAAAAATCTGCAAAGAATTTGTAAGCCGTTATTTGAACGACTACAGAGTAACCCCCTTCCTTGGACTAATATTCATACTTCAATTGTCCAAGAAGTAAAAATGCATGTTAATACTCTTCCCTGTCTTGGCATTTCTAATCCTGATGCATTCAAAATTATTGAAATTGATGTCTTTGAAATTAGATTAGGAGGTATTCTCAAACAAAAGTTAACCCCAATTCACCAGAACAAATTGTTTCTTTTTATTCTCGTGCTTGGAATCCTACACAAGTAAATTATTCAACTATTAAAAAAAAATTATCTCTTATTTTATGTATTAATAAATTTTAAAGTGATTTATTAAACCAAATTTTTTTAGTAAGAATTGATTGCAAGTCAGTAAAATATATTTTTGATAAAGATGTGGAAATTATTACTTTTGAGCAAATTTTTGCTAGATAACAAGCTTTATTAAGTATTTTTTTTTTCAATATTCAATATATTATAGGTAGTGAAAATTATGTTCCTAATTTTCTCACTTGAGAGTTTCTCTAAACAATTTTGAAGAAATGAGTGTGGGAGGGAATAATGGTACTCGTGGTAGAAGTAGTTCTTCTTCTCCTAGTCAATCCAGTAAACTTAAAGGAACTATGATTCCTCACCTAGGGAGCCCAGTCTCGACAGTGGACTTAGTAAATATGTATTATGTCTCGGGCCAAATACATAAACCACACAGTTCAGCCTTAGCCAGTAAACCCCCAGTTATTGACCTTTTTGGGCTTTTTGATATCTGTAAATAAGAATCCCAAAAGCCTACTTTCAAACAGTCAAAAACAGAGTACACGCCCAACTATGAAATAAACTTATTTTTTGTTAAGCCCTTTATGAGCCTAAAAAATGACCCAGTAAAACTTGTTACCCAGTTCTTTCCTCCTGGTTGACATTTTATACCTTTTGCCCCATATAAGTCATTATCCTATTATAAGGATATTTTGATCCAAATAGAGTCAATCCAAATTAAACACATTTATGATAGAAATGATGAAACCAAAGTCCTGTTTCATTCTTTGTACATTAAGCAAATTATATCCATGTCAGATTAGTATGATCACCCTTATGATCTTTAGTTACTAAATAATCATAATAACAATTTTTGTTATTACGATTATATTGAAGCTTGGCACAAAATTTTTTGGTACCAAAATCAGTTATTCAGTCACTCGTGGTTCATCCAATTTGACCACAAATTTATAAGTCAAATCCTTCTGTAGTTCACAATTTGGTAGTCTAGAAATGGACCAACATTTTCTATTTTTCCTAACCCACTTCAGAGTCAAGTAACCCATTACAGTAAACCTAAGTAAAACCCAAACTTTGTTGGTATCCCTGTATTGCTGCAATTTTCTCGTAAATACAAAATTCCTTGGATTCTGAAATGGCAATACAACCTGAAAATGTCAGTTGAGTCAATTGTTCACATTTCTAAACAGTCTCAAGCTACTATTAGTCAATATAGCCAAATCAGCTATGTATCTCATATTTTCTTCATTAAATGGTGGGATAAATTTAATATCAATAGAATTATTGGCCAAGTTCAAAAAGAATTCCCCCCAACCCTAGTTATTCCAGTCCAAATTCCTCAAGTAAATCTATCAAATGATAAAGAGCCCATTTATAGCCCTTCATCTTCCTTTGATATTTCTTCAATTAAAAATAATTCAGTGTCAGAGTTAAAGTTATTGGTTTCAGCCATTAACAATCGAGTCAGTGGCCTCCACAAAAAGACCTTAGAAGAAAATTCTTTTGTTTCTAGTCATAATTTAGTCACCAGCAATGATCCATATTGCAGTTAACTATTCCAGGATATTCAGGACCCATACGCATTATGAGGCCCTGTCATTTTCCTAACTTAGTCAAAAAAAGTTAAAAGCAAAAGAAGATGTTGTCCCCTTGTCATTCAGTCAGCCGAAAGTATAAGACAATTTTTCTTTTACTTTTACTTTGTACATTAACTTTAGTAAATGTAATAAAATAGTTAAGGACGCGTGAGTCCGCATTCATTTTCTTTTCTTATTTAAGATAGGCTCAGTCATTTGTGGAAGTAGGTTTGAAAAAGAGGATCATAAACATAACTTATACAACTTCTCTCTGCCTTCTCTCTTGTTCTTCAGTTCATATATTGTAATTAGATTAGGAAGTTATGTACAAGATAGTGCTAATCCTGTAAGTAAATCCTATTTATCTTGTAATTAATTTTCATTAATTTATAAAGTCAATTTTCATTCTATTAAATATTATCTTGAGAGCTATACTTCAAGATGTGTGTGTGTGTGTGTGTATATATATATATAAATATATATATACACACATCTTGCTTGTGTTCATATCTGCGCACTCTAGTTCTTCATTATTAATCTATTTTGGTATCAAAGCCTTGTTTGTTCTTAGTTAATTGTTGATTCGTGTTCTATTTTGTCAGTTCATTTAAATTTTTTCTATTTTTTTTTTTTTAATTATTTGGTTATTTGCTCCATACTCAAGTCACCTATCACCTATAAACCACCTAGGTCGTCATAAGTCTTGTAATTAAGTATATAATATATATATATATATATATATATATATATATATTACATTTTAATATATGATAATATTTTAATATTAATAAATAAACATAATATAAATTATTAAATAATTATATTTTTATATATTTTTATAAATAACTAAATATTTAATAAAAGATTTATGAGTTTATCAGATTATTTCCAAACAGTCCTTCACAACTTTTGTAAAAGTAGAATCAGTTTAACAAATATAAGTTAACAAGTT
Source organism: Hedera helix (assembly GCA_947179155.2). NCBI lineage: Eukaryota > Viridiplantae > Streptophyta > Magnoliopsida > Apiales > Araliaceae > Hedera > Hedera helix. The sequence continues at coordinate 33,909,051 of OX359271.1, read as the reverse complement.
TTGCAGACTTAAAATAAGAATCAGAAGCAGCTTCGTATAATCAGAAGTAGAAGTATAAGCTAAGAATAAAAAAGTTGACACAAACAAGGCCATAGAGAAAATAGAACCGAGATATAATAGTAAGAAAATTATTTTAGTAGAAATAGTTAGTGACTCTATCTTGTATTCTCAAATAATCTTTGTAGTGAAAATTTTTAGATCTCCCCTAATGATTTTTCTTAATTAATTTTCGTATATAAATTCATGGTCTATAATTTATTTATTACAAACATATATTTTTTTTCTTCAAAATAATCCAATTCGACATGGCTAATAATTGGTCCCGTGCCCAATGTTGAATCGAGTAATTTTGGCCTCAAATAATTTCATCGAAATTGGAGGATGAGTGTCTTAATTTCCAAACCGAAGGGAATGGAGAAGATTTTAGTCAATATCTTTTAACAGTTAACAATTTTCAGGTGGTTATATTCAAATAGGAGCAAATTTTAGTCAAGATCTTTTAATCTGCCCCACCTTATAACTCCAACTTTAAGATGAATGAATTATTTACTTGTGCTATGCACCTATGCTTTGTGATTGATTCATCATTTTGTTTTCATAAATATAGTAAGTTTCGATTAAAAAAATAAAATTAAGTTAAAAATTAAATAGAGAAGGGAATTAAACGAATAATGGAATAGAATCAGTCATTATACCTTCTCTTTAAGAAATGAAGACCATCAATTTGAAAATGGAATATAATGAATAATTCCACCTCCTCTCTAAGGAATGAAGATCATTAATTTGGCAAGAATGAAAATAGTTCATTCCATTCTAATAAAATAATTAAACACATTTTTTTCCCATTACATAAAAATGAGTCATTTCATTCCCCTTTTAATTCCTACAATCCAAACACAAAATTAATTATATATATTTCAAGTTTATCAAGAACAAAGAATCACTAAATACCAGTTGTTGGGACCTAATTTATTGGACCTCATATTTCAATATGGGCCAATGATTAATTTATATTTGGAGTTGGGTTAGACTCTTGTTACATATTATGATGTGTCTATCTGGACCATGGATCAGCCCATTCAAGTATTCTTATCTTTGAGACGGTTTGGGTTAGTGAGAGAATATATTATTTTCCTACTTGATAAAGTTGATGGGACTCCAAGCGGTGAAGTAATAGTATATACATAAACGTCAACAAGTGAACCAGGTAATGTTTTCACATGCAAACAGATATATCAAATATCTTACATCTATTCCAGCATTATTTTAACTCTCTATTGTGACGTTCTGTAATTATTCTTACACCGGAGCATCCCTGGAAGACTTAAGTTGTGAACTCATCTATGAGGTGTTAACGAGTTCTTCTGAGTGCAGGAATCTTGCTGTTAAGTAATTTTGCCGAGAGAAAGATTTGCACGTCAACATTGACGCTAGAAGGAAGGCAGTTTGATATTTGATAAGCAAACCACCAGATTAATTTGGTCTGCATGTTATTTTTATGGCGAAAATGGATAGTCGAAGTAGGGATCATCAGGGATCCTCTATTCAACCACGCATGTAGCATGTCAGAGGTCCAGTGAAGTACAGGTTTGGGCCTAGTCAGTTTAGGCATGAACCGGTGCATGCTCATTCAGCACCTATCAGGAGGCGTTTATTTTCGCCGTCGCTCACGCTAGATTTTGATATGTGGAGAAAGGATTTGAAAGATAGGGTAACCCCTTCGCGAAGGGTTTCATAACGTGAGCATGCAGATAAAGATAGATGGCACAGGATTAGAGAGGTAGAGACAGAGCTGGAAGCACTGCAACTTGAGCGCCAAGAGTGGCATGCCCACCTATTGAAGCTACAAGGAGAGGAGGGTCCGTCAACTATACTTAACGGAGAAGAACGGGCGGATACCCCTCAAATTCGTCCTCATACGAAGCAAAAATGGGTGTAGAGATAAAAATTTAATGATCAATACCAGTCTCAGTGTCATATAAGGCATCCTGGACGGTTTGGTCAGGATAATACGAAAGTTCAACACTAGTCTCAAGGTTATATGATGCAACTTGGCTGGGTCGATCAGGATTGGTAGGAAGGAAGGAAGGAGACAACCAGGTTCTCCGAGCCGTCATTCCAGGGAAGGGCTCGATCTCCAGTTGAAAGAAGGGGTCGTGATGGTCCAAGGACGGAACTGTGTTAAGAAGAGCATCAGATAGTTCCTTACATGCCTATTCTCGACCCTCTCAGCGAGAGGATATCAGACTTAGAAAGGAGATAGGCAGCAGCGGAGGCAAGACCGATGGTAGGGTCTGAGCTAGAGGCATCTAGGCCCATGCATTTGGATCCCAAGTCTCCATTCTCGGGGGCTACTAATTAGGAAAAAGCCAACCCAAATAAGAAGATGCCACCTCTGGAAGTTTATGATGGCTCGGATGACCCTTATGATCATACTAATTCGTATGAACGGGTGATGAAGTATTATAATCACTCGGAAGCTGTAATGTATCAGATCTTCATGACGATACTTAAGAAAGGTGTTAAGTAGTGGATGATATCATTATCTCCAAATTATATCAGTTCATGGGTAGAGTTGTGCGGAAGATTTTATGAACGATTTGGAAGTAATAAGAGAAGGGACAAAGTGACTGCGTCTTTGATGCAGATCAAGCAGAAGCCCGGGGAGTCGTTAAGCTACTACGTACAGAGGTTTCAGGATACGGTTTGAACGATCACCGACCTCAACATGATAAAGGTGTTGGGATTTTCTTACTACAGGGATGGATGTCACTCATAACAGAAAGATGATGACGTATGTGATGTTCAACCCTCCAAAGGACCTCTTAGGCGCGTGTGACCGAGCTGAAAAGCCTATTACGATCGAGGAGGCTATGGACAGTTTGATGTTGAGGAGTAAGGGGAATGATAAAGCTTGTAGTGGGAAATAAAGGTGAAGATGGTAAATCTAACATCTTTGACCGGATGGAGCCAAAGGTGGGACAACTGACTACTAACAAACCACCCTTCCAACCTCGAACAGAGAGCAAGTCTTATATTCCTCTAAATATGGATAGGGTCAAGGTGTTGGAGGCTAAAATGAATGAATAGTCAGGTGTGCTGAGACCGTCAGGATCGAGGTATGCCAGATCAAATTCATATTGTCAATACCACCGTCAGGCTAGACATATAATGGAGACATGTACCAGGTTAAAGGATATGATTGAGTCGAAAGTTCAATGGGGTGAATTGACGCAGTATGTAGTAGGAAGAGAAGGGCAAGCTCTCAATCCAGATCCTGTTGTGGAAAGAAGAGCAGAGTAGGGGAATCAACCTCGAATTGTGGTGGATGTTATTATAGGTGGGTTAGCGCAGAGGCAAATTGGCAAAAAGTGTTGATCCCCTTCTGATATAATCTTGGCCTTATCAGATTAGATGCCTAAGGTAGAGCGGCCCTTTCCCAATACGGTGATCTCATTCTCAGATGAGGATTATTCGGTTGATGTAGTTGAGCCACATGAAGGAACCTTGGTTATCACTGCACAGGTCGATCTTATAGACATGAAGAAGATTATGATCGATAACGGGTCATTGGTAAATGTAGTTTATAGCCATGCTTATCAAAGGATGGATCTTTAGGTCGTAAGGCTGGAAGTGGTTATGAAGTCACCTTTGTATGGATTTAGCAATGAAATTATACCTGTGGTTGAAACCTTGGAGCTTCCAATAATGTTTGGAACTGCTCCTCGGCAAATGACAGTACAAATAAAGTTTTTTTGTTAAGGTTGATTCGGCCTATAATGCTATTTTAGGTTGAACGACTTTATTTATTTTAAATGTTGTTACGTCTATTCCGCACTTTAAGATTAAGTTTTCGACATCGGAGGGAGTCAGTGAGGTGAAGGGGATATTGATATCGCCTGGAGGTGTTATCGTCATGTTTTGACGTCATCTATAATTGGGGTCAATAGGCGGAGACAAACTATAACTGTTGATATTGAGCCGTAGGCTAAAGGTGTTATCGAGCCATTGGCACTGCCTGTTGAGGAGACCGAGGAAGTGGAGTTGGTACTTGGAAATACTTTAAAGTTGATAAAGATAGGGGTGGGTTACCCAGTACAGTCAAGTCTAGTTTGATACAATTATTACAGATATACGCTGATATTTTTGCTTGAACACCTCGAGATATGCCCGGTATAGCTGAGGATGTGGTTGTTCATAGGATGTTGATTGATCCAAACAAGAAGCTAGTTCATAAAAAATAGAGGATATTTGCTCCATAGTGCCAGAAAATCATAGATGGAAAGCTCGGTAAGCTATTAGATGCCAGGATAATTGAGGAAATTGAATATCTGGAGTGGTTCGCCAATGTGATTTTGGTTCAAAAGCAAAATGGGAAGTGGAGTGTCTGTATATATTACACGAATTTGAATAAGGTGTTCCCAAAAGACTTTTATCCGCTTTCGCATATTGATCAGCTCATCGATGTGACCATGAAAAATGCAATTTTAAGTTTCTTAAATGCTTTCTTAGGATACCACCAAATCTTCATGACAAATGAAGATATTCCAAAGACAGCGTTTATTACTCATAGTGATGTCTATGCTTATAGTAGGATGACATTAGGGCTGATAAATGATGGGGCTACATATCAAAAGATGATGAATAATGTCTTCAAAAAGTAGATTGGAAGGAACATGGCGGTGTATGTGGATGATATAATCGTTAAGAGTCCCAGGATGCAGGATCATCTTCACGATCTGGATGAGTGTTTTTAAACTGTCCGACATTACAATATGCGCCTCAACCTTACAAAGTGTACTTTCAGCCTTAGGTCAAGGAAATTCTTGGGGTACTTGATGAGTAAGCGGGGAAATGAGGCTAATCCAGAGAAGATCAAAGCGATATTAGACATGAAATCACCGCAAAGTTTTAAAGATGTACAGAGGTTTGTTGGTCAGATTGCAACATTGAGAAGGTTTATGTCAAGGTCAGCTGAGAGGTGTTTACCTTTTTTTGGTACATTGAAAGTGATGAAGAATGAAAAGACCTTCCAATGGACCTTGGAGTGTGAAGTTATTTTCTAGTAAATAAAGAAATATTTGATGTTGGCTCCCTTTTTGTAGAAACCTATGCCAACGGAGCAACTTTACTTGTATCTGGCAGTCAGTTTATTAGCTGTGGGTGTGGTTCTGATCTGGGAGGAAGGAGGGATTCAATGCCCAATTTATTATATTAGTCATGTGTTGAGGGATGCAGAGACTAGATAACCGAGTTTAAAAAAGTGTGTGTATACTTTGGTGGTAGCAAGTCGAAAGCTTAGACACTATTTTTAAGGTCGGCTTATCATAATCTACATGAATTAGCCATTAAAGAAAGTTTTACATAAGATAAACGCCTCGGAAAGAATGGTGACGTGGTTGGTATAATTTGGAGTATCGTCCTCTTATAGTCATCAAGGGTTGGGCTTTGGCGGATTTCATGATTGAGTGTATTTTCCTTGACGATGATGGGGTCGGTCATGTGGCCGATGAGGTTGCTATTATAGCTGGGGGCAGCCGATATCTATTTTTTCTTGCACTTTGTATATTAATAGGTCGGCTAATGCAGAGGCTAGTGGAGCAGGGGTTATCCTGATTAGCTCGGAGGGGTTTAAAGTGCAACAGACAATCCGGTTGAAGTTTTAAGGTACTAATAATAAAATGGAGTATAAGGCAGTATTGGCAGGATTGCGGCTGGCTAAAAGTTTGGAAATTCAACATCTGCTCATTTTCAGTGATTCCCAATTGGTAGTTAAACAAATTTAAGGAGAGTGTAAAGCTCGAGGAGCTCGGATGACTAGATACTTATCCGAGGTGAAGATGTTGTTACACTGATTCAAATCCTATGCTTTTAACGGGATTGAGAAAAAAGGTAATTCTGTTGCGGATGCTTTGTCAAAACTGGCTACCATGCAAATGGATGATTTTGGAGGCTTGGTGTACTTAAAGATTTTAAATGAGCCTAGTAATTAATAGAAATGATTTTTTTTGCATCAAGAGGTTGAATTATTGGAAGACTCCGTACATTGATTACTTAGCCAATGGAAAGCTTCCGACGAATAAAGTTATGGCAAAAAGGATCAAGTATCGGAGCTTATATTTTTTTTTAATTGATGGAGATTTAAACAAGAGATCGTATTCCTCCCCATTATTAAAGTGCTTGGTTCTGTCAGAGGCATTGTATGCACTCTGGGAAGTTCATGAAGAGATTTGTGGAAACCATACAAGGGCTAAGGCATTGGCCTACAAGTTGGTCCGATAGGGGTACTACTTTCTGACTATGTTCCAAAAAGTTAAAAGGTATGTGCAAAAGTGTCCAAAGTGTCATCTTAACAGCTCGGTTATGCACCAACCTCCAGAAGAATTGTGATCGGTGTTATCTTGGTGTGCTGTCGCAGGCACCCAAAAATAAAATCTTACTTTTGAAAAATATTAATGTAATAGTGTAAGCAAGAGTCGATCCCACAGAGAATGATTAATTTAATTTTATGTTTTGTAAACCAAAATTGGAGGGGTTTTTAATTAAAGAAATAATTTAAATAAAATTAACTAAAATAAATACGTAAATAATTTAATGAAATAAATAAGAAGAAAAAGTCTTGGTTTAAGTCAACATCCACCATCAAGAATTTACAACTGATCACTGATGCAAGAATAAATCAATTTATAATTTAAATATTCAACATGGAATAATTACTCCCATTCGAATAATTTTCCTATCTCTCCTTAATTTTAGTTAAGCAGAAACAAGCGATCTAAATAACCCTTACTACTAAATAATCTCAGACAAGCGCTAAATATTTAACCTAGTAGCAACATAAAGAAATAGAGAGATCGTTGAACTAGACAACACAATCCAAGCGTCTGCATTTAATTTAGATGAATATTTTTCCTAAGATATAACAATATTTTGATAAGCAAAATAATTATTAATCTTAGTTGCTTCGCAAATTAAAGTGACCAAACAATTACGGATTTGATATTTAATTTAGCAATAGATTTCAACGAATAATAAACTAGTATGCATCCTAGCAATTAAACGAATTAATCATAAAATTAAACACAGAAAAATATCCAATACTCAAAATATAAATTGAACAATTAAAATAAATTAGATCTCACAGTGTATAAATTTTGATGGCTTCAATCACTTAAACCAAGAAAAATAATTTAGCTACTCATAATTGTAGAGAGCATCAAAGAATAGAAGAGAGAATTTTTCTTATTAGAAAAGTTGTATCTTACATTGTACCTCAAGCCCTCTATTTATAGGCTACAAAATCTTCCTAACCCTAATAGGATTTAAAATATAAAATAAATAAATATAAAAATTATTATTTATTTTCCTATTCCAATTTTGCTAAGGATTTATAATTTTGCTAGAACATGAAAAAAAAAAAAAAGAAGCAAGATCAGCTAAACACGCTAGACCACGCGAAGAGAGAAAGAGGAGAAAAAGTTGCACAGCCGCTAGCCTGACACACGTCAGCTGCCTTTTTTTTTTTTTTTTTTTTTTTTACCGTTGGCACGTGGAATACACGCGCCTGTGCCAAACGCACGCGGCCGCCCATTGCGCGAGATGTCACTCCTTCCTCTTGAAACGGCGTCGTCTAGATTCTTGCGGCTGATTCGTTCCTTTTCCTTGCGTGCATGGCGCGTTGGTTTTCTTGATATTATGAAATTGCCACTCAAGATGCTGAATTTACAGTTTTGCCACTAGACTTTTCATTTTCCTACAAAATAAAATATAAATTAATTAAAAATAAATAAAAATAATATAAAAATACTAAAAATAATAATAATGTATAATAATAAACAAAACACCTAAAATACTAAAAATAAATAAAAACACATAAATAAAAAGAAATCTAAACATACTATAAAATTACCTAAATTAACACAAATTAACTAAAATCCTATAAAACCTATTAAAATCAAAAATAAACTAAATAATTAAACATTTAAGCACACAGTAAATATAAAAATTAAGTATTAGGGAATAAAAATATCGTATAATTTAACCCTATCAAATACCCCCACACTTAGCTTTTTGCTCGTCCTCGGGCAAAACAAGAACAAAAATTATAAAATTATAACTAATAACCAAACAACTTATTTGAGCAACAGATCAATATAAATTTTAACATTAGCCTCAAAGATTTTTTAAATGATAACTCAAAGAAAATTTCAAAATCATGCAAAATCTAGAATTTGAACATATTTATTAATCTTATTTTACTCAAGATCTTTTGTGTGTGTGTGTGTGAATCCAAATATATCAAACTAGCAAAAAATTTAGATCCGCTCACATAACTAAATGTCTCATAAATGATATAAAAAATGGTTAGTTTAACAACAAAACTCTATAGTTTTACTTTTCACATCATTTTCCATTAATATAGACACATATAACTAGAAGATCAAAAGGTTTTTAATCTTGATAAACTCACTAGGATTATTAATATCAATTTTTTAAAGTACTTTTTCATTTTTTTCTTCCGTTTTTCTTTTAAATGGGTGCATTTTATGCTTCATCCCATTTTTTTCTGCCTTAGCGAGTGCATTTCATGCTCCATCTGACTAGCGAGTGTGTTTTACGCTCCTTCTCATTTTTCATGTGTTTATGAGTGAGTGCGTTTTACTCTCCTTTTCAACCTACCACAAGAATTCTTTCCTTCAATAATAATCCTAGAAAAATTACCTAAATCATCTCCTCCAAATTATATTTTGTCTTATATTTCACTTTAAATAATGATCAAATAAGTTATAGAGCTCAAAAATATCTTTCATAAGCCCTTAACCATATGAACTTTCTCTAAATTAAAACTAGCTCAAACAAATGGATATACGTACATAAAATTTAAAGATCTCAAATAAAGTAATTACCAACAATAAGTCAAAATTCAAACTAAGCAAAAAAAAAATTATCATTTTTCAAGAGTTATTAAATAAAAATCAAAAATTTTATCATTGGCTAAAAATTTAAAATCCAATTAACTCATTGCTCAAGTGACTCATCCTAAAAATAAAATAAAAAACTACCCCATTTTCGTAGGAAACACGGTTACACTTAGCATGTTCAACAAGCCTTTAAACCCCAAGGTTACCCCAAGTGGACGAGTTATGTCTCGTGAGGGTTTACAGTGAATTTACCCACAAAATTCAAAAATTCAAAAATTCAAAAATTTTAAAATTCCCTAAAATTTTCAAAATATGACTTAAAAAATAAAAATCCTAAATCCCTTCCCTCACACTTAAATTTTACATTTCCCCCAATGTAAAGTAAAATACAAAGAAAAAGGCACAAATAGCTATAAAAAGAAAAAGGAAAAGAAATGCCAATCTGATTTATTGGGTTGCCTCCCAAGCAGCGCCTTTATTTATTGTCATTGGCTCGACAGCAAGCCAAAGTACTACGTCACTCCAACTTCATGAATTTTGAGTACCCCATCCATCACGTTATTCTTTATAGGTAGATTCAGTCTCCCTTGTACGTGACAAGAATGTTCAACTCCCTTTTCAACGAATAGATATTTAATATGATTGGAGAGAGTCTTTATATTTGGAATGAGATCCTGCAAAATAAAAGATGAAAATTTGTTATGAGTAACAGGCAATGGAATGGAAATAATTGTATTATGATAAAAAATCATTGGCAAAGAATGTAATGGAGCTTCATCCTCCTTCAAATCTAGTTGCAGCTCAATTGTTTCTTTTTCCTTTAACTGCAAATTGTTGGTAATTGCAATCTCTAACGTTTCCTTGTTTATTTCCTCAACAACTTCCGCCACCTTAGGCATGTCATCATCAAAAATAACATCATTGTCTATATCAACATTGTCTGCTTCGTTGATGTTGTTTACTTTTTCTTGCGTCGGTGATGGAGGGACTGTCTTTTCTGGATCTTCTACATCGTTACCACTTTTTAACACTTGCGCACTTGTAGTCTCCGTTGGATTATTCACCGTTTGAGAAGTTAATTTTTCAGAATCTTGTTCCTCCAATTGACTGAGTGCGATTGCTATTTGGCCCATTTGTTTTTTCAAATTCTGAATATTTGCCTTCGTTTCCTGTTGAAATTGCAAAGTGTTAGTGTTAAGTTGTTTAACTATATCCTCTAAAGACATATCAAAATTAAATGATTGGCTCTGTTGTGGTTGGGGGTATGAATGCAGGTATTGTTGATAACTTAGAAAATTTTGATTTGTAGACAGATTCATTTGCGGATTCTCATAGCCAAAATTAGGATGATCCCTCCATCCTGAATTATACGTTTTTGAATAGGGATCGTATTTCTATTGGGGTTGACCAGGGAAACCACTTGCTATATTGATTTGTTCATAGGACTCCTCTCGAAGAATGGGGCACATATTAGTTGGATGTCCTATTGCCGCACAAATCCTACAAGTTTCCATTGGTTGCGCATTACCTGCAACCATTTGATAAACAAGAAAAGTTAGGGTATCAATTTGTTGCTCAAGAGAAGAAATAGTTACCTCATTGACACAATCATGCATGACTTCCATCCTTAACCTACACAACTCAATTAAACTATGAAAAACCAAAAAAAATAAAATCAAAGAAAAATTACTAATTTTAAAATAAAGTTTACAAGAACACAAATATAAATTAAAATCATTCCCCAGCAACGGCGCCAAAATTTGGTGTGCTGTCACTGGCACCCAAAAATAAAATCTTACTTTTGAAAAATATTAATGTAGTTGTGTATGCAAGAGTCGATCCCACAGAGAATGATTAATTTAATTTTATGTTTTGTAAACCAAAATTGGGGGGGTTTTAATTAAAGAAATAATTTAAATAAAATTAACTAAAATAAATATGTAAATAATTTAATGAAATAAATAAGAAGAAAAAGCCTTGGTTTAAGTCAACATCCACTATCAAGAATTTACAACTGATCACTGATGCAAGAATAAATTAATTCATATTTTAAATATTCAACGTGGAATAATTACAACAATTCGAATAATTTTCATAACTCTCCGTAATTTTAGTTAAGCAGAAACAAGCGATCTAAATAACCCTTACTACTAAATAATCTCAGACAAGTGCTAAAGATTTAACCTAGTAGCAACATAAAGAAATAGAGAGATCGTTGAACTAGACAACACAATCCAAGCGTCTGCATTTAATTTAGATGAATATTTTTCCTAAGATATAACAATATTTTGATAAACAAAATAATTATTAATCTTAGTTGCTTTTCAAATTAAAGTGACCAAATAATTACGGATTTGATATTTAATTTAGCAATAAATTTCAACGAATAATAAACTAGTATGCATCCTAACAATTAAATGAATTAATCATAAAATTAAACACAGAAAAAAATCCAATACTCAAAATATAAATTGAACAATTAAAATAAATTAGCTCTCACAGTGTATAAATCTTGATGGCTTCAATCACTTAAACCAAGAAAAATAATTTAGCTACTCATAATTGTAGAAAGCATCAAAGAATAGAAGAGAGATTTTTTCTTATTATAAAAGTTGTATCTTACATTGTACCTCAATCTCTCTATTTATAGGCTACAAAATCTTTCTAACCCTAATAGGATTTAAAATATAAAATAAATAAATATAAAAATTATTATTTATTTTCCTATTCCAATTTTGCTAAGGATTTATAATTTTGCTAGAACATTCGAAAAAAAAGAAGAAGCAAGATCAGCCAAACACGCTGGACCATGCGGAGAGAGAAAGAGGAGAAAAAGTTGCACAGCCACCTGACACACGTCAGCTGCCTTTTTTTTTTTACCGTTGGCGCGTGGAATACACGCGCCTGTGCCAAACGCTCGCGGCCGCGCATTGCGCGAGATGTCGCTCCTTCCTCTTGAAACGACATCGTCTAGATTCTTGCGGCAGATTCGTTCCTTTTCCTTGCGCGCATGGCACGTTGGTTTTCTTGATATTACGAAATTGCCACTTAAGATGCTGAATTTACAGTTTTGCCACTAGACTTTTCATTTTCCTACAAAATAAAATATAAATTAATTAAAAATAAATCAAAATAATATAAAAATAATAACAATGCATAATAATAAATAAAACACCTAAAATACTACAAATAAATAAAAACACATAAATAAAAAGAAATATAAACATACTATAAAATTACCTAAATTAACACAAAATAACTAAAATCCTATAAAATCTATTAAAACCAAAATAAATAAATAATTAAACATTTAAGCACACAATAAATATAAAAACTAAGTATTAGAGAATAAAAATATCGTATAATTTAACTCTATCAAATACCCCCACACTTAGCTCTTTGCTTGTCCTCGGGCAAAACAAGAACAAAAATTATAAAATTAAAACTAATAACCAAACAACTTATTTGAGCAACAGATAAATATAAATTTTAACATTAGCCTCAAAGATTTTTTAAATGATAACTCAAAGAAAATTTCAAAACCATGCAAAATCTAGAATTTTAACATATTTATTAATCTTACCCTACTCAAGATCTTTTGTGTGTGTGTGAATCCAAATGTATCAAACTAGCAAAAAACTTAGATCCGCTCACATAATTAAATGTCTCATAAATGATATCAAAAATGGTTAGTTTAACAACAAAACTCTATAGTCTTACTTTTTACATCATTTTCCATTAATATAGACACATATAACTAGAAGATCAAAAGGTTTTTAATCTTGATAAACTCACTAGGATTATTAATATCAATTTTTTTAAGTACTTTTTCATTTTTTTTCTTCTTTTTTTCTTTTAAATGGGTGCATTTTATGCTCCATCTTATTTTTTTTTCTGCCTTAGTGAGTGCATTTTATGCTCCATCTCACTAGCGAGTGCGTTTTACGCTCCTTCTCGCTTTTCATGTTGTTAGTTCCCAGAGGCACACAAGTGATCTAGAAGGGGGGGGGTTGAATATATCTCTTAAAAACTTTTTAAGTTCTTTTCAGTTCAAAGGTTTATTACCAATTAATAAACTTAATTGAGATTTGTTTACACAGCAGAATATTAGTTTGAAAGACTCCCCTTAAAGATTTGTAAAGTAGCTTTATTGAGTGAAGACTATATTAAAGAAAATAACTTGTTAAGTAAACCAATTAACAGTCATGTGTATATATGTATATATATATATAGAAAACAGAATGTAAATGACTGAAAGTAAATGACACCAGAGAGTTTAAAGTGGTTCGGAGACTGAATAACTCCTACTCCACTCTTCTACTAAAACGAGTAGGAAATCCACTAAGGATGGTTCATACAGAACCCTTCAAGCTCATTAGCCTGGAAACTCTGATTCACTAAGAACCCTTCAAACCCAGCAGGTTTGGCTAATTTAGTCACTTAGACAAGGACATTACTGCCCTCTTCAAGTTCAACAGACTTGGCCCCTTGCTTGTTGATAGATGTTGGAGTTGCTACTGAGTTTGTACTTTAAGTCCCATTGTCTCTAAACACTCAGTAGCAGCGTGTGATCATTCCTGGAATAATATTGAGTTCGACAATGATGCTTAACTTCTTTATATGATCAATATCTTCTTGTGATCACCCATTGTGCTACTAGGCTTTTACACTTCAGCTCCTGTTGTACTTGATAACTTTTCGAGATGAACTCCTGAGATGACTGTGAAGCTTCTTCCTTTTGGTACTCAGTTGTTCCTTCTTATCATAGACAATTTTAATGCTTCTCGAGATGGGCTTCTGAGATGACTGTGATGCTCCTTCCTTTTGGTACTCAGTTGCTACCATGTATGTATCAAGTTGGCGTTTAAGTTTCTCTCTGCTATGTGCCTAGCAGCTCTGAACACTTTTCTTATAATAGAGTCATTTATCTCTATATCTCTCTCAATTTAGTGTTTGTGTTCTGATGGATCGTAGAGTCCTTCAGCATATTCATTTTCTGTTTCACTCTACGATCTGTTGTTGTTTACCACCTTCTCTCTTGTATTTTTTTTCAACAACAACAACTTTTCTGTTTTTCATATAAGCCTTTATATCTCTGAGCATATATTACCGTTGAAAGAAATCTCGTTAGTTTCATTTGGCTTTGTGCAGATCCTTAATATCTTCAATGTTGACTTTCTTGCTGCTTGTGTCAGTGTTTTTCCCTTTTCTGACATGTTCTGATATATTAACCTGTAGCTCAGCTTTCTCTAAATTTATAGTCGTTGCACTTCTAGAGTTGTTCAGTAAAGATTATTATATTCTTTGCTAGTTAATCTTCTGATTCATCAATAAATGTTTTCCTTGACTTTCAGAATCAGCTGTTCTGCTGCATTCAGGGATGTCCCATTAGTCTGACCTTATTCACCATTTTCCTGAGCAATGGGTCCTGACTTGTAGTCGTTTGGGCACAACGTCTACTACGACTCTGACATGCATCTGTATCTCAATAGCACTTAATCTTTCTTTAATCTGGGCGAGGAGTATTCTCTTTTCTCTTGCACCATATAGCCGTTTTGTTAGTCTACTTGTTCTGACCTGCTTAATGAATTCGTTGAGTGATAGACTGTCTACTTCGTTTCTGCGAATTCAGCTTCATGAATGTTACTTGAGGTATGTCAAGTGAAACGTTGAGTTAGAACGATCTTTTCTCTAACTCTGCGACCTTGTTGCTCTGGTCAGATCGCAGATTTTGTGCTTGCAATGCTTTGCTTTGACTCCGTTCTACGATCTTGTTGGTTTGATCAAATCGTAGAGTTAGTTAACTGTAGTGATTCTTAGTGGAATCGTTGAGTTACAGTCTGTTAGCACATCCTTTGATTCTACTCAACGATTGTTCCATATGTAGATCAATGTTCTGCATTGCCTCATTGTTCTGTTCTACTCTACGACTTCTTCTATCAGTGCAAATTCCATTTCTTGTAAGCTTGCTCATCAAGTTTACTCTACGATTTTGCTAGAGAGTGTGTATCGTAGAGTACATTTCTTCTCTGGTTCAGCGTTATCTGCAGGCTAGCTTGGCTGTCTGGTCGTCGATCGTAGAGTTCAGCTCTGCGATTCTTACTTGATCAGTTCTTTAATTTTACTTGTATATTCTGTAGACTTCTTGCACATCTGACTCTCTTTGATGATCGTAGAGTTATTCTGGTAAGGAGTCGTAGAGTTAACTCTACGATCTATACAGAAACGTTGAGTCTTCTTTGAAAGAAATCGTAGTGTCCGTTTTACGATCGTATAGACTGATCAACCTAACAGATTTGATCTTTTCTAACTAAGTCTTTTCTAACTAAGTCCTTTCTTACATTATTACATCATTACATATTGAAAGGACTTTTACAAACTCTGACATACATAAATACAACAATGATTCATTCTTATGCTACTCTGCTTATATCATACATCTTTTATGCAGAGTTACTTCTATTGAAAGATCAACCTAACATTTCTAATCTTTATAATCTAAGTCATTTGTACACATATATCTTTTAAAAGGACTTTACAACATTTGAACCAGATCACTTTCATTCTTTTTAATGAGCAGCAGATAGTTTACAATAAGATCATATTTGTTTAAACAAGTGTGCAAATCACAGTATTTGAAATGAGTAATATACATCAAGCACACATGACAACGTAAACCCACAATTAGATTAACATATAATCACTTTGTCAAATAACCACATAAGCACTTTCAGAACATCTAAGCACATAATCAAGTAAGCACATAAGCATATCAACATATAAGCACTTTTTCAAATACACATTGACAATCAGCCATATAAGCACATTATAAAATCACTTTGTCAAATAACCACATAAGCACATTTAGCCCAGTCCTTTTTGCACAACAGTCATCATCATCAAATCAAACAACATTCAACACATGTGTTTATGAGTGAGTGCGTTTTACTCTCCTTTTCAACCCACCACAAGAATTCTTTCCTTCAATAATAATCCTAGAAAAATTACCTAAATCATCTCCTCCAAATTATATTTTGTCTTATATTTCACTTTAAATAATGATCAAATAAGTTATAGAGCTCAAAAATATCTTCCACAAGCCTTTAACCATATGAACTTTCTCTAAATTAAAACTAGCTCAAACAAATGGATATACGTGCATAAAATTTAAAGATTTCAAACAAAGTAATTACCAACAATAAGTCAAAATTCAAACTAAGCAAAAAAAAAATTATTAGGATGCTGCAGTTTTAAAGTTGGCAACTTATCAGCGAAGGACGACTAAGTATTACAACTGAAGAATTCGAGTTAGAAGATTTGAGGTGGGAGATCTTGTGCTTTGGGAGGCCAATGCCTCTACTCCACAAAATACAAGCAACTTAACGCCTAATTGGGAGGGCCCTTATAAAATTATTGAGGTAATAAAGGAGGGTATTTATCGATTAAGAGATATAAACGTGGTCGAGTTAAAGAATACTTGGCATGTTGGTCGGCTAAGAAGGTACTATCAGTAGTTGGAACTTTTTGTTGCCTTTGTATTATAACAGTCCTATAATATAGTTAAAAGGATTATTTAATTATAATGATCTTAAATAAGTTTCAATTAAAGAAGAATATATTTTATTTATTGGCTTGTTTGGTTGATTGAATATAAAGTTCCTGAAATATATATTATGACTATTCAAGGAAAAGGAGGGATTATTCAATTATGACAATTTAAATGGAGTTCAATGAAAGGAGAATTAATTCTATTTATTGACTTATTTAAATTATTTACATATGAAAACCCTATTTACAAGCTATTCAAAGAAAGAGATTAAATAAATACAAGGTAATTAGGGGTTCGAAGGGTCAGTTGGAGGATTGTTGTTTGGTTCGTCGATGGGGTCGTCTTCAAGCTAGAGCAGGTCATCATCAGAGAAGCCTACTGATTTAGGGTCCTTACCGACTGCTTGGATTTTCAACAAAGCAGCTTGGTAGCCCTTACAAAACTCCAGAGCTATCTCTTCCGTCAGTTCGACGGAGGCTCTGAATTTGGCGATTATTTGTTGTTGGGTAGAGGAGGTTTCTTTGGCTTTGCCTTGGAGGTCGATGTAATAAGAGCTTCTATGAACTTTTAGAGTTCGACATGCTCGGCGAAGCCTTTTCTTTGACCTCGTTGAGTTAGGCGTACAGGTCATTCCACTGTTGGAGTTCTTGTTGGAGTTTGGCATTTTGTTGGCGTAGCTCTTTCTAGTGTTGTTCTTCTGTTTTGGTGTGCTTGGCCTGGTCCGTGCAGAGGGTCTGTACTTCAAGGGTGTCAATTTGGCAATGGACATCTAGGAGTTGTTGACGAAGGTCTTCATTCTGTTTTAGGAGCTCGGCTTGTTGTTCAAGTTAGGCGTGGAGGGCTCAGTTAGCTTCATTGAACTATTAAAGGGAGTCTTGGGTGACAACATGGGCTTCATGTAGTTTGCGAAGGTCGGCAGAGTATTATTCGTTCTTTTCTTCAAGGGTTCAGTTTTAGTGTTAAAGTTGTTGAAACTCATCGAATAGTGTAGTGTTTGTGATTGTGAGCTCGGCTATTTATTGTCTGAGTTGGACAAGGTCAGGATTATTTTGGTTGGCATAAGAGAGGTTTTAGTTTTAGGTCATGAGGTCGTTAACCTCCCTGTGGAGTTGAACGCAGTTGTTGATCATGGTCTCCAGGTGTTTTTTTTGTTCAGTGTACTACCTTTCAAGAATAATATATTTTATCCCTTCGAGAGTTCTTAAGTTCGGCCTTTAATTTGGTGATTGTATGGTCGAACCCGGCTTCAAATCTTTCTCTTCTTAGAAGCCGACTGTACAAAGCCAAGAACTACAAAACAAAAGTAGGAGTAAGACAAGGAAATGGTTATAATTGAAAAGGATGTGAGAAGTAGGTATGAGGTCTTACCCAACCTTGGTGAAGTATGGAACCTTGGATTAGCTCATGGTTGGTCATCCCATCTAAGGCAGAGTCATCGCGTGGGAAGTTAACGGCTTCAAAGTACTGGGTGAGGATGATGAGATCTTCTTCAGTGGGCCAGAAGGTATATGCAGGGAATTATTGCTCGAGGTCGGGGCTAGAAAAGAGGTTGTATTTGGAGTTGGAAGGTTGGGGGTTAGAATTTGTAGTTGTTTCAGAAGAGGGGCATATTATCGCCCTGGGGAATGAGGTCGATTGAGGCTCAGCTGTGTCAGCCGAGGCTTGAATAGGGATGGTTGATATTTGTTCTGTTGGTCTCGGTTGGATAGGGACGGTTTTTGTCTCTGCTACTGGTTTTTCTGCTTGAGGTTGAGCCACCTCTTTGTTGGATGTTTTTACAAGGTGTTAACTTTTGTGCATGGTAATATTCAGTTTGGCGACCTCGTTTAGTTGAAAAATGTCTCTTTTAGTAGTTTGGTTAACCTCGGTTAGTGGTTGTTATTGTGCTTCTGAAGATCCAGTAGCAGATTGGGAGGTGGTTTCTATTTGTTAGGTTTAGAAGGCTCAGGCTTTTTTTGTTCGTTTGTGGGCTTACTTTTTTTGTGCGAATGGTTGTTTTGGGAGGGTAAATGTTTGTGCAGTGGCATCAGGAGTAGTCGTACGTGGGGGCCTTAAAGGATTGGGATAGATTGGATAGGTTAGACTGAGATTGGTGGCTCGGTGTTAGGATTGAGGGGTACCTCCACATTGAATTCCTCAGTGAAGAGTGGAGGACTAGATGGTAATTGAGTAGTTGCACGGCTATCTAGTCTGGTCAGTACTACTGAAGTAAAAAGTGAAAAAATAAGAAGTTGAGAGGGTCAGTATCAATAATATATATATATATATATATATATATATATATATATATATATATATATAAGAGAAGGTGAATAGAGGTTGGAAACTTACATCCGTACCTGAATAACCAATCCTCGTCAGATAGGAGGCTCAAACTCCATGGTGTAGTTGGTATCTTTTTACAAAATTCAGAAAACTCCTTCTGACACTCGATGGATAGGTGTAATGTCCGAGAAAATTTTAACTTAATTATTAATTAAATATAGTAGTTAATTAATAAATGATATATACTTTATGTGATTAATCAAACATTTGTGTATACTTGTTTATTCTTTGAAATTAAAGGTTATCACTAATAGTAATTAAATTAGTGCACAAACCTAAAGTGTTAAATAGCAAGAAATGTGCTATAATTAATTATGGTGTTTAATTCAAATTATGGAATATAAATAATTTGAATAAGCATTATATTTAAATTATTAAATTAAATAATTTGAATATGTATATATTGTAAAAAAAATAATGGAAATTTAAATAATTAAATTAATTATTTATTTAATTATAGTACAGTAATGGAATATTGGACCAATATGATTTGGGTCCGTTTCTCTTATTTTCGGTTTGGGCCATATGTTTTGGGCTTGGTAATTTTAATCCGTAAACCGAATTAGGAGAAGAGCTTGGTTAATTGAATGAGTCGTGTCACTCACTGTTGGACACTGAGATACGTAACGTGTCTGATGGTTGTGAGCAAGAGTCATGCTCTGTCTGTGTAGTTGGCGAGCAGGGAGTGGGAATCACTGATGGAACAAGGAACACTGATGTAGTGTCCTTATTTAGCCAGCTTTGTATGCTTTATTTCTTTTCCTTTTCATTTTCCACTCCATCTGATTAGAGAGAGAGAGAGAGAGAGGAGCTCTACATTTTATTTCTTCTTCATTTCACATTCTGTGAACGTAGCATTAAGAGAAATAGAGAGTGTGATTGTTCATTTCATTCTTTGGAAAACTAAGAAAGCAAGCTCATAAGTCACTAAGGTAGTTTTCTATTTTCAGTTGACAGTTATAATATTTTTTTTTCTTCTTTCTTTCTTTCTTTTCTATAATCAATGCTAGAAATCGCCTTGATGTAATTAAATGATGATAGTTGATTAGGATGTATTTATTGAGGTTATATGGCCATGTCTTGATGTTTTACATTGTCTATTCTGGGTTAAAACTGATTTCAGAAGGGATAGGCCAAACCCATTTTTGGTTGCCGTAAAAAACAAAGTCTGTCTTGAGTTTGTACCGGAAGGGCGCAGCTGCGCCCTTTCCAGGCCAAAACCGGCGTAGTTGCTCCGGTTGTCAGTTTTTTTTTGCCCGTCAGTGAACGGCGCAACTGCGCCGCTCCATAGGTCAAATGGGGTGCAGCTATGCCGGACATATTTTTCGTAGAGTCAGTGTGGGGGCGCAGCTGCGCCGACCCACAGGCCAATTACTGCACAGCTGCGCCGTGGCCAAAATTATTAGAATAAATTTTTATTAAAATATTTGTAAAATGATAATTATATTATTTTAAATAATAATATAAATATTAATGTATTATTAAAATGATTTAATAATACTAAATATTGAGTAAATCATTATTAATAAATTAGTATTGATATTTAAGGAATAAAATATTATTAAAGGTATTAATAATATTAAGTAAACAAATTAAGTTATTATTAAATGATTAATAATAATAGTAAATATTCAAAAATATTGTTAAATGAGTTTAATAATATTATTGAACGATTAAATGTTATTAACATATTTAATAACATTAACCAGTTTTATTCCACAAGGATAATTAATTAATTATTATTTAATTAAATATTAAATAATAATTAAAAATAAAATAATAAATAATTATTTATTATTTAATTAACATTAAATAATAAATAAAGGTAATTAATAATTGATTATTATAATAATTAAATAATAAATAAGCATAACTAGTTATTAATTTATTAATAACTAAAGATTTATAATTAATTACTATTTAATTAATATTAAATAGTAATCAACTGAAGTTGAGTTGCTAAGTGTGAAATGTTTAATCAAACGTTAATTAAACAATTATAATAAATTGTTTAAAGATCAAATTAGTGATTAACACTTAAGAAAAATATTTCTAAGTTATTAAGTCTTTGACCTAAGTTCAATTAGGGTTAATGATAATTGTTTGTATCATGTGAATTACATGTTAGACTTACGTATTAGATAAGTCATTGTAAGCGTACACTTATGTTAGTTACGCAATACTAATTGGGGAACCGACTTGTTAATGTTAGGTCATTTCCAAGCGTTTTAAATTAAAGTTAGACGTTTGTTGTAGCTGAGCTTACAGGCAAGTTCTCTGAACCTTAACTTGTATTTATTTCGCAAGTTCTTCTTAACCCTAACTTGTATTTATTGTTGCAAGTATTCTTCAACCTTATTTACATTGAGCAATTAAATTATTGTGGAGCAAGTATCTACACTCGTAGTTATTTGACAGACCTTTGAGTGAATTAATTACCGAAAATTACTTCACATCATTATTGTATTGTATTCGCACATAGTGCCTTTGCAAATGTTATAGTTCAGTAATTTAAGAACTGTTTAAGAATGTCTAAGCTAATTGTTTCAGCTAGACAATGCATGTGAAATTCAGTATTTGAATATTTTAAAAACTTATCCAAACTATTGGTTGATATGGATTCTGATAGTAAGACTGAGAATGAACAACCCTAGTTAAAGGGGATTTTTATTTGTCGGGAAACCAATTTTACGCAAGAAATCTAAATGTTATGCATATACATAGGATACGAGAGGCTGATTCCCTAAAGTGTCCTGTTTTTCGAGGTGTCAGATATATGTATGTCTGTTCTACCTTAGTAGCAGTTCATGGTCATGAAAGACCACTCAGCAGTAAAGAGTCAATCCCTTCTTATATTACAACATTGATTCTTGAATTTCTTTCACAACTGTTATTCATTGTTGAAAGCCCTGATGTTATTTTCCTTTTCATCATGATATATCGTATGTTGTTGCTTATAAACTTGCTGAGCCATTTAGTTGTTCATTCTTGCTATATCATGACTTAATTTAAGCTAAGCCCGAATGCTTTAAACAAGACAAAGGGAAAGGGAAAGCAAACGCTTAGTTTAGATAATGCATGCTAGATTAAACTACTGTTATGTAATTTCTTTTGTAAATCTTTTGTATTTCCCTTAAGGTATGTAATGTTACGATTAAGGTTAATTGACCTTGGAAAGTGTAGCCTTTTTATAAGGAACTTTTTGCATTATTCCGCGAAGTTTAAATGCAATATATGTATTTAATTGTTAGTAAGTATTGTACAGTGAGAACCAAACTCGAGGTTAAAGAACCCGGATTTGGGGTTGTCACAATAGGTGCTCGTAACCCAAGTTGAGTTTTTGTGGCTCGCTCCAGCTCTAGAGTTGGTCTACTTCGGAACTATAAAGGTAGAACCATTGGGCATGCCTACCACCTTTTTTGGTTGATGGGGATTGCATCTAAGCTCGGCGACCTGGGATTTTTCTCAGGTACCTAAACCTAGGAATTTCGACTTTGTTCAGGGTGAATATGGAAAAAAAGAAATAGGTAGAAGGTTCGACTCTAATTTCTTGACAGAAGGAGATAAAACAAATAAGATAGATGTAAGAGTTGGGAAGGAGTTGGGAAGGAGTTGGGATAGGGCTATGCCTGTGAGTGTAAAAAGGTGTTAATGAAGTCATAAAGGGGAAACTGGAGCCCACACTTTAGGGCTTAGGTAGGGAGGGCGATGTATTTCATGTTGGCCCGGTGGTACATCTTATCGTCGTGGTCGAAGGCCAGGAGCTCGTATTGCATAGGGATCATGTACTCGTTTATGATGGATTTCAGATCAGTAGGTTTGATATTAGAGACGGTGTTAGCATGATCAAATGCCTTGGCGAAATTGTAACGATCTCAGTTAGCGTTTTCTGCTTTCTCAGCTTCGATAAGGATAGGGCTTATGGGGTCCTCCGTTATCGGACTGGTGATGAGGCTATCTATGAATGGTGGAGAATCTGGGTTTTAGGCCATGGCATTTGAAGGTTGATAAGTATTTATCGAAAACAATGGAAGTTTTTAGACGAGAATTCTTCTGCAGAGAGAATGGATGGAGGGAAAGCTAAAATTTTAGAAGTAAAAAGTAAAGTGGGCAGGTAATTTTTGAGGGTAGTAATAAGTAGCGTGGTAATCGAAGGAGGCGGCATTTAATGAGGAGCGTGTCGATGCTGACATGATGCATGAGGCAATTTCACTGTAGAGGGCAGTTTATTTGGCAACGTGCTGATTATTTGGTAACTGAGGTACTATCTTATTTTGAAATGTAAAAAAAGGAAAGTGGAAGACGATTTTGGGACCTAATTTATTGGACCCCATAGTTTAATATGGTCCAAGGATTAATTTATATTTGGAGTTGGGTTAGACTCTTTTTACATACTATGATGGGCTTGGACCATGGGTTAGCCTATTCAAATATTCTTATCTTTGAGGCGATTTGAGTTAGTGGGAGAAGATATTATTTTTCTACTTGATAAAGTTGATGGGACTCCAAGCGGTGATGTAATAGTATATTCATAAAACGTCAACAAGTGAACCAGATAATGTTTTTACATGTAAACAGATATATCAAATATCTTACATCTATTCCAGCATTATTTTGGCTCTCCATTGTGAAGTTTATCACATGTACTTACTCTTACACTAGAGCATCCCCGGACGACCCAAGCCGTGACCTGATCTGTGAGGTGTTAACGAGTTCTTCTGAGTGCAAAAATTTAGTTGTTGGATGATTTCAGCAAGAGAAAGATTCGCACATCAACACTAGTATATATATATCACCAACCTCTTTCTCCAATTGATAGAAAGTGTTGCATAGCACCCAATCCACCCTATCAAAATCAAAGAACTAATTCACTAGCATTTCATAAGCAGCTAGATATGATTCGAACCGATAAAGAAAAGATGGTATATCTAATGGTTCCATTATCGGTAATCTAGGAACCAAAATTTGGGGCTTAACTACTACAAGAAAAGGGCCTATCAACTACCAAACATATCGGCAACCGCACAACGCGGTCGCTATTACTATTATTAGCGACCACTATTATATTTGGTCACTGTTAAAATTGTCCCGCCAATTTTTTGGCTGTCAATCATGGCACAAATAGCATCTACGAATAAAACATATTAGTGACCGATATGCAGTCGTTGAAACTGCCATGTCAACTGTGTCAGCAAATGCAAGCGATCACTGATACCAGTCGCTGATGATATTTAATCTGACTATGTCAATGACCGCACGCAATCGCAGAAAGTGGTCACTAATGCTTTGAAGTTACATCAGGCATACAGAAACCTATCAGACGCAAAAAAGAAGAAGAACGAGGAAGAAGAAAAGAGAAAAGGAGAAAAGGGAGAAGAAGGATGAGAAGGAACCCGTGCCACCACTCCCCGTCGCAACCTCCCTAGTCGCAGCCTATCATAGTATGTATGTATTGGCTCTTTAATCTCTCATTTGATCATAAATGGATTTGGATGTAATAGTTACCATCAATGGAATGATATGGTCTATTTGAGCTTGTAGATGATGATAATCTCCGTTGGCATATAGTATTCAACTGTTATGTTTTATTGTTTTTTATTTTTATTTTTATTTCATCTTAATGCAAATTATTTATGCTTGTGAATGTGCCCTGCTCCACTGACGATTTGCCCCATGTTGAATCTGTTATGCTTGAGTCTGTTAATTACCATCTGTGATTTGTTTTTTGTTTTTTTTTATTCATCTTGATGCAAAATTCTAAATGTGCCCCATGTTGCGTGTTACGTAGTCGGAACTTGGGAGCTCTTTTTTTATTCTAAATTAATTCAATTCGTTAATTTTAACAAAGTATCAATTGTTGTGATTCCATTCTTGAAATTGAAAACATAGATTTTTACCTTTCCTGTTCACATTCCAACCAAATACAGTAATTTTCCCCCAAAACCATACATATTACTCATTGTGAGTTTACTCTACATAAACTACATGTGAGTTTTTCAATCATTGTGCTTTTATGTAGTAGTTTATGTCTTACTATTTGTTAGAAGGATAAGACCGTTAGTATATTAAAAGGCTAATACTGCTTAATTATGGTTAATACATTTTGGAACCTAATATTTCATTTGCTTATTTGAGCTTACAATAATATAATACAATAAAATTAAAATGAAAGAAAAAAATACAAAAAATATAATATGATATAATTTAAAATAAAATAAAATAATTTAAATTTAAATAAAATAAAATAATATAAGTTAAAATAAAATAATATAATATAATATAATATAATATAATATACTTTTAAATATCATATAATATAAAATAAAATAAAATAATACTCCCTCCGTCCCAAGATAAAAGTCCTCCATTGACTTTTGCGGTCAAATTGACCATTTTTAAAATTAATAATTAAACATATATATTTAGATTTTAAAAAAAATAAATATTGAGATTAGTACTAAATTATATATAGTTTATAATGTTTATAAGCTTTATATATATATATAAAATAATAACAAAATATATTGATTTGAAAAATGGTCAATTTGACCATAAAAGTCAATAGAGGACTTTTATCTTGGGACGAAGGGAGTATAACATAATAAAATTAAAATTAAAGAAAAAAATTTTTAAATATAAATAATATAATATGATATAATTTTAAATAAAATAAAATAATATAAGTTAAAATAAAATAAAATAATTTAATTTAATTTTAAATATCATATGATATTATATACAATAATATAATATAATAAAATTAAAATGAAAGAAAAAATTAAAAACGTACAAATAATAGAATATGATATAATTTTAAATAAAATAAAATAATATAAGTTAAAATAAAATAAAATAATTTAATTTTAAATATCATATGATATTATGTACAATAATATAACATAATAAAATTAAAATGAAAGAAAAAATAAAAAATACAAATAATATAATATGATTTAATTAAAATAAAAATAAAAATAAAATAAAATAATTTAATTTAATTTTAAATATCATATTGCTACAAATGCGAGGAGGACAGACAATAATTTGTCCTAGATTGCCCGAGCTTAGACTGTTAGAATAAGGTCTTTGTCGATTATATAATCTAAAATAATATGACCATATTCAGCTTAGAAACCCGTTCAAAATTCACTCATAAGAAATGAATTTTGAATAGTCCCAAGTTTGAGACTATTCTTGTATGTCAGGTTCCCACTTAGGTTGGTGTCAACGACTGAAGCAAATAAATCGATTTGTTCTAAAAAAAATTTGGTTTGTTTATCTTCTATTGTTTTTCGGGTGCATACTTAGACTATATAAATTATAGTCTATCTCGTGTACTTGAAGACCAATGGGAGATACTGTCGGAATTTCAGCGAACAATAGATGCATTTGTTTGAGTCATTAACATTAGTGGGACATCGCATACAAGAATGGGATAGAAGCATGACCAGTGTAATAAGGGTGGAGACATATTTAGATATGAACTATATATGCGTTAATTATACCTAAAGATGACAGTTTAATACAGTAATTGTTGTCAAAATAGGTATCGTAGTATCATGGATTTCTATTCAGACCATAGTTGGATGAGACAGCGAAAGTCAAGTGCTTAGATAGGTGCTACAACTAAATTTAGAACTGGTTGCTAAGTGTTTCTGAATTATGCATATAGTCACCCGGAATGTGTCAATGATCATAACAAGATAAGATGCCCTTGCTTGAAGTGTAAGAATGCAAATTATATAGACAGAGACATGGTCAACTATCATTTACTTGTTTCTGGGTTCATGAGAAATTACGAAGAATGTTGGTGGGCACATGGGCAGAGAAGATATAATGGCTACACAAGTACATACTCTAGGCAGCAGTACCTATCATATAACTGACATGGTGCATGATATTGTTGGCCCTAATTTTGATTGGGAACAAGATAGAGAACAACTCATGAATTCTGATGCCAAACCGTTCTTTAAGTTATTAGACGGGGGTAATAAACTGTTATGGCCTGGTTGTACCAAGCAAACCACATTGTCCGCAGTGGTTATGTTACTTAATATCAAGGTTGATCACAACATGAGTCATGAGTGTTTTGAGTCGCTATTGAATGCCATTAAGAGTATGTTGCTTGGCGGTGAAAAGTTTCCTGAAAAGTACTACTTTTGTAACAAAATGGTGAAGAAGTTGGGTCTTGGATACCAAAAGATCGGTGCATATTCGAACGATGGTTTCAACTATTTCGATCACTCAGCTATTCCGTACTCCTGCTGACCTGTAATTGTTACTTCGTACAACTTGTCTCCTTGGATGTGTATGAAACAACCATACTTGTTTCTTTCACTCGTGAGAGTTGTGTTAAGCAATGCAGGAATGCCGCCACAAACAGATCCTCAAGTGCACCTGAAGGCAACAAGACAAAAGGCACCTATAGAGGCGACAATATATCACAGCTGCAACATATTGCTACCAAGGTACGTATTTTGTAAAATATTTTTTAATTTTATGTTTATAGTCATTATATTAATATGAGAGTATGTGATTAATATATGTTATGTATGGATTCCGAGTTATATTTGTAGGAGGCAAAGTCCTAGGGTGAATCTATCCATTGGTTGGATGTGTACGTGGCCACCCGCGATGGTATACCAAAGGCGCTCCAGATACGTGTAAGTTTTTATAAGTTGATATGTTGTTTATAATTTTTAACATCAATCGTTCTTTAACTTAATTAATTATTTAATTATAACTTATTTAATTTTTAATCTGATAACAGGATAATTTTAGAGAATTGAAGCATAGGGTTTTTGTGGCCTTTGAGTGGAAATGGAATGACTAATGAATGAGGTATTTTGTCCTCCATTTGTGGTATTGAATTTTGGGGGGGGGGGGGGGGGGGGAGAGATTTTATAGCATTCCTTTCAAAATATATTATTATTATTATTTTTTAAAAATAATTCAAGACATTTTTAAATTCAAAAGTATATGAATTGCTATAATTTTAGATAATAGAATAATGAAATTTATAAACTATTTAAAAAATATTATTTATTATAAGATTTTATTTAATAATTTTTTGTATGAATTCCCTCAATTTTATCTTTAAAAATATTTTAAATTAATTTTTTTAAAATAATAATAATTTTGTAATTTAAAAGAGAGATCATGTTTTTCATGACCTAATGAAGAAAAATCCAATTTGAACTTTGAAATGTCCATAGGGACATAAATTTGTTGGGATGCGTGCCAAGACCTAGTCGATTATATGTTTCATGTGTAGAAGAAAATTCCAATTTGAAGTATCTAGCTACAAATTAAAAATGATGACATAACAAGACATATATAGCAGTTACGGATTGTTACGTACGTATGTCCTTACGCAACAAAGATGAATAATTAAGTAAATATTTATCAGAGTTTTTTAATTCGAGTGGCAGTCTTTAATTGATGATATTTATAAAGTTAAGGGATTAAATTTTGATAATAATAAAATGAGAATGTGTGTTTTTAAATATGAGTTTAATATAATAATAAAAAAAATAAGTAAATAATTTTTTATGTTATAAAGAGATGAATCATACTATATTTTACGATACAAAAGTTGTGATTTTTATTGGAATAAATATCTATAAATTTTTTTATGTATTTAAACTTATTTATATAATGTCACTGTATTTAATTATATCAAAAATCTTAATAGTTTATCAAAAAATACAACACAACTCTAAGATATAAAGGGGATTGGACTCTTGAACTCTACCTTTCCTATTTGTGTCTATATATTTTTTCTTAATTTAAAATATTCTCCTCTTTTCCAAATTTAAAATATAACCTATGTAGCACCATCATTTGGCATCGTGTATTGACTATGTTTCCGTTTAGAAATAAAGTAAGAAACTCTGGCAAAAATAGCAAAATTCTTATTGTGAGGGTAAGGAGTCAATAAATAGGTTCATAAAATAGAGGTCGATTGAGATCAAAGAGTAAATCGGAGAGAAAAAAGATAAAATATGACATCGCCACCAATTAAATTGATTCCTTTATAGCAAGCAAGATGTATTTTGGAGAAAAAATAGTGTGTGAAAGAAGAAAGATTGACTTACCCCATTGATAGAAAAAAGATAAAATATGTTACTATTTTCTTATGTCCAATTAAATTGATTCCTTTATAGCAAGCAAGATGTATTTTGGAGAAAAAATAGTGTGTGAAAGAAGAAAGATTGACTTACCCCATTGATAGAAAAAAGATAAAATATGTTACTATTTTTTTATGTCCAATTAAATTGATTCCTTTATAGCAAGCAAGATGTATTTTGGAGAAAAAATAGTGTGTGAAAGAAGAAAGATTGACTTACCCCATTGATAGAAAATAGATAAAATATGTTACTATTTTTTTATGTAGGGCTACACAGTTGTCCTCCACTAAGTTGCGAGTTTGTTTATAAGGTGTAATTTTTTTTAAGATTTATTCACTTATATATAGTCAAAATATTGAGTATTACTATTATCACAAATAAAAAGGGCACGGTAAAATGAAATTGTTCAAAACTTAAGAAAAATGATAAGTTCGATAAATATATGATTTGATTCATTGCAAATTGTGATTATAAAGTGTTAATTAATTAACTGTCAAATCTTGTACGGTCTATTATAATTAAGATCTAATGGACAGGATTTTAAAAAAAAAATAGACCTTTTATAACGTAATGTTTCGAAACAACTTAACTCTTGCCAGCAATGCTATGTACAAAGAGAAATTGTCCTATTGTTAATTCGAAATTATGTTAATTTGAAATTAGTAATTTTTTTCCTTTTGCAACAATGTGTTGTGATGTGGAACACAGTATTGTTATAGAAAATTATATCTTTTATTTTATTTTGATTGTCAAATATATGTTATAATAGATGGTATAAAGTTTGATGGTCATTCAAGAGTCCATAGCCGCCATTTGTCCCATGTCAAGAAAAACATTGGAGTGATCTAATTATAATCGCATAGTATCTTATAATTATCTAGTATACTATAAATTAAAGAGATAATCAATAACACCAAAGAAGTTTAATATCATTAGTATCCTGCTGAGCATGATTATCCAATATAGAGTGAGGTTGTGGAGGTAGTTTGTTAGGGGCTTTCTTATGAAATTAAAGTTCATAGTTTTGAACCTGCATGCTCTGCTAAGGAAAAACTCAGAAACAGCATGATTCCGAATGCAGAATCAACTTAGCAACAAATTCGTCCTTGCTTCTATCTGAACGTCCATCTTCTTTGACAAACCCTTTTGCCATTTCCATCTATTTAATTGCATTTTTTTTTCAATTCCTTCCCATTCTTCTCATCCATTACTTCTCTTATACAATACTCTACCACAACTCGTGTCGCAACCTCCTTCTCATCCAGCTTCACCTTCACTCCCATTTTTCAAACACCTGCAACATATTTAGCGTTCGTGCTTGGGTCCGACACTTGTGGGCATTTCTACCATTGGAATTCCCAAAACTAAGTGCCTCCAAATTTTAATTCAATCCACAATGTGTGACAAAACATGCTAATATTGCCTTATGCGCTGAACGTCTAATCGGGAGCACCACTGCACCACAAGTCCCTTTTTAAATGTCTCTTTTGCAAACTCCTTCGGTAGTTTAGGCTCTTCAGATGGCCTAACCACCCATAGAAAATATTTATTACTTTGTTTAAAACCCCAAGCCAGTTCTTCCATTTGTACAACA
This sequence comes from Hedera helix, assembly GCA_947179155.2. Lineage (NCBI taxonomy): Eukaryota > Viridiplantae > Streptophyta > Magnoliopsida > Apiales > Araliaceae > Hedera > Hedera helix. Next base: position 33,878,532 of record OX359271.1, on the reverse strand, counting down.
TATACTTCTGTCAAACTCCCAAATGACACATACACAACCGACACGTCTTGTTGCTCACTTAGCCAATTCATGCAAGTAAGAACATTAGGCTCGTACAAATTGAGGCCAAAATCTGTGTCATCTTGGTGTTGTTGATCCTGCGGGTACCTCAATGGAATGTGTTAGAATAGGATCACACACACACACAATAATAAAAAATCAACACAGGAATATACGTGATTCCCCAAATACGAGTATGTCCACGGGAGCGGCAAGTGGAGGCTGTTTTATTAATAAGGTTTTTGTTATATTGATTTTACAATCCAAAGAGCATTAATATCTACTACTCCTACTCCAACCCTAATACAAATTATAGTTTGAATACCCATAATGTCCTTATAATACTGTCCTTTTCTAACCTTCTCAGTTATGAGCCACACGTTCCAACAGAATGATCGGTCCATTTGCCCTCATGTACAGTCATCCATTTCGACATCCATTTGATAATCTAAATATGAGTTATATATGCATCATCAATTGATAGCGATTAGTGTTTAATCTTGAGCAAATTAAGCATATGAAAATCAAATGACTAAACTCATTTTTTTTATCAGCAAAAAAGAATTATTGAAACCCAAGTCAGTACATGAGATGTATATCCAAAAGGTTTGGATATATCAACACCTAATTTACATTATAACATTTAATCACATAGAGCTAGCCAATGCACAAACAAGCATCAATACACAAACTCATTGACGAGGAAGCGCAAGAAAGAGAAGCGGTCACGGGGAATCCTATTTCTTCACCTCCATCTCCACCACCATCCAGTGGGCAATTTAGTCCACCTTCATCTCAATCAAGTTCAAGTAAGCGACCTCAAAAGATGAGAAGTGTGCAAGAAATTCGTGATACTACCGAGAAGATAAATATTGATAATTTGAATTTATTTTGTCTTTTTGTGGATTGCGAACCTATGGGGTTTGAAGAAGTGTCCAAAGACAAGAAATGGAGGAGTGTCATGAATGAAGAAATCAAAGCCATTGTGAAGAATGAGACATGAGAGCTTACTACACTTCCAAAAGGCCAAAAGCCAATTGTGGTGAAATGGGTGTACAAGACAAAGAAGAATGCAAATGGAGAGGTGGAGAAATACAAAGCAAGATTAGTAGCCAAATGCTACAATCAAAGACCCGGTATTGACTATGAAGAAGTATTTTCCCCCGTTGCTCACTTGGAAACTATAAAATTGCTTATATCATTGGCGGCTCAAAACGATTGGTCGATTTACCAAATGGGTGTAAAGTCCGCATTTTTTAAATGGATTTCTTGAAGAAGAAGTGTACGTGGAACAACCGCTTGGCTATATTGTCAAATGAGAAGAAGATAAAGTTTTAAAATTGAAGAAGGCGTTATATGGATTGAAGCAAGCGCCAAGAGCTTGGAATAGCTGAATTGATAAATATTTCCAAGACGATAATTTCAAAGATGCCCGTATGAACATGCCGTTTTTTCGAAGGTTGAAAACAATGGAAATATTTTATTTGTGTGCTTGTATGTCGATGATTTTACTTTTACCGGAAGTAATCCAAGCATGTTTGAAGAATTTAAGAGGGCTATGTTGCGTGAATTCGAGATGACGGATATGGGTCTCATGGCTTACTACCTTGGCCATGAAGTAAAGCAAATAAGGAATTTTTATTTCTCAATAAGGATATGCTAAAGACCTTCTTAAGAAATATTAATTTAAAATGCTTGATTGTAAGCCGGTAAGCACACCCATTGAATGTGGAATTAAATTGTCAAAGCATGAAGAAGGAGATACGGTGGATCCAACATTTTTCAAGAGTCTTGTTGGAAGTTTGCGACACTTAACATCCACAAGACCAGATATTGTATATGGAGTTAGCCTTATTAGTCGTTACGTGGAAAACCCTACCGTGACTCATTTGAAAGTTGCTAAACGAATTTTCCGTTACATCAAAGGTACTCTTGATTTTGGCTTATTTTATTCAATATCAAATAATTTCAAGCTTAAGGAATATTGTGATAGCGATTGGGGCGGTGATGTTGATTTTAGAAAGAGTACAACCGGATTTGTTTTCTTTATGGGGAATTCAGCATTTACATATGAGCCTCTCTATTTGTGAAACGGAATATGTTGTTGCTACATCTTGTGTTTGATATGCCATCTGGCTTCGAAATCTTTTAAGAGATCTTAATTTGCAACAGGAGAAGCCAAAGATTTATATCGACAACAAGTCGGCAATTTCTTGGCTAAGAATCCGGTGTTTCATGACCGAAGCAAACACATTGATATAAGGTATCATTTTATAAGAGAATGTGTTGCAAAGAGAAGTTGAACTTGTATTTGAAACGACTCAAGACCAAATTGCAGATATTTTAACGATGCCACTCGAAGTCGAATTATTTTGCAAATTGCGGAGTTCACTTGGTGTGATAAGTTTAAGAGCGGGTGTTAAAAAATAAACTTGTCTCAAAATAATTAAGTATTTTATGTTTTAATTAATATTTAATTAAGTACTTGTTGGTTCATGTATTTGAAGGTTCATGTAACTAGTTGAAAAGGTGTCTGGGAAGTTATTTTTCATTAAGTGTTCATTCATGTATTTGGGTTTATACATGTTAGGAGTTTTCTTTAAATACCTATGTACTCAATTCATTTGAAGTAAGCAAGAAATATATAACTTCCTTTATGATAGCATCTTCTCCATTTTTCTAAGTGTGTGTGAGTTTATTATTTTCCAACATACTTTAGTGCAAGTATAATCTCATTAATACTTCAGTGTAAGCATAATCTGCATCTTAAAATGCGAACTTCATTTTTGTTTTGACTTTGTACCTCCTTTTAATTTACGGGGTTTTCATAAAAAATGTGCATAGATTTAGTTTTTCATAAAAAAAAATTAAAACTCAATTTTAAGACTAAAATTTATTATTGGAAACAAAAAGTTAAAAAATATTATTATGCTTGTGTGTCATCGATAAATCATAATATGCGGGAAAAAAAAAATTAATTATGTACCCCATGTAAGTACATTAAATGTTCTTTCTTTTTCTCAAAAGTAATGGTTCATGCTTAAGTACTTATAATGAGAGTAAAACATACTTTAGATAGCATTTTGGAATTTAATTATGTATTTTAGACATGTTTTGTGAGATATTGTTAGGCGGAGGTAGTATATGGCGAATTTGTTTTGAAAATTGTCACATCACATACCACCATGAAACTCTATAGCTTTTTGTTACATTGGTTATAGGCAGTGTTGTATTTGTGCTGACCTACAAATAGGATGCTAGAGTTAAAATGAAACTTTTGTAATAACCAATGTAGAAAAAAATTATACAACTTTATTGTGGTTTTTGGTGTGATAATTTCACTGTAATCAGACCCTGCTCACACATAATTCTTTAAGTTTAGCAAGATCAAAGAATAACTAATAGTGAATTATTTTTCACCAACCTCTTCTTCCAAGTCATAAAAAGTATTGCATAGCACCCAACTCACCATATTGATATCCAAGAATTGATTCACTACCATTTTGAACCAAAATTTGGGATCCAACAAAAGGAACTTAAAGTAGTCCCTTGTGCACATGGTAGTATATATTGTTCAAGGCACATGACTGAGTGAAAAACACAGCTCCAAGCAACGCAAAGCTTTTTGTAATGCCAAGAACCAGCTTAGTAAACAATACAATCAACAGGAAAATTACCTTGATTAGCAAGCCTGCGAACCAGCTTGGTTAGGGTTTGTGAGCCAACTTCTTGAAATTTTGTCGCATAGGCTTCACTGCTCTTGGCTAGATCTGGGCCGCGCGCCTAAATCAAAGCCATCAGAAATTGTTTCTAGTTCAATGGATGAAGGGATTTTATGAAGGGTTTTGAACCTAAAGTTGGTAGTAACTAGTGTGCCTTTAATTCCTTTGTCTTGTAAGCGTTTGGAGAATTGAAGCATAGGGATATATGTGGCCTTGAATGGGATATGGAAGGATTAGACAATGAGCTGCAAAACCTCTAAGCCACTGCATGCATTCTTTGGTACTACTCCACATTGAGGTATCACTTTGTTTTGTACACCTTAAATTCAATGAATGAAGTATAAAAGAAGATTACTCTTAAATTAGTCCATTATTTCAAATTTATTGTGACATCATATAACACATCAGCTTCTAAATGTTATACTCCTTTCATTCCAAATTAAATATCTAGTTTTAACTTATTTTAATAAAACTAACTTTTTTAGAATTAAGAATTAATATATATAGATGAAGGATCTAAAATATACCTCTTAAATAGCATACATTTATCAAAACGATGTCGTTTTGAAAACTATTTTTTTTTAAAAATAATATTAAAAGAAAATGTGGCATTCCGCAGCCCCACTTGTTTTCTTTTTATTTATGAAAATGTCATCAAAGAATTTTCAAAATGACGTCGTTTTGATAAATGTATGCTACTTAAGGAATTATGTTATTTAAGAGGTATATTTTTGAACATATATATATATATATATATATCATTTCACTTTTAGAAAATAGAAAATAATAATTTTAAATATAATATTAAAAAATAAAATATATCATTTAAGAAAATTATATACTATAAGAACAAAATTATAGTTATTTGTTTGTTTCAAATATTTTATTTTCAAAACTTATGTACGAGAACAAACTAAATTGTATGATAAATTAGTATTATCTTTCATTAAAAATGTGGTTAATTTGATATTTTCACTAAGATGTTAAATTTTGATTAATTTTTACTATCAATGATGGATAATGACGTACTTGACAAACTTTAAATGGTAATGAGTAATTATTAAATTTTTTCTTTTAATTCTTATAAATAATTTGAATAAATTGTTTATCAGATAACTGATAAACGAATTCGGATACCCAAAATTTTGAATAATATGTTTGCTCGAATAAAATAAACGGAAACGGATATTATGCCAAATACCGAATACGAATAGTATTTTTAAAATTCGCTGAATATCAAATACGAATGCAGATAAGATATTAGTTTTTCAAATATAAATACGAATAACACTGTATTTGTATCTGTATATATCCGTTTACCGCCCTATGAGCAACTTATCTCTAATTAGATTTTCTTTTTTTAACTAGATTTTATTCTAAAGATATGATCTTAATTAGAGCTTGCTTATACTAAATATATCATCAGTGGAAACTTTACATTCTGGTATCCTTTTTATTTCTTATTACTATTTAATTCTGTTTACTTTTTTTAATATTTATTTTTAATAAAAATTAATGCATTCGGGCGAGTCATCAAAGAATAAGTATAAGTATACAATATCCAAAAATTACATCCATCTTAACCATTAAAAAGTGGGGCGTGTCATTAAAATCTGTGTCATGTCCTACTTTTTAATGGTTAAGATAGATATAATATTTGAATATTGTGTATATAGATTTGTCCGACATCAAATTGAGGTGAAAATTTCTCATTCCCAAATTAGAGTACAAATCTTTCGGATAAAATTGAAATTAACTCCAAACTAAGTAAAAACATATCATCTAGAAGATATGTTCACTCGATCGAGTAACAAGTCGACCATAGCTGACAACCATAGCAGGCAAAGTGACATCTATCTGTTCCTTCCAATCAACGGCAGTTATTCCGATGGTCAAACCGTATCTCATGTCTGAGTAAGAAAGCACTTCAAATTCTCACAAAAGATAGACATATACAGGCTCTCAAAAAAGAGAATAAAAAAACTACCTAGAGCTTATTCTTATATTTATGCTAAGACTACGTTACAAGAGACTAGTCAAAATCAAATTGAAAAAGAGATTACATGGGATAAGAAATTTGTGGATGGGTTCAATGGTTATAATCAATCGTATCACTCTTATACACATCATTGTAGTAAAGTCCCAAATCGAAACATAAGGAGAAAAATTGAGTACATATATACTCTAATAAACCATAGACCTAATGTCAATATGCGGTTTCACATGAGTATATATGTATCGGATATTCTCAACAACTAGTATGATCAGAGTCATGGCTCTATGGGTGATTACAATTCATGATGGATGTTCCAAAGGTAAATAGAATTAACAATCAGAAAGGCAGGTGGGATACGAAAATTTTAAGAGGAGAAAGAATTAGAAGAAAGCAGCAAAAGGGGTACGAAAAGGAGAGCTATGGAAATTGTTCAAGTGTCATGGACAGATATTGCAATTTAACATTCAATTGAACTTTTACTTCTTATGAAGAAGTAAAGAGATTGAAGGGATATGGATACAATGGTGAGATATTGCAATTGAACATTTAGAAGAAAGCAAATGGGGTACGAAAAGGAGAGCTATGGAAATTGTTCAAGTGTCATGGACAGATATTGCAATTGAACATTTAACATTCAATTGAACTTTTACTTCGTATGAAGAAGTAAAGATATTGAAGGGATATGGATACAATGGTGAGACATTGCAATTGAACATTGGACAATATTTACATACGAGCAAGTATATAGTGCAAACGGAAAGAAGAACACTAGAGGATGAAGTCAGATTGGAAAACCAAAAATCAGGGGATAAGGAGAATTAAATGAAGAAATTGATCCCAAAGAGAAGTAAGTATATAGTGTAAACTGAAAGGAGAACAATAGGGGATGAAGTCAGATTAGAAAAGCAAAAATCACTAGTGCAGAAGAATATGAATACAGGGTGGGTGATGTGGATACAAGTAAAAGGCCTTCCAACACGTTCAGATAAAAGGGGATTACCTAACCTGTGATGACGATGCCCTAAGAATGGAGAAATCTCGAGAAGACAAGAATTATGTTATGGTGGCTGTACGAGCAGTTAAAGGAATGTACTACAATTATTTTTCTTGTTGGGAAAACAATATAAAGTTCAGATAAAGGAAATCAATTAATGGTGAAGAGGATCCTGAAATGGATGGAAGCAGCATTCTCAGAAAATTTTGAAGATGGTACTTCGCCGGGAAAAAAAAGAATAGAGGGCAAGAATATCAATAGTCAAGCAAGCAAACCAGGTGTTTGAAATTTTGACTCAACTAGTATCAAATTTCTTTAGAGTTTGTCTTTACAATTTGCATTTATAAGGTTAAAGGGTTGTTTCATAAAAACTGAATAAAAAGTTCTGAATGGATAAACAAACTGAATAAAACAAATGTTTAATTGAAACTGAACACTGAATGAAAAAACTTATTTGTTTACTGATTCGTCTAAAAGTAACTGAATGATAATATTTTCCATTTTAACCCAAAAAAATATATTAAAAAAATCATACTTATTTTTTAAAATATTGAGGTGGATGTAGTATTTAAAATTGTTTAGTTTATTTTTTCATATTCATAATTTAAAATACTTTATATCAATTTTGTTCCTTATATATGTTTATGAGTATTTTTACTTTTATTATATTAAAAAATTAGTAGTAATTTTTACCTCTCATAGTGGTATAATAGATAATAAACAAATCATATTAGTAAAATGACTTAAATAAATAATAAATATGTATTTAAATAAACAATAAAACAAATAACAACAATGGCATTAGCACACATATGCATGCATTTAAATAAATAATAAAACAAACATATATAATTCAATTAGAACTCAAATAAACATATAAACTTTTGAAAAATCTTTAAGGGAGTATACTATTAGTGATATAATTTTAGGGGGAAAACTAAAAATATTAATGACATTTTATCAGTCCATAAAATCAAAACAAATGATTATAACAACATAAATTAAATTGGTTATTAATTTGATAAAGAAAAATCAAAAAATAATTTGTATGTAACAAAATTTGGTTGAAAAAATATAAGTAAAATTATCATTAAGTACTATTTCTTACTGATTCAATCACAAATTTTTGGTTGAATCAGTCAAACTCATTCAGACGCTTTCAAATTTTAAAAAGTGTAAAATAAACAATCTGAATGACTTATTTGGTCAGATTAAAACTCATTCAGACGCATTTAGACATAAACAAACACAACTTAAGTTGTGTTGAAGGTATAGTTTTGTTAGTTTGGAGTAGATTTTGTGAGGTGTTATAATATGTAAACAATCTATGGTCCAATCTAAAACTTTTGGATTTGTTACTATTGTATTATTTCTTTGGGTTTTAATGAATTTTTTTCTTTTGCCGATTAAAAAATATAGTAGGATATATATATGGGGAATGATCATAGCCAAAGAAGGATGAGAGCATTTTCCATCCAACTCAATCTTAGTCATTCATTGTAATATCTAATGACTTAGGAAGAAACCTACCACATAATTGTTTGTAGCATTATCGTACAATAGTTATGCGATATATTGCCTACATAAATATTGTCCATAATACCCCTTAGAGCAAAACAAAACAAAAATTAGGGGTACAACATAACTATTATGTGGTACCCCTAAAGTTTATTTTATTTTTGTTACTGCAGAATAGTTTTGTGGTGCGTCCAAAATGAAAAATAAAATAAAAAATTAGAGGGTATTGCATAACTATTATTGCGGCACCCCCTAATTTTTATTTTTATTTTGTACCGCAGAATAGTTCTGCGGTTCAAAAAAAGATTAGGAATACCGCATAACTATATTGCGCTTTCCGTAAAAAAAATTCCTTCTTCTTTTATTGGAGTTCTAAGTTCCAAGTTTTGTATTTTCTCATTGTTTGCCGTTTCATTGAAGCACTGAACTACTTTCCGCATGCATTAAACTTCTTAGTAGTCTCAGGTTAGAAGATTGAGAGGGTTTTAAAGAGTGAAATTGTCAAGTCTTTTGGCCGACCAGTTGCCATAGAGATTCACATTCACAAGGACCACACAAATTAAGCTGTCCTTATTTTTAGTCTGCTTCATATACATAGAAAGTCTTCTGCAACGAAATTTCCAAGTCAACCATCTCGTATCTGAAGATAAACATCTAAATATCAGATGACTCTTGTCTCCATTTTGGCTTTCTTTTTGTTCTGCCATCTGCCTCTTCTGAATTCAGCTGAAGAAATTAGGAATAACTCCAATAAGAAGCCTATTTGTCCACCGTCTTTCAGCTGTAAAGATCTTGGGGTTCTTCCTTTCCCTTTCTACAATTTCACGGATTCTCGGTGTGGATTAATGAAGTTAAATTGCAATGAAAAAGTTACACAACTCCAACTAAGTGAAGAGGGCCAACTCTATGATGTCAAACGGTTAGTGAATCAAGATGCCATTCTAAGTTATGACAATGGACTCCAAGGTCTGCTAGATAAAAGAAAGTGTGATTATTTGAGGAATTTATCTCTTCCGAACTCTCCCTCCATATCCATTACCTTAGAACTCTAAAAAAAGAAAAAGGGAAAAAAAAATTAGAGGGTATTGCATAATAGTTATGCGGTATCCCAATTTTTTTTTATTTTTTTATATTTTGGACGTACCGCATAACTATTTCGTGGTATCAAAAAAAATAAAATTTTAGGAGGTACCGTATAATAGTTATGCAATATCTCTTAATTTTTTTTTATTTTCTTTAGGGGGTACTATAAGCAATATTTATGTTGGTCATATACCGCATAACTATTGTGCAGTAATACTACAAACAATTATGCAGTAGGTTCTTCCCTAAACCATTGAATATTGCAATGGATGACTAAGATTGGGTTGGATGAAAAAATACTCACATCCCCTTTTGATTTTGTATTATTCCCCTATATATATATATATATATATATATACTTTTCAAGAGAAACCCTACTTCTGGAAAGTGAATTCTCCATTTGTTTGTAAAGAAAACTATTTATACAAGTAGAAATTTTTTTAACCAAATGAAAATATCATAAATTTTGAGAAAAGGTAACATTAATATAGAAAATCTTGAAATTAAATTCATACTAAATTAAACCAAAGTCTTGCACCACAATGACAAACAAATATATGTGAAAATATCCACTTATTAAAACTGATCATTAATCATGAGACCAGTCCACATATATATCTACTCAGTGCAAGTAGAATATAGAATTTAGAAGCGGCATGATTTTGAGTGCTGAATTATCTCATCAACAAACTCATTGATCCATTTATCTGAACTTCCTCCACCTTTAACCGCCTCTCTTGCCATTTCCATCCATTTTTTCGCATTTCTTTTCAATTCCTTTCCATCCATTACTTCTCTTATACAACAATCCACCTCATCTCGAGTTACCATCCCCTTCTCATCAGTCTTAGCCTTAACTCCCATTTTCCAAACATCCGCAACATATTTAGCATTAGTAGTTTGATCCGACCATCGTGGCACTGCCACCATTGGAACTCCCATACTTATTGCCTCCAAAGTTGAGTTCCATCCACAATGTGTGACAAAACATCCTATTGCCTTATGCGCTAGAACGTCTAATTGGGAGCACCACTGCACCACTAAGGCCTTGTCCAATGTCTCTTTTACAAAATCTTTCGGAAGTTTAGGCTCTTCCGATGGTCTAACCACCCATAGGACGTATTTGTCACTTTGTTTTAAACCCCAAGCCAGTTCTTTCATCTGTTCATCATTTAGTTCTACCAAACTCCCAAATGCAACATAGATGACGGATTCATCTTGTCGCTCATTTAGCCAATTCATGCAAGCGCCAACGTTAGGCTTGTACAGATGGAGAGTGTTATCTGTGTCATCCTGGAGGTTCTTCTCATCTTGTAGGTACTTCATTGGGATGGTAGGTCCAATTGCTTTTATTGGTAACAGCTTCGACATCCATCGGATTGCCTATGCATTATATATTTAGTGATAAATAGTTAGAAATTTATCTTATTCAAAAATATATAGCTGATGATGCTTTATCATTCGGGTTGTCGTCTAATAATATCAAAAGGGTCCAGCTAGATGAAAAATGATTAGGATCAGTCAAGTCAAGACTTATAGGATAATATTGCATATTTATATAACAGAAAAGTTGCATTGGTGTATAACAAAAAAGACGAATCTTTTGCAACTTTCTTACTAAATACAACATATTCCTGTAAGTCTTGACAGATTCTCGACCAACTTTGAGTATCAAATTCATATCGAATGAAGAAAAGTAACTAAAAATAGTTGCTTGATAGTTGATACCATGACCAACTTTGAGCACCATGATGGTATCAACATTTTTAATTAGTCAAACTCCAGAACGAATTGAAAATATCACAGGCACAATATAAAGTGAAATTTTGAATTTTAATCTTCTCGTTTGAAAAAAATAAAAATAAAAATAAAGCACATATATCAAACGATCCATCCTTGTTTATTGGAATTAAAAATGTTGCATCGTCACATAACGCAAAAGTTGCATTGATGGATAACAAATAGCAAATCATTCACAACTTTTGTGCTGTACAGATGCAAAATTTTTCTGTAAGACTAGACAGATTCTCGACCAACTTTGAGCATCAGCATCATAATATTAAATTTATATCAATCGAATACAAACAAAATACATTTAAATTTACCACTTACCTCTTCCTCTAACTTGTCAAAAGTGTTGCAAAGCATCCAATCCACTTTATCAATATCCAAGAACTGACTCATAACCAAATTGTACATAGCCAGATTTGAACCTTGATGATAAAGAAAAGTTGGCAAATCTGACGGCTCTAATGCTGGCAGTCCAGGAATCAAAACTTGAGGTCCAACAAGAGGAAGTTCCAATAATCCTTGATGCACATTGTAGTATATATTATCAACAGCGCATGATTGAGTGAAGAACGCAGCTCCAATTAATCCAAACCTTCTAACAATGTCAATAACCCAAGGAAACCCCGAATCATACACAATGCTATCAACAGGGCAGCCTATGGTGCTGAACTTCTCAATTAGGTTGCTTAGGGTTTCAGAGCCAACTTGTTTAAATGTTTCCAAATAGGCATCAGTGATCTCTGCAACTTTTCCTCCTTCATCATATCCATCGGAGATTGTTTCTAGTGCCATGGACTCCGATATTTTATGAAGGGATTTGAACATGGACTTGGTGGTAACAAGTGTGACTTTAATTCTTTTTTCTTCCAAGCGTTTTGAGAATTGGAGCATAGGGTTTATGTGGCCTTGCATGGGATATGGAAAGACTAGACAATGAGCAGGTCTCACCTTTTGTTGAGTCTGCTCCATCTTTCTGCAAAAATTACTATTTTTGTAGTAAATAATACCTAATAATTCATAATTTATAAGGTTGTTGATAATGCCTAAGAAAGAAATATGTTGTTAGAACAAATATGCATTTAGTGATATTTTTACATTTGTTTTAGTGACATTTTTAACTTTTAGCGACACTAATTACTTCAACGGTATAAGTATTGTTCTGACATTATCAACGGCTCTTTTTAAGGAAACCAACTTCGTGCTATTATAAACGTTACATGAGATGATATCTACCGGTGAAATTATTATTTTTTGTCAAAAGAGGGAGACTCAAAGAATAATAGAAAAAAATATTATGAAAAATAACCAGCGAAGTACGTATCTAGAGGAGAAATGGTGGTAGCACTTGTCAAAATCTATCATTGATCATGTTTATATGCGGAGGTTTACACATTCATGGATAATTAATAATTGCATTTGAATATAACTATTAACTAGTCAATCAAAATTGTACCATTCTGCCTCGTCTATTTGGGCGTATCTCATTTAATGAAGAATGCATAGGTGAATTAAATGTAATTTAATATTTACACCAACATTAATTGTCTGATTTCTATTAATTAATATTTGATTCAGAAGAAGCAGAAAAGGAGAGATAATCAATATTTCTATTAACTTATCATTTTGCAATATCCCAAAATTAATTGTCTGATTTTATCAAAAAATTAATTCAAGATATTATATTTTTAATTTAAGATGGATGTAAGTAATGTGTCGTACAAATTAAGTTTAGCAATTAGATGCACATAATATTGCTCAAGCAAAAGTATTCTTCAGATAAGTTTTGAGTTATATGCACGAAATATATCTCCAGAATTTTATTATTTTAAAAGTCTCACTTTCTTAAGAATACAATATAATTTTATAATCAAATATATCACCACTAATACAATATCAAAAATCAATCAAATCTCACTAAAAAAGAACAAAGAAATAGACTTCACATAATAGAAGAAATAAACTCTTTTAGCAAATAAGGAAAAAAAGAAGAAGAACTAAACTCACCTAAGTGAGAATAATCGGACTTTAGACCTAAAGGTCACAATACCTCAATCTTCACTATTAGGCTAAGACTTTATCGGCTATCTCCAACATTGAATATTGTAATAGTATATAGGTTTTTTTAATATATAAAAAAAATTAAAAAAAAAAACTGAAAAAGTGATTGATGTCCGATGGCTAAAATGTAATCAAGTTTGTTTAGTATAAAAAGTGTGGAATCTCTTCTACCGACTCCCATCTGTCAGCATTTTTTTTCCATTTAAGCTGACCAACTATTCCCTCAATAAACTAATTTATTTCTTCATATCAAAGTCTCAAACATATAGAATGGGTAGTAAAAATTTATGCAATAAACATGTATATATATCTAGAACACCATACATATAAAATACATACCTGCAGTCTTGATTTATTGAAGAATTCTCAATAATTTTTTGTAAGGTTTCTTGTTTTTGTTCGAATACGGGTAATCTTCTCTTAACAAAATGACTCGCAGTGGGACAGCTTAAAATAAGTCAAAGTGGATAGGGGACCTATTTAATATTTATAGGCAGCTCCTTCTGTATCCATATATAGTCCACTTATTGTGATTACAGAAAATCTTATTGGGATTATCATTTATTGCTCTTATTGGACTATATTAAAAACTAGTCAAATTTTAAACAAACCTAAAAGGATGGTGTATTAATGGAAACCAGATTGTGAAAATTTTAACAATATATCAGTTGCAAATATCATTAATTGTAACAAATAACAAATGCATTAAATGAGAGTTAAAAAAATATTTAATTATGAGTGTAAATATGGAGAGACGAAATCTATATCATTAAAAGTTTTGCCTTCAAAGCATATTCAAGGGAAAACTAAGCATGATATATAAATGGGTTGTATATGTCTAATGCTATATTCGAATTGAAAGAATGAAAAATTTGTAAAAGAATGAAATAAAAAAATAAATAAAATAGAGAGTAGAATGATTCATTCTATTCTAACAAGAATGAGTCATTTCATACCTTCTCATAAAGATTAAAATTCACAAATTTGACAGGAGTTCATTTCATTTTAATATAACAATCAAATATAAAAAAATTTCCTTTAATAAGAGTAAATCATTTCATTCTCTCTATTACTACAATCCAAATGTAGTACAACAGTTTATTAGTACCTCCTAACAGAAGGACCTATCCATAAATCTAACCATCTATCTATATCACTATATAAGGCAACTTAGTAGGACTCACCATCTGTGATAGCGCGAGATCCCACCTTCCTTAATTATATCCGATTATCTCTGGATTACATAGTGATTAACTTAAAACCTTATTAACCGGGATCCCGTGCGTTAAACTTTAACCTTTGACCTTTAAAACCAATTTGTTAACCATAAATTCGATCCATATTTTTTTTTTTAAACTTATTGAACTTACTTTCCTTACCTGTCTCAGGATTATAACGTTCACTTTACTATTCATTAACTTTTAGGTCAACACTTATTAATTGGTGACCACGTCTATTTCCTTTTGTAATCAAATATATATACATTCAAGGTTTACATAACTTATAAAGAAAATTTCGCCATGAACCATCTATACATGGCCCTGTTTACAAATACCTGTTTTGCACCTGACTCTGTGCACATATACCTGTATACATTCATTCATATTATGCATACCATGTTTCATACATCTATACCATACATACGAGTTCTATATATATATTAGACTCGACTTACAAGAATATTACAATCATGCAGCCTCATTCCCACTTTAAATAATACATACATGCACCTTTTACTATATGGATTTATAAACCATACATCCTTTGCTTCTATCTAGCTTTAATACATATCTAATTTACATGAATATTTCACATTTTCAAATCAACATTTCCTTCATGCTTATCTACTAATGAAATCCGTTTACCTCTAGCAGTACCGTAACCTCCGGCTTTCTTGCACTTTACCTGAAATGTTAGTTGTAGCAAGAATGAGCATAACGCTCAGCAAGTTAATCAGCTAACACCTTTCATGCTCACAATTTAATATATGCGTCATGCATCCTTACCTTAATATACCATGCTTAATGTCACGTAATTCATTTAACATTTAATCACATAATTGCACATAAGGCACATTCAACTCATGTACGATCACATAACTCACATAGAATATCTAATATCCTTAAGTCTGAAAAACTTGCATGTACGCCTTTATTTTACTTAACATGTACTTCTTCAATCATCCTTCGTTATCCGTCTTATCGTCTTGCTCATTTCAAACTCTGTCTGTCAACATATAACTTATATGTTATTATAAGATCATAAACTTGTATAACTTATCAAACTAATTCCATAAATACATGATCATCTGTCTTTAACCATTTCACATTTGATATATTACACCTTATGTAGGTTTATAATACACCCTAACTGCTTTCGACCTTTTTCATAACTTATAACATGTTTTGGCTTAGCTTTAGGCATGTTATATTATGTCATTTATCATTTCATTATAACTTAACACCCTTTAATTTAACCATTATTCTCACTTTTAGGGTTTATATAACTCATTTATATCATTCCATATCAAAATATAGCTTTTTGGAAGCTTAAAAAAATTTCAAATGAACAGTAACTTCGCCCCGGCGCCGCCAGAGCTAGCAGGCCGCGCATTCTTCTCGGTCGATGAACAGTACATTGCGACCCCAACGCAATGTTTAGTACAAAACATGGCGCCGGGGCGCAGTCTTCAGAAGTTGGAATCTGATTTTTGCACTACCTTTGCCGATTTTTAATTCCTTCATCTTAATTTCAATTGAGCTGAAATTTGGACCACATCTAGACCTTACTACCTAGTATTTTACAAAAATACTAATTAACCCATTTGGCTTCTTAAAAGTAGAGATACACTAGCCCTTAGGAGGGCTGTTCAACACGTTTCAACACTTAAAAAAAATTTCAACTTCAAAACCAACTTTTTTACCAACTTGGTGATTTTTGGCCATAAGCTTTAAAACTCAATTCTAACACTTGACATAGGTCATATATGACATGTCTAGGCCTTCGATTCAACTTAACTTCGCACGAGGCGAGTTTTGTCCATAAAAATCCGTTTAGGGTCACAACGATCGATTTCGATCGTTCGAAACTCATTTTCATTCAAATTCTCATCCGTTGATTTCCAAATCAACTCTAACACGTGTATTAACATAAAATATGAGTCATTTAACTTCATTTCAACTCTAATTCCTTAAAATTGCCAAAAATCACCTTTGACGACCATTTTCATTAACTTTTTCAAAATTCAAACTTAAGCTCACTTGACACTTTGATCTCCAAACACTACATGAGCTAACACATATACATTTAACGACTTCATAGGTCCACATGACTTCTATATGCATGTACTAATGCACTTTACAGATTAAAACGTAATCTATACACAAAGTATAGCCTAATATTCGAATTTCCTCAAACCATTCATACTTTTCAATTTTTGTTGCATCTTTAACACTATCTAGCATGCAATTTATCATGCCTCAAACCCGCTCAACCTTTATAATCAGGTTATTATCACTTTTAGCTACATATAACACATAATCCTTTATGAATCATAGCTTAATCTTACACTTTATTCAAACTAAGCATGCTTCTCGTTCATTTATGCACTTATGATGATTTCTAGCATAAAAATATTCATGATTCTTGCATGATTAACCTCTCAACTAGGTTTCCACCAAGACTTCCAAAAATTAACACATGATCACCCTTTAAATCATAGTTTTGAGCTTGAATTTGTGCATCATCTTTGTTCTAGCAAATCTAAGCTTAGGGTTTCACTATAAATCAATCATATAACACATAAAACACATAAACATCATATAATCTTTACATGTATCCATGAATACATGCATGGCTACCCTTATACTTGAATTTAATCTCATAAACATCAACTTTTATAGTAAAAACTTGGTTATACCTTCTCATAGCTCCTTTCCTCCTAGCTTTAAACCTTAATAAGGTTGTGTGCTCCTTCTTGAAGACTTATCAAGCTCCTCTTGTATACTTTTCCAGCAATCTTGCAAGCTTTTGGTCAAACACTAACCTTCTTCTCTATTTTCTCTCTTTTGCTAGTTTCCTTCGAATGAAATGAATAGAGCAAGGCTGGATATACATAGAACATATACATATATGGATTGCAAATATGTTTGCTAGCAATTAACCACCTTTGGTTAACTTAACTATGTATGGTTAGGTCAAATTGGACAACTCACATTATTAAACAAGGGTATAATTGTCATTTCACCAACATAGGACACAATTGTCATTCCTTACATTGCCAAGGGCACTATAGTCATTAGCCACAATTCTAGGAAATTTTAATTTCTTATATTTCATAAATTGCTCATTCCTTAACCAATTGAAATCCATTTTGATCCAAACTTGTTTCATTATGTTTGAATTTCATTCCATCATCAAATACTCCATAATTGGCTTGTCCCAATTCTCTTGTCACACCTCAAAATACAAATTTCATTAATTAATCATTAATTCACAATAAATGTCAAAATTCCATATTATTCCTTTAATTCCAATTTCTATAAACCTTTTTATTCACAAAAATGAATTCCAATTTCCGTTATCTCCACCCAGTTGAATTACTCAATTGTCCAATAACCGCTTTCTCGTGAAGCGAACCTCGACCAGATTATCCAAAATCCATCGTCATTTAACCTTATAAACTCATATAATTATTTTACAATCTTTACGTCATTTTCACCTATTTACATAGCTCACACAATGTTAATTCTCAACATACATAATATCTCCGTTCCTGCTACGCACTTTCAGGGTATCACATCCTGTATTTATACGTTATAACAAATGATTTCCTTCTTAAGTCCATAAATATGGATTTCTTTACAACTTCAAAATATTCTAAGATCATTATCCCAATTATTCCTTTAATCCTTAATACATCACCTAGGCCAACAGACATTTCCTTCCAGCACATATTACGATACATCATCTTGCCATTCTCATACTCTCATCTCTTCAAGCCTATTTAGCTTGTTGTTAGTATTAAAAACTAAATCTTAATTCATATAGAATTTCTTTATCTATTTCTTTTCTTTCCTTAACTGTGCAGATAATCCTAAACACGGATTTCATCTCTTACCTATTGACACATAACATTGTGCCTCACAATAATTCCTTTCAAACTGACTAACTATGGCATTTCAATCAATCCTTTATCTTACATCCATTATATTAACATTTAATCATCGAATTTTATTACTTCACTATTCAACCATCATAGATCATTATAACTCATTAATTACATAATAATTCATATTTGATCATTTCTTAATACCTCTGTCATTCAACATTAGATTTTTAACTGATAATCTTTACTTAATTAACCATAATCCTTAATTTAGAATTTCTGTAAAATCCTGGGATGTCACACCATCTATATCACTATATAAGGAAACTTAGTAGGTTCATAGGACCGTTTGAAATCTTGAGGCGAGTCGGTGAAGTGGCGTACGAGGTAGCATTAACTCTTGAACTAGAGCACATTCACAATGTGTTTCATGTGTCAGTGTTGCGGCTGTATAAACCAGACTACAAGCACGTTATATCCTATGAACCAATTCAAGTCGAGAAAGACTTATCATATGAAGAAGTTCCTGTCCAGATACTCGATAGGAATGAACAAAAGCTGAGGAATAAGATAATTCATTCTGTCAAAGTACTTTGGAGGAATCAAGCAATTGAAGAAGCTATGGGAATTAGAGGAAGAAATGAGAGCGAATTACCCATTTTTATTTGAATAACCTTATTTTACAATTCCGGTGACGGAATTTTTATAAGGGGGAGAGAATGTAATGTCCTAGAATTTTCACGTCATTATTAATTAAATTATTAATTTAAATTCTAACGAGTTAGTTTTACGATATTATTTAAATCTTTTTATGTGATTAATTAATTACGTGATTAAATGATTATGTGATTAATTAAAGGGGGTCACTAATATGTTATTAAATTAGTGAACAAACCCTAGCGTTTTAATATCAAAATAATTGATAAGTTTCCTATTAATTAAATATTTAATTAAATTGAATATAATGAGTTAATTAAATATAATAAATTAATTAATATGATTATTAATTAATGTAAATAATGTGAAATATTAATAATAATATTTATTAGTTCATTTAGTAATTTAATACTAATGGGTTAGAGTATTTAATTATTTATTCAATCTAATTATTTATTTAATCATGGATTGAATAATTAATGTGTAAATTATTAAATTAGCCCAACATGGATCAATTAGTAGCCCAAGTGAATAATAATAAAATTTGACAAACTAGTAGCCCAAACAATTTAATAGGAGCCCAATTAGTATTTTAAATAAAGCCCAATACTTAACCCACTTGGAAAAACAATTATGTAACTTATTAATTATTAAAAAGTAAGCATGTGACAATGATTTTGGGACAAAAGAAAAGTCATCAGCCGTGTGTGCTTGGGAGAGAGAGAGAAAAATGATGTTTTGTTTTTATTTTGGTTTATTTTTTATTTATTTAATAAATGGATTGCTTGTTTTATTTTTTAAGTACATGGGCACCATCCCTATTTTCACCAACTAAGTCATTGGCTAGCTTTCTTGTGTAAGTATCCATATAGGTGCATGATGGTCTAGATTATTAGATATATTATGTGTATCTATTAATTTTACAAGTATACTTGCATTGGTAAATATTGCACTTCATTATTTTTCTCCAAGTTCCAAAAGAGAGAGTTTGAGAGCAAAGTATTTTGAGAGAGAGCAAGAGAAGGAGAAGGAGTTCTAAGCTAGTTCATGTCCTCTTCTTATACTACCTATTTCAGAAGAAAAAGGAAAATAGCCTTTAAATCAAGGTAATTGTTATTTTAAATATAGTTTTGCTTTAAAATTTAATAAATTATCATGTTAGTATAAATATGTTAATATAGTTAATAATGTATGGTAGTAATATTTATGTCATGCTTGAGTTTAATATGCTTGGTTTGTATTTTGGTATATTTTGTATGTTAAAATATGTATTTAGTAGTGTGTAAACAAGTCTTGGAATTTGTGACCAAAAATATTTTTATAAAACTTAGGTTTGATGTTCTAATATTATAGAACATTAAATCATGAGGAAAAAAAAGTTTGGATCACTCAAAATGGAGTTATACACAAAAAGTTATGATTTGTGATAGTTTATGTGATGTAAAAATTTTTATAAAAAAAAAATGATATTAAATCATGAAAAATTAAATTTTCATGTTATAAATTGATATTAAGTTATTGGTAATTTTTTTGAATTTTTATTGAGGACTTAAAGCTTATTTAATGGTATAATTTTTTATTAAAGTGTGTATTGCCGGACACTGTTCACATTCTGCTAAAGAAAAAAAAAAGGAAATGTCCGCGCAATGCGCGCAAGCTTGTTGGCTGGCAGACGTGGAGCCAAACGACGTCGTTTGGCTCAGAAAATTCTTACTCCGCGCGTTATGCGCGGAAGCCAGCAGCGATTCCTCAAAACGGCACCGTTTTGGGTCGCTGTTTTGTTGTGCACGCGTAATGCGCGGTAGCAGCTTCCGGTGAAATTACCATACTGCCCCTCCGTTCGTTTTTCGACGTAATTACTATTTTGCCCTCGGATCAGTTTTCAACGTAATTACAGAAATGCCATTCAGGTTAATTTTAATTAATTTAAATATTTGAAAACTAATTTAAAATTATAACAAAAATAATAATAATACAAAAATGATATTGGGAAGGATATTTTTCATTAAGTTTAATATTTAAATATTTTAAATATTAATCTAGTTAGCTAAATCATGGTTAATTTAAATAAATTTATTATTTATTATTTATTATTTAAAATGTTAATAATAAATAAAGGTGATAAATTAGCAATTATTATTTAATTCCTATTAAATAATAATTAAAGAGAGATAAAAATTTATAAATTACTTATTTATTATTTAAATAATATTAAATCATAAATACGGATAATTAAGTAATTAATTATTATTTAATTAGCATTAAATAATGATTAATGGAAATTAAGTTATTTGATTAATAATTTAATTTTTAATAATATATAAGGATAAATAAATTAAATTTTATTTAATCTTAAACAATAATTAAAATTAATTAAATAATTAATTATTATTTAATTGACATTAAATAATAATTAAAGAGGATTAAAATTAGTAAACTATTATTTAATTTCCTTAAATTAAATAATAGGTGAGGTTAATTACTTAGTTAATTACTAGTTGATTAATATTAAATTAAAGAAGGTTAAAATTAAATCAATAATTATTTATTATTTAATTATTATTAAATAATAGGTAAGTACAATTAGTTATTATTTATTTTAAATAATAACTAAAGTTAATTTAATTAATTTCTATTTAATCAAGATTAAATAGTAATTAAATAGAGATTGAGTTAATAAAATAATTTGAACTTAATTATGATTTAATTAAACAATTGTAATAAGTTGTTTAAGGGTTTAATATGTGTTCAACACTTAAGAAAAATATTTTCTAACTTATTAAATTAGTAACCTAAAATGATTAAGGGTCTATAAGGTTAATAATATTATTTTTACTGATGTAAATTATGTGTTACTACTTATATGATAAATAAGTTCCTGAGTGAGCGTATAGTTGTGCAAATACGTCGTACTAATTATTAGACCAACTTTATTAATGTTAGGTCTTTCAAAGCCAGTTAGTTAAAGCTAGACATTAATTGTAACTGAGCAGACAGGCAAGTTCCTTATCTTTAAACTCATTTCATTGAGCAAATTATTTATTTAAGCTTGAACTGTAATTCCAAGCATGCTTTGAGTGGTTTAATTACTTTACAATTATTCCACATCGATATTGTTGTTATTCGCACTTGTTGCACTTGATATTGTACAGTCCTTGGCTTGTACTTAATTATTGTTCTACTGTTTAAAGAACTGTTCAAAGTAGGTCTAAGTCATTATTCGGCTAGACATTTATGTTAAATATTTTAAAAGTTATCCAAATCATTGAAGATGCGGATTCTTAGACTATTATGAACACCCCTTTATTATATGGGAGTACCCTGTATCTAATATCAGGTACAAAATACGAAAATTAAATGTTATGCATACACATATTGTACTGAGGCTGATCCCCTCGGGTACATATTTCTGGTAGTAACCATTGAGTCAACCTGCTATTGACTCCAGTGGATATTTATAGTTCATAGTCTATTTGACTATCTTAATTTTAAAAGCAAATCATTATTCCTGCTTATGTTATTCATATTATTGAATTGTTCAGCTATTCCCTTTCATTCATGATCTATTGTTTCTTGTTGATATTTAAACTTGTTGAACAAACTAGTTGCTCACCCTTGTTATATCATGAAACCTTATTGCAGTGCAACCCGAGACTTCGAGGAAGAGCAAGGGTAAGGGAAAGATGAAGTGATAGACTTCAGGTTGCAGCCTTGTAGTTAATTAAATTACTTGTTATGTAATATAAACCCTAAGTACTTTATTAAGGGTATTTGTGTACTTTTGTGTAAGGTTATCGTATCTTGGGACTAGTAACACCCTTTGAATGAACAACATATGTTTATTATTCCGCATTTAGTTATTGTATATTGTTTAGAGATGAATGTTTGTATTGGATCGTGATGACCGAATCCGGATATTTGAGACCCGAATTTGGGGGCGTCACAAGGCCCAACGGACCGTTAGCTTGGCAAATTCTTATGAGGACTTCTAAGTCTAATAGACTTGGGATAGGTCCCTAAACCATTCTGGACTGTGGTTATTTATTATATCTAATCCGAATTAGAATAAGAGTCAGGTTCCTAGATGGTTTAGGAGATTACCTTCCTATTAAAACTATCACACGTTGATGGACAATTCTAAAAAGAATCGGTAAGAGTCAGGTATACACTATAAATACCCAGTCAATGATGGAGATAAAGGTTACGCACACAAGCACATTACTACTATACTAAATACTCAGACCTCCATTGTTGACTTTTCTTGAAACATTCACTAACTCTCACACCGGAGGAGTCCACCAACGGCCCAAACCGTTAGGACTTTTGTGCAGGTATCCTACCCAGAAGGCCAACAGGACAGCCAGACAGAATCAGGCGTCAACACTCCAAGAGTTCTTTTTCATCTTTAAAAACTGGAACAATTATCCTTTACTTGATCAAAAGATAAATAAAACATTATCTCCTACAAAATAAAATAAAATATATTAGTTAAATAAAATATACATATAAATTCATAAAAATAGGAATATTAAAATGTATAATTAATGTGTATATCACTTTACAATATTCATTATTGTATTGATTAAAATCAAAAGAATCTATGTTAATTTTGAGTTTAAAAATCTCTTAAGTTAACTTTAAAAGTCAATAATGATTAAATAGGGAAGTGATATTTTCACAAAGTTTTTTTATATTTTCACATATAAATCGTCTCTAAAAACCTATAACAATGGTCAAAATCATCGTTATAAACCTATAACAATATTTTTCATGTGAAAATATCAAAAAATCATGTGAAAATATCAATTTTCATCAAATAATATGAAACGATGAGAGTATAATCGTATTGGCCCAACAATTTATTAATAACTCGAACAAAAGGGCCAATCTATAAGTGTTAATAGGTTATTTATCCATTCTTTAACCTATTTTAAGTTTCTTTTTTTTTTAATCTTATTTTTGAAAAAAAAAAGAATACAAAAGGGAATACAAAAGGTTATGCTAAGTTTTGTGTTCAGTTTCTTTTTTTCCTAATCTTATTTCTGAAAAAAGAATAAAAAAGGGAATACAAAATACAAAAGGTTGTGCTAAGTTTTGTATTCATTCATAATATAATATAGAGTTATATTTTAAATGTATTTTGTTATATTAATATTATAAAATTATAATTCTCTCATACACAAATACAACTCCTGTATATAAGAAGACTAATAAAATAAATTACCTAACTTAATTAATTAGACAGTGGAATCATATATATCCAATAACCCAACGAAGAAGATCAAGTGGTTCTCTTTGTTTAGAATACTAAATTTCGATTGTGAAGACTAAGTTGACTCGAGCCGAACAAGCAACAGGAATCCAAATAAACAATGATAGAGATAGAACATGTGCATGCCAAGCTGACTCTGTTGACTCTCTTTGTTGACTTGTGAAATGGAAAGCATTATGAGCATAAATATATTGCAAGCAGATCCTTATATTATGACCGGTTTGCTTCTCTCTCTCATTACTTGCCCGTATTCAACTTACATTCAAAAAGAAATGGTCATTTCGACTAAATATTTTTTTTTTTATGTTTGGTATATTAAAATGGATCAGAATAACCATTCCGACCGACAGTGATGAATTAAAGATTTTATTAAGGGTGGTCACCCTTATAATTAAAGATAATTAAAAAAAATTAATAGATATAAATAATAATAATTAATATAATTCACAAAATATAGAGTTCATTAAAAATACATTAATCATTACAAAATTATTTTTGAGACCCAATTTTTTGAATTTTTTTTACAATCACTTCATTTATTGACTGTTGAATAGAATCGGATCGATGATGTTTGTTAACCTCGAGATTCGTAATATTTAAAAAAACAAAAAAAAAACAAACATAAATACAAAAATTACAATTAGGGAAAAAAGAAAGAAAAGAAGAGTCCTACTCCTATGAAAATATTCTCTCTCTCTTTCTCTCTCTCAATATATATATATATATATATATATATATGGATTTGTGGGAGGTACCATCTAGGATATATAAGTTATATACCTTAGTTTTATAAAAATAAATTTATCTCATGTTTTTTAGTAAGATTTAACCTTACAGATAAAAAAATTATATAAAAATACGAGTTAATATAAATTTTTATTTAGTTTAAGATTGTGTCGTACCATTATTATATCATTGTAAAATAAGTATATTTTTTTATGATTATGATTAATTGCACTTTCATTACCATAAATCCTATAATAAACATCAACAAATTATATGAAAATTCATGTGTTTAAATATTTTTATATATTCTTTAAATCTCTATGGTTGGATTTATTTAGAAAACCATAAAGATGATCGTATTAACCCTATAAAGTATACTTGTTAGATAGGTATATCCCTTTTTTACTATATATTATACAGATTAAAATAATTTAGGACAAATATACTCAATTCGATATCAATTATTCATAGCATATTTCATATGTAAATCCATAAATAAAATCAATTTAAGATAATATGCGGGACAAAATCAAAGAAGAGAAAATCCTAAAATTTAAGAAAAGTTAAAATTTAAAGAAACATATCATAAAATTTGAGAAAAATTGAATATCATAGAAAATAAGCATCAACATAGTTACAATTGAATATAGGACATACCTACTTTTTTGAATTTGAATTGAAATTGCAATTAAATTTTGTATAAGAAATTACAATTAAATTTTGTACAAGAATTTATAATTAAATTTTGTACAAGTTGTAAGTGCGCGCGGTAACTTGAGACTCCAAATTTGTGCACGATGTAAGTAATTTTATATTTTTTTTTCCTTTAAGGGTGGTCACACTTTACCATAAATGCCTTTACTAGTTGAAATATTTATGAATTTAAGAGTGGTCACTTGACCACCCTTGTGACATCCTAGACTTTTATAAGATTCCTAAATAAAAATCTTGACTACTTAAGTAAAAGTAGAGGATTAAAACCTGGTTTAGAAGAATATGATGATATTATTATATAATTAAATTCAAACGATTGAAAAGTGATAAAATGAATTAAAGGCAAAGGACAAACGTAATTACTGTAAGATACAATATTATGTCATCATGTGATAGATGTAATATGTGTATATGTAGATTTGATCTAGGAAAGAAAAAAGAGTTTAAAGTTAGAAAATAATGAAAATGAGGAAAGAGTATGTGAATTGAGCTTAAGTTATAAAATTTGATAACAAGCTTAATAAATAAGCCTAGAGAGGCGAGCGTATGAGAATGCCAAGGTAAGGCATGACAGAGTATGCGCAGAAAAGAAGGAACAACTTACCCTAATTCGTATATTGAGGATTAAAGGAATAATAAAGTTAATGATCTTTGAATGTTTTGAAGTTATTAAGAAATTGATATTTATTGATTGGAATAAGATAATCATGTATACGATATGTAAATACAGAATATAATACCCCGAGAATGAGTAGAAAGAAATTTGTATACAAGTATGGTTTAAATTGACATTTAAGTGTTAAGTAAATATGTAAAAGAACATAAAAGTCGTAGAAAATGTATTATGAGTTTAAATAGTTAAATGATGATGAATTTTGATAATCAGGTCGAGGTTCGCTTATGAAGAAAGCAGTTTATAAAAAAGTGAGCAATTCGACTTTATTGGGATATCGGAAATTGAAATTGGTTGACTGTAGAATCGAAAAGGGTTTGTTGATAATTGAGAATGACTGTTATGCAAATTGGCAATTTATTGTGAATTGTTATTATTAATTAATGATATTCAATTTTCAAGTGTGACAAATGTTTTGGGACAAACCAAATATAGATTAATTTGATAAGGAATAAAATTCAAACATAATGAAATAAGTTTGGATCAAAAATGACTTGAATTGGCTAAGAAATAAGCAAATACTAAAATTAAAGAGATTATATGACTTATATGAGTTAACTTAACCAAGGTGAGTTAAGTGTTGGAGATTATATGACTTATATATATATATATATATATATATATATATATATATATATATATATATATATATATATATATATATATTGTAAGCATTAGACTTAGTTCACTCCAAGTTTCCAGCAAAGTTAACTAAGGGAGAAAAAGAGAGAAGAAAGCTAGGGTTTCAAGGGAAGCTCAAGAAATCCCAAGAAGGTGATCAAGAGAATGATCATAAGTTATCAAAGTAGATATTACAAGACTAGCAAGCATTATAGCTAGAAAGAAGAAAGCTCAAAAAAGGTATAAATAGTTTTAACCTTGAAAGTTTAGCATTTATGTATTTAAATTCAAGAATATGTGAAGCCATGTATGAATCTTGGTATATATGTGTTGGTTATGTGAGATTATGTGTCAAAAGTGTGTTTCATGTGAAACCCTGAGTGTTGAAGATATAGAACAAATGTGATACACTATTCATGCATGTTTTCAAAGCTAGAAATCATGATTTATGGAGAATAATGTGTTTTATGTTGGTGGTTTTAATGAAAACCTAGTTAGAAAAGTTGATCATGAAGGAAGTATGTGAAATCTCATGCTAGATAACAATCTAAGTTCATAAATGGTGTAAAAGTATGATTTATTTGAGAATAAATATAATATTACGCAATGATTAGCATGTGGTTCAAATTGTAATCTGTAAAGTACATCAGAATGTGCATATAGAAGTGATATGGACTTACAAAGTTATTAAATGTGTATATGGTAGCCTATGTGGTGCATTGGGTTTAAGATGTCAAGTTGAGTTTAAGTTTTGAAATTTAAAAGTTTGTAAAAGTTAATGAAAATCCAACTTATAGGTGATTTTTGGCAATTTTGAGGAATTAAAGGTGAAATAAAGTCAAACGGCTTAATATTATGTTATTACACGTGTTTAGGTTGATTTGGGAATCAACGAATGAAAAATTGAATGAAAAGGCGATTCGAACGATCGAAATCGATCGTTTCGACTCAAAATGAATTTTTATGAACAAATCTCGCCTCTTGCAAAGTTAAATTGTTTTAAAGGTCTAGACATGTCATATATGACATATATGAACTTTTTCAAGTGTTGGAATGAAGTTTTAAAGCAAATGGACAAAAATCACAAAGTTGGTAAAATTTATTTTTTAGGTTGAAAACGAGTTTGAAACGCCCTTTTACGGGCTAGTGTTGTAATGATTTTTAGAAGCCAAATGAGGCAAGTAAAAATTTAGTAAAATACTGGGTAGTAAGACCTAGTTCTTTTCCAAATTTGGACTTAATTGGATGTATAACAAATGAGTTAAAAAAATTAGCAAAGTAGCAGCAAAAATCAAAAGTTTCTGATGCAGCAGCACTGCGCCGGGGCGCAGTGTTTTGTATTGATCACTGCGCCGGGGCAAAGTGTTACTGTTCATGATTGAGATCTTTTCGCTGCCAGCGAGCTCAGAGCTCACCGGGGCACGATGTGGCCGAGAACATCTCGCCCCCAGCGTGATGTTCTGCGACGGGGTGTAGTGAACAGTGTCCATAAAATTTTTAAAGTGTCTGAAATGTGACGTTTTGACAGGGAATGATAAAGATAAGCTATATAAAACCCTAGATAGATAAAAAAAAATGACCAATGTAAAAGGTGATAAGGTTTAATGAACTAATGAATGACATAAATAACATGTCTAAAGCTAAGTTAATGCATGTTATGATTTATGAAAAATGTTGAGAATGAGTTAAAATGTATTATTAA
Organism: Hedera helix; assembly: GCA_947179155.2. NCBI lineage: Eukaryota > Viridiplantae > Streptophyta > Magnoliopsida > Apiales > Araliaceae > Hedera > Hedera helix. Next base: position 33,849,859 of record OX359271.1, on the reverse strand, counting down.
CCTATGTAAGGTATAATACATCAAAAGTGAAATGAATAGAGACTAATGGTCTAATATTTATGGTTTAAGTAAAGGAATTATGTAAAGTTTTATGATCCTATAATGATATATAGGTTGTATGTTACAGATAAAGCTTTGAATAGCAAACCGACAAGACGGTTATGACAGACAATTTAAAAATAGTAAATGTTAAGTAAATAAATGCAGAGCAGACAAGTTTTTCAGACTTAAATGTAATAATTGTTCTATATGAATTATGTGATAGTAAAAATTCAAATTGTGCACTCCGTGCAACTATGTGTTTTGACTGTTAAATGAAATACGTGACATTTATGCATAGCATGGTAAAGTAAAGAATGCATGACGCATGAATATAAATTGTAAGCATGAAAGGTGTTATCTGATTGACTTGTTGAGCCTTTGTGCTCCCCCTTGCTATGAATTAACATTTTCAGGTACAGTACGAGAAGATCGGATGTTCTGGTTAAGCTAAAGATAAAAGAATGTGAATGTATGGATAAGCGTGAAAGAAATTTGTACATGTATTTGTGTAATGTGCATGTAAAACAAGTAAATGGAAACCATGATAGTAATAAGAAATGAATGGTTTGTAAATTCATAGTGATAACGATGAATGTAAATTGTCCCAAGAACTGTTGTAAAAAGAGATAAGGTTAATGTATTATTGTAAGTCGAGTATGTTATATAATGAAATTCGCATGTATTGAACAGGTATGAACGAGTAGGATTATGTATGGATAGACTAATGGTGAAATTATTCATAGGTTATATTATGTGGATCATAATATCTATATGATTTTGAAAATGTACTAGACTATGTCATAATTCAATTTGTATGATCTGAGTTCTAGCGCAAGAAAATTGAAGGTTATGATTCTGAGGCAGGTAATGAAGGTAAGATAAATAATCATATTTATGGACCGCGTGATGGTTAAATGATTGGTTTAAAAGTTAAAGGTCATGTATTAACGTACGAGATTGCCATTAGCAAATGATGGGGTTTCGGAGTCCCTACAATTGGTATCAGAGCTGATTGGTTATTGACCTTAGGTAAGAGAACCTTAGGCTATGACTTTCGTGAAAAAGAAGAAATAGTAAAGAAATTGACTCTAGAGGAGTTGAGTAAGAAAGAAATGAATTTTAGGAATTCGTGATTAAAGAATGATAAAAGATATCTTAAGATAAGATATTGAGAATGGTAAAAGGCTATACGATTGTAAAGTGATCAAAGATAAAGGGACTCGTAAGGAGTTGTGAATTACAAGATACGAGTAGGGACTCTTAAGGAGTTGTGAATTGTAAAACATGAAAAGGGGCTCTTGATGAGTTGTCAATTGTAAGATATGAATTGATAAAATTCATAACAAGTTAAGGAAAAGTAAAGAAAAAAACTGAGTAAGGAAAGGTAAAGGAAAAGTTAAGGAAATGTTAGGGTATATCGAATTTTTTATTGAAGACTCATGATAGTGGCTGAGTTGTACACTTCCTTCTATGGGCAGAGATTTGTGCTTAGTTTTACGACCACTTAGCTTCCTATAATGATTATCAGTAGAGATCTAACGTCACGGTATCGGTTATGTATGTTAAGAAGGTGGTTCTTTTCTTCTACATGTACCTGATACATAGGAAGTGAGAAAGACTAAGGTAGTTGAGTGTTCTGAAAACTTAAACGTATGGTAAGTTCGTGACTCATGATCATGTGGTGGAGCCCCTCAGCGAATGGGTGACTTTGGCCTGACTGGGACAAGCTCCTCAAACCATATGATTGTGGTAAGTTCCTGAGCCCAATTGCATGACAAGTTTGATGAACATGGGTGGGGTTAAAAAAGAGAACCATAAGTTGAGAGATATAGTTCTCAGAGATTAGCTAAAGTTAAGAAAATAGGAAAGGGATAGAATTGTTATGTAATGATTGTATGATGCAAAGAAAGGAAAGGAAAATTTAAAGGAGTTAAGGAAGCAAAAGAAGAGATTATTATGATTGGGTAGGCAATTCACTCTTCTAATTATGCTAGATCATCGATGTTTTAAAATGTGCTTATTCTCGCACATTGGTGAATAAAAAATATTTTGTTCAAGTATCAAAAAAAATTAAAATTCTGTGATTCATGGGTCTATGCCAATTGATTCGGCTAGACCAAAAGTTATTTGAAAATTTTAAAATATATTTATGAAATCATTGTCACACTGTTTAATATGGTGTGGAATGATAAAATGACGAAATTCTCAACGTACTTTTTTGACGGTACGGTATTAAGAGGTCTTGAATGACTGAATTCTCAACGTACTGCTAAGATAGTACGGTATTATAACATCCTTAAAAAGATTTTTAAATGGGTTCAAATTTTAAACCAATGATGGAATTCTCAGAGTATGGTAACAAAGATGTGGAGGTGAGAATATGAATTACTAATACATCATTACGTAATGCAATGTGATGAAGTCATGGTGAAAGTAAATTTTTGAAAAGTTTTAAGTTTGCAAGAAATGAACAGTTTAATGATGTGAGTCTATGTCATTTGTTTCGGCTAGACCATTTTGCTAAAGAAATGAGTTAATATTTTTAAATCCAGAAATGGATAAAGAAATATGTTTTTAAAGTCTGAGGTGAACAACCTTGAAAAGTGGATATGGTAAAGGGGTTGGTTAACATGGTTTAACCCAAAAAGAAAAGAAAAATATTGTGTACAACAAAAAAGGATACAATAGGCTGATCACCTAGCGTACCAATAGGCCAAAGGAAGAAGGGTGGTATGGTTGCGCCTTAACTTATATTCCTGGTCTTTATGACCCGTGGGTATTCTCAGTCTTTGTGATTGTTAATATTCTTAACGTGTTCATGGTCTATGTAACTCCTCATCACGAAAAGAAACAGTTTTATGTTTAAAGGAAAAGTTATTCCTATTTATTTATACTGTTTCACAATTATTGAACAATAGTGAAGATTCCTGAAAGATATTCCAGTGTTCTAGAATAAATGATAGAAAATGGTAAGATGGGTAGAAAGATGAGAGAATATAAAGGTTAGTTGAGAACCTAGTTATGCTGAATTGAATGCAAGGAGATATGCATGTTGTAATTTAATAAGAAATGAGTATATAGCAATTTCAAGGACGAATTTTTTTGAAGGAGGGGTGAATGTGACATCCTGGACTTTTATAAAATTCCTAAATAAGAATCTTGACTACTTACGTAAAGGTAGAAGATTAAAACCTGGTTTAGAAGAATATGATGATATTATTATATAATTAAATTCAAGCGATTGAAAAGTGATATAATGGATTAAAGGCAAAGGACAAATGTAATTACTGTAAGATACAATATTATGTTAGCATGTGATAGATGGAATATGTGTATATGTAGATTTGATCTGGTAAAGAAAAAAGAGTTTAAAGTTAGAAAACAATGGAAATGAGGAAAAAGTATCTGAATTAAGCTTACGTTATAAAATTTGATAACAAGTATAATGAATAGGCCTGAAGATGCGAGGGTATGAGAATGGTAAGGTAAGGCATGACAGAGCATGCACAGAAAAGAAGGAATAACTTGCCCTAATTCGTATATTGGGTATTAAAAGAATAATAAAGTTAATGATCTTTGAATGTTTTAAAGTTATTAAGAAATTGATATTTATTGATTGGAATAAGATAATCATGTATACGATGTATAAATACAAGATGTAATATCCTGAGAATGAGTAGAAAGAAAGTTGTATACAGGTATGGTTTAAATTGACATTTAAGTGTTAAGTAAATATATAAAAGGTAGTAAAAGTCGTAGAAAATGTATTATGAGTTTAAATGGTTAAATGATGATGGATTTTGATAATCCGATCGAGGTTCACTTTTTGAGAAAGCGGTTTATAGAAAAGTGAGCAATTTGACTTTATTGGGATGTCAAAAATTAGAATTGATTGAATGTAGAACCGAAAGAGTTTGTAGATAATTGAGAATGAATGTTATTCAAATTGACAATTTATTGTGAATTGTTATTATTAATTAATGAAATTTAATTTTCAAGTGTGACAAGTATTTTGGGACAAACTAATTATGGATTAATTTGATGAGGAATAAAATTCAAGTATAATGAAACAAGTTTGGATCAAAAAGGACTTGAATTGGCTAAGAAATAAGTAAATGCAAAAATTATAGAGATTAAATTCTCTAGGAAAAATTGAGTAATGACCATGCTACCCTTGAACATTTGGAGAATGACTATGGTTTCCTAGAAGGGTATAATGACCATTATATCCTTAGCTAATAATGAGAAATGTCTTTAATGCCCTTAACCATGTATAAGTTAACTTAACCAAGGTGAGTTAAGTGATGGAGATTATATGACTTATATATATATGTATATTGTAAGCATTAGACTTAGTTCACTCCAAGTTTCCAGCAAAGTTAGCTAAGAGAGAAAAAGAGATAAGAAAGCTAGGGTTTCAAAGGAAGCTCAAGAAATCCCAAAAAGGTGATCAAGAGAAGGATCAGAAGCTATCAAAGTGGATATTACAAGACTAACAAGCATTATAGCTAGAAAGAAGAAAGCTCAAAAAAGGTATAAATAGTTTTAATCTTGAAAGTTTAGCATTTATGTATTTAAATTCAAGAATATGTGAAGCCATGTATGAATCTTGGTATATATGTGTTGGTTATTTGAGATTATGTGTCAAAAGTGTGTTTCATGTGAAACCCTGAGTGTTGAAGATATAGAACAAATGTGATACACTATTCATGCATGTTTTCAAAGCTAGAAATCATGATTTATGGAGCATCATGTGTTTTATGTTGGTGGTTTTAATGAAAACCTAGTTAGAAAGGTTGATCATGAAGGAAGTATGTGAAATCTCATGCTAGATAGCAATCTAAGTTCATAAATGGTGTAAAAGTATGATTTACTTGAGAATAAATATAATATTACGCTATAATTAGCATGTGGTTCAAATTGTAATCTATAAAGTACATCAGAATGTGCATATAGAAGTGATATGGACTTACAAAGTTATTAAATGTGTATATGGTAGCCTATGTGGTGCATTGGGTTTAAGATGTCAAGTTGAGTTTAAGTTTTGAAATTTAAAAGTTTGTAAAAGTTAATGAAAATCCAACTTATAGGTGATTTTTGGCAATTTTGAGGAATTAAAGTTGAAATGAAGTCAAACGGCTTAATATTATGTTATTACACGTGTTTAGGTTGATTTGGGAATCAACGAATGAAAAATTGAACGAAAAGGCGATTCGAACGATCGAAATCGATCGTTTCGACTCAAAATGAATTTTTACGAACAAATCTCGTCTCGTGCGAAGTTAAATTGTTTTGTACTGAACACTGCGCCGAGGCTAAGAGCTTTTTGTAGCCAGCGAGCTCAGAGCTCACCGGGGCGCGGTGTGGCCGAGAACATCTCGCCCCCAACGAGATGTTCTGCGCCAGGTTGTAGTGAACAGTGCCCAGAAAATTTTTAAGTGTCTGAAATGTGACGTTTTGACAGGGAATGATAAAGATTAGCTATATAAAACCCTAAATAGATATAAAAAAAAATGGCCAATGTAAAAGGTGATAAGGTTTAATGAACTAATGAATGACATAAATAACATGTCTAAAGCTAAGTCAATGCATGTTATGATTTATGAAAAATGTTGAGAACGAGTTAAGATGTATTATTAACCTATGTAAAGTATAATACATCAAAAGTGAAATGAATAGAGACTAATGGTCTAATATTTATGGTTTAAGTAAAAGGAATTATGTAAAGTTTTATGATCCTATAATGATATATAGGTTGTATGTTTACAGATAAAGCTTTGAATAGCAAATCGACAAGACGGTTATGACAGACAATTAAAAAAAAGTAAATGTTAAGTAAATAAATGCAGAGCAGACAAGTTTTTTAGACTTAAATGTAATAATTGTTCTATGTGAATTATGTGATAGTAAAAATTCGAATTGTGCACTCCGTGCAACTATGTGTTTTGACTGTTAAGTGAAATACGTGACATTTATGCATAACATGGTAAAGTAAAGAATGCATGACGCATGAATATAAATTGTAAGCATGAAAGGTGTTATCTGATTGACTTGTTGAGCCTTTGTGCTCACTCTTGCTATGAATTGACATTTTCAGGTACAGTACAAGAAGACCGGAGGTTCCGGTTAAGTTAAAGGTAAAAGAATGTGAATGTATGGATAAGCGTGAAAGAAATTTGTACATGTATTTGTGTAATGTGCATGTAAATCCATAGTGATAGGGATGAATGTAAATTGCCCCAAGAAATGTTGTAAAAAGAGACAAGGTTAATGTATTATTGTAAGTCGAGTATGTTATATAATGAAATTCGCATGTATTGAACAGGTATGAACAAGTAGGATTATGTATGGATAGACTAATGGTGAAATTATTCACGAGTTATATTATGTAGATCATAATATCTATATGATTTTGAAAACATACTAGACTATGTCATAATTCAATTTGTATGATCTGAGTTCTAGCGCAAGAAAATTGAAGGTTATGATTCTGAGGCAGGTAATGAAGGTAAGATAAATAATCAGATTTATGGACTATATTATGGTCAAGTGATTGGTTTAAAGGTTAAACGTCATATATTAGCACACGAGTTTGCCATTAGCAAATGATGAGGTTTCGAGGTCGCTACAACCCTTGCCCCCTTATAAATTCGCCTCAACCGATAGAATCTTGTTTCCTTTATGCATTAGAATCACATTGGAATCACAATTTCTTAGAGGGGCTTGATAATCGTCGTAATGCCAACGAGTGATGGAATTAAATAAATAAATAAATGGATTGAAATATTCTCACTCATATATACACACACATATATGTATGTATATATATATTATTTTTTTATAATATATATATATATATATATATATATATATATATATATATATATATATAGCATCTATTTGCTATGGATCAAAAATGAGCAAATAACATCCAATCCGATCTTTTTAACCATGAATGACTAAGATTTAAATGGAAATTTCGACGTCTGCTAGTATTAAAGCGGACAAGTTAATGGTCCATTTTACCTCTCCAAACAGGATCAGTAAGGCGAAATTATTCGAATCTAAAAGGAACTAAACTTAATACGGCAACCAATTTCAATTTCAATTAACCACAAAATCTGATTTTGTGATTGGTAATGTCCTAATCTGATTAGTACTATTGGTAATTTATACGGCAACTCCAATTTCAATTAACAACAAAATCTGATTTTGTGATTGGTAATGTCCTAATCTGATTAGCATTATTGGTAATGTTCCAAATATGATGTAATTTTCAGATGTATGCAATAGCTGATCTGATCGAATATTATAGATGGAGCAAAGTAATAGCCATCTTTGTCGATGATGAATGATGAATACTGTAGGAATGGAATTGCTGCATTGGGTGATGCACTTGCAAAGAAACGTGCCAAGATTTCATATAAGGCTGCCATTACTCCCGGAGCCCCAAGAAGCGACATCAACGATTTTTTAGTTGGAATAAACTTGACGGAGTCCTGGGTTTATGTTTTATATGCAAATCCTAATTCGGGTCCCTCAATATTCTCTCTAGCAAAGCATCATGAGATGATGAACACTGTATTTGGAATATGCATGTGAATGTTATTTCTCTATTATAAGATTTCATGATGTGTTTTAAAAGATAAATGAATCAATATGCAAATATGTCTGCATTAATGAAAAATTTAAAGTCCTTAATAGTTAATAGACATTATGTTCTAAGGACTTAGATTGACAAGGTCAAATTTGTTAAGTTGATCTCATATGAGTTAATAGCATTGTACAGTCCTGCAAAAGATCACTATGTACAAGGACTATATATAGAAAGATCAAACTTGTTAGGTTGATCTTAAATTGTAATAGATAGGCCTGATCGACCGAAAAGAACAACAGTCTGGCAAGAGAGTTAAAGCAAGAATCGTAGACTACACTCACGATCGTAGAGTCTGCAAGCCATCAGCATAGCCAGTCATACACTCACATTTCCAAAGCAGAATCATAGAGTGTCTACTTAAAGATCATCAGTATAAAGACCCTGAATGACCGACAAGCAAACAGAAGATCCAAGCACCAACTCCATCAGCAAAGACTGATTGAGAAGTGAAGAGTCATTCAGATAGAAGTCTTATGAAATCACTCAAAGGAAGATCATAGAGTCTTCTAGGAAGATCGTAGAGTCTGCCAGGTAAACGCAGAATAAGGCTCGGAAAATTGAAGAGTCCTCTCGGCAGATCGTAGAGTTGTCTCAGCATCGTAGGGCTAACTCTCGGGATCGTAGAGTCCATATAGACAGTCACTCTACGATTCTCCTAATCTTGTCTACGAACCAAGCAGAGTCAAAGAGCAACCTCTACATATGTATTCAGAATCATGACAGCAATCCTCATAAGGATTATTCAAAAGGCTGTCCTTGAGCTGTCAAACAAACTGAACGAAGATCTTGTACATCTATAGCATCTAGCCTTAACTGAGATCGTAGAGCAGTTCAAATCATAACTCTACGATTGCACTACGTCTTACACCACAAGTCAGATCAAAAAATTGCAAAGCTAAGTCGTAGAATGATAAAGCAAGTTCAGATGTACAACGTTCAAAGCAATCGAGTTGAAGATATTCAATTGTTACCTATCATAAACAGCCGTTGATTAATACAGCAGAGAATGCAACTAAAAGTTCGTAGAGCAATCCTCTACAATAAAGATCTGGCACCTGAAGGTTCATAGAGCAGTCCTCCATGACATATAGAACCAAGCAGTTCGAGCAAGCCTGAAGTTCATAGAGCAATCATCTAGGATAAGAAATCATCTGTTAAAGCTTAAACCAGATCATAGACTTATGCTCTATATACATAAAACACAATGAAGATCACGAAGTATGAGAAGCATCTCGTCAGGACCACAAGGCTCGGATAAAATCGTAGAGTTAGTAAAGTCAATCACTCTCTGATCTACACAGAAGCCTACGATAGACAAGATCGTAGAGCTACATAGCAGAACCAGCAGATGACTCAATGATCAGAAGCCTACGACAGACAAGATCGTAGAGCTACATAGCAGAACTAGCAGATGACTCAACGATCAGAAGCAAGAAGCTACAACTGGATTGATCGTCGAGTACTTAAGTGCCAACAAGGATTGAAGACATCTAAGCACTTAAGTCAGTAATCTCAAAATGAGTTGTTAATTACTTCAGAAACATCCACGTCAACACTTCTATGGCATCTGCTATAGAAGAGGTCAGAAATGTCAGAATACTGACTTATGCGTACTGAGTGTCAGAGCAAATACTTCTACTATCATGCATCAGGCTCAAGAAATCAGTAGACTGTGTCTCAACGATCATATTCTCCAAAAGACCTGTCCACTCTATGAATACTGGGAAGAACCCAAGAGTGACATCTCTCTCCAGGGTTAAAGAAGACAAGTCAACAAGTCAGAGTCTGCAGAGCACTAACACTCTGACTAAATGAATAAAGTGTTCATAAAGAAGTCTGAAACTAAACATGCTTCAACAGAAGGATTTGCTACAGAAAGATTTGTTACAGGAAGATTTGTAACAGGGAGATCTGCAACGGAAAGATAATTCAAAGATCTATAAGAAGAGCAAATCGGGGGGGGGGGGGAAGAATGTGGTGAATAAGCAAGAAAAATATATACACGACCGAATCTGTTGAGATGTTTCACCAAGAAAAACGGAAAATGCCGAAGGGCTGGCATATGAGCTAAGAATCGAAGGATCAAAGAAGCCAAGAACACCTTGAGAAAAGAGGAGTACATAATGGAATTCTATGTGAAATACAAGCTAAGTGTTAAACATAACTGCTGAGCAAAAACCTTATTGAAAGAACTCAGCAGTACATTTCGGGTGATCATGGGTAGTTGCTGAATACAGAAAGAAGAAGAACATCAACGACAAATATCAGCAGAATTCAAAGGTTGATCACAAGCAGCTGCTAAGTACCTAAAGATGAAGAAGAGCAAATATTCTACTTAGCAGCACAACTCAACAAACAAACAACTCAAGTCTGCTGGACTTAATGAGGGTCATAGTATCTCGGCATGGAGAACTAAAGAAATCAAGTCTGCTGGACTTGTTGAGTACCGAAGGGTACAAGAGATTCTAAGTCTTCTTGGCTTAGTCTACAGTCCCAAAGCTACTGGCTTTGATGAGGGCAAGAGTGTCATAGTCTTAATGTGACTGAAGAAACCAAGTCTGTTGGATTTGATGAGGGCAAGAGTGTCCTAGTCCGGAGGACTAAACCTTAATGGATTTCCTACTTGTCAAAGTAGAAGAGTGGAGTAGGAGTTGTTCAGTCTCCGAACCACTTAAATCTCTTATGTCATTTACTTTATGTCTTTTACATTTTTGCACAATAACTGCTAAATCTGCTATCACCCATACTGTAGATTAACACGCTGAATTGAAATGACTCATATATCTTTAAGGGGTTTTTAAAAGTATAATCTGTTGTGCTTGAATTGATCACATCATTTATAACTAATATGCTTTCGTTATAAATGGAAAAAGTTTTAATGATCCATTCAACCCCCCCCCCCCCTTCTAGATCATTATTGCGTCAACGGGAACTAACAATTGGTATCAGAGCAGGTTCTCACAAATATGTTAAAATTAGATTAGTGTAAAATCTCGGTATTGGGTATAAAAGACAAAATGAATTTAATCTCACAAGTTGAAAATTGTTTGTACAGGGAATCCAATGAATAAGCTGCCTAAGGCCATCCATGCTTAACCATGTGCTTAAAAGAATTATCTTCTTCAGACAAATTGAGCTAAGGGAAATCAGTAGGTTAATGGAGGAAGAACACAAATGCAGCAAGAGTTATGAATCTTTCCATTCAAAAGGAATCCATAATCAAAAAGTGATTGAGAAGCTCTACAAATGATGAACTAGGACATTCACTCCATCATCAACCGTCAAAACGATTAAATCTATGGACTTCTCAACTATGTGTGTCATTGCCCTTCTCAACAACCTGAACCTGGGATTAAAAATCCAGGTTATCCAGGAATAAGTTATTCTGTCCACAGCACAAAGGTTTTGGTCGATGCATCAGTTTATGCAGCTATATGAAGAAATTTATGATGTCACAAATAAAAACCGGAAGGACTGCAAATCATTGCAATAACAGCTATGCTTCATCAAAATCAGAACCACTGTTTGTCAAGTGATTGACAACAGTGAGGTATTTTATCCTATCTCCTCCAAGTACTGAAATTATCAATTATTGTATTGCATGACAAGTTATTTATATTATTTATCCTCATTTCTCAAGATCTTGTAAAGGAATCATTATCCTCCTAAAATACTCTCGTTAAACCATGTCATATCATTTATTAAATATTACTTGTACTCTTGTGAGAGCTCTTTCAATTGATAAAGAAAATTTAGTGTTGAGATTGAATTTAACCTTCTATAATTGAGGAAATCTTGAAGATATATCTTTAGCAACTTTCACTTCCTTACATTAACTCTGTTTCTCTCAAAATCCAAAGAGGTAGCCATGATTGGTATTTATCCTACCTTAACTTTCTTTCGAGTTACTTTCGATTTTGTTTTAATCTGAGTTCTTGATAAATCGTAGAGTATGGTCATATCTATTATTGCACTCTGAAGGATCGTAGAGACTGATTAACTCTACGAGCCATTGAAGCACAATACATAGAACTGATCATCACTCCACTAAAGTTCAAAAACTCAGTACTTCATGAAAAGTGATTTATCAATCTTAAACCTCTCACACACATACTCATTTAGCATAAAATAACTGACATCATTAATTCACTACTATGCACATTGAGATTTCAAAATATGATAATGTTAGATAAATAAAATTACTAACATCTCAGGACCCAAATAAGTGTGGGTACCAAATTAGAAAATTTAACCTGCAGGTGTCTTGACTGATCCAAAGACCACTTAAAGAGGAATGCAAGGACAAGGTTCTCATTAAAATGCGAGTCAATTTTACTATCACAGAAAGCTGAGAATGCAAAGCCTACGATCATAATGTCAGAAAAAGGGATTTTAGAAAAGCCAAATTTGAAGAGAACAATTTATAATTCATTGATGGAGAATCCAATCATAAGGTGGCAGTATCAAGTGTGGGGGAGCAACATTCCGTCAAGCTTAGCAATACACAGGGCAAAGCCTAACAAGGTCAGACAAACTCTACGATCGCAGCACCAGTCAAAGAATCGTAGAGTAGCTCTACTAACCAAAATGGATGTTCACTAGAAGACCATCTACCTCAGAGATGAAAGCATTGACCATAGGGGAGCAATAATCAGAAACAAGTGAAGAAGTTATCAGAACCCATTAAATTTTCATCCCCAAATCGTAGAGTCTCTAAACTCTACGCTTGATAACCAGATCAGCCATATTGCTCCTAATTTTAGAGTCACTATGATCAACAACTAGATCGTAGAACATAATGTGTCTACGATCACACTCCCCATAAACCATCCTTCCCTTGAACCTATCACAGCCAATTACCTGCTCACAATTCATGTCATACAGTGATTAACACTCCCTCTTCTATACCAAAGCAGTCTTTCCTCATATAAAGCGCCTCAGAGACAAACCAAGCCCTAAGTTTCAAACTAAGAGGCATGCCCTCTCTGAGATTCCTTAACTCTGTTAAAAGACTGAATGCTACATCACCTGTATTCCTTCTGAGCTCCCGATGTTAAAGGAAAAAGAAATTTTCTCAAACCAAAGTCGATTTTCATCAAGGAATGATCCACCTGCTGTTTGAAAATGAGAAGAGAACTGGGTAAAGAAATCTCAATCATCAGAATTCACTATTGACCAAAGTTTTTTTTGGATAATCGTAGAGTGAAAAGCAAGTCACTCTACGAACTGATCAAGGTGTCTGTCAAATAGGGAAGTAATGTTCACGCTCTCCAAACTCAAGTGGAATAGTTATGCATCAGTTATGATAAATGCAAAAATAAAGACCACATCCTGCAAATGAATATCTGACACGTGTCTTCTACAAACTTACGAGGGAACTGACATAAGCAAAGAAATTTCAAATTGACGATTGTCCTTTCTCATCAGTTATCAGTTTCCATTTCTCTAAACCGTACAAACTCATCATGTACCAAAACCATTGTTGAAACCCATAAACTCTTCAAACCCTATACACAAAAGATACCAGAAATCTATATACATCTCGATCACACCCCAGTTACTCACTTAAACCTTCATTTGACCAAACACCCAATTTACAAAATCATTGATATGGAAAACTGTCAAGTTGTTTCCGGCATCCAACTCGGCTTTGATAAGTTTCAGTCTTCTGAAAAGAAATTCAAGGATATTCTTACAATAGTGCAGGAAGCTGGGTTCTCATAATGTTTGGGGGCAAACACCAAGGTCTACTCTGTTCTGGTAAAAGAGTTCTATCAGAACGCAGTAGTAAACGATGATGAGTTGGTTTCAAAAGTTAGAGGAGAAAAACTCAAGATAGATGATACCGAAATCAACAAATGTCTGGGAATCACCATTGAAAATTCATCATCTCTCAAAAAAATAGATACAGTTGAAGGAATGAGATTGATGGGGTATGTGAAGAATCCACAACTCAAGGGTATGAAGAAAAAGGAGTTTCCAGAAGAGTTCGAGTTCCTGGCAGAGATAGTAGGCAAATGTATCTTATGCAAAGATACCGCTCATGACACTGTAAGTGATCCTCAACTAAGAATCATGTCTGCCATTGTCATGAAGAAGAACATAAACTTTGGTGCGATGCTATATGACTGGTTAGTCAAGGAGGTTGAGAAAATAAAGGCTCCAGGGAAGCCAATCACAAAAGTATTCTATGGAAGATTCTTGAGCATCATCCTGAAGCAGAAACTGCAAAATAAAATTAGGGATGACGAGGGAGAGGCTTTGAATGTCCACAAGGTTTTGTCTCCTAAACTGTTTGACAACTGGAAGAAGAATCCCATGGAAAATAAGAGGTTAAGGATGACTAGCAGTAGCAAGAAAGATTCAAAGGAAAGCAAAGGAAAAAGGAAAGCATGTTCAAGTAAAGATAATTCATCTAACGAGTCTCTATCATTTGGATTCATTCCACCAAAATCATCCCTCAAGAAAGCTGAGAAGATTAAGCCAGCTAAAAGACAAAGCGCTCGTCTTCAACAAATGATGAAATTCCCAGGGAATAAAAATGCAGGAGGTGTTTCACCTAACTTCATTGATCTCAGTGATGAAAGTGATGAGGTACCTGTTGAAGAAGATATGACTCCAAGTGAGTTAAAATCTGGAAGTGAAGAAATGTTTACTGAAGAAACAGTTGCTGAATTAAGAGAAGACGATGTTAGTGAAACATTGAGAAATAAAGAACAGTTAGAAGAAACGGCTGCTGAACCGGTCAAAGCTTCAAAGGAATTAGTTTCTAAAGTTAAAGACTCTGACAAATGGAAAAGAAAGGAAGCAACATTTGAAGATAAAGCTCAAAAGGACTCGAGCTCTGAAAATGCTGAGTCAGAAAGTCTTGATCATCATGTTCCAGCAGCCTCATCATCAAGTATTCGAAGGAGGATTATACTGGAAGCAGTTGAAAAGCCAGGGGCAATGTTGCCAAACAAATGGATTGATCACGGCAATGGTCAAATCAGAATAGCTTCAATAACCATGGAAGATTTACTGAGCAAGTTTCAAGACATTGAGCTCGATCGAACTACAGTTTTATATGACCATAAGGGTCAGGAGTTAAGAAGGTTCTACCCTTGGATGCCATGGTTAAAAGCTATCTATTTCAGAGATACGAGTTTCATCAGTTGGTGTTATTCATACTTTCCCAATCTAAAGTTGGTTTCTCAAAACTTCCCGAGAGTTCAATCCTTTCCAAAACTGTTGATCAAACATCGTCAACATTTCAAAGTCTATCGCCATGCAGAAAGTATATTCATTCATTATTTACTGTTGGTAAATCAAGATGAAGGTCAGAAGAAAAATAGACTCGAGGAGTCAATGGTCGTAAAGCATCCTGACTCTACTATTACAACAAACCAGTCTCTGCCAAGTATTCCCACCAATATACCCTCTGATGTTCCTTCTTCATCGAACAATGATTTCTTTGATACAATCACTGCTTTTGAGAACACCGTCAAGACTTCTACTACAGCAAAGGCTATCTCTGGAGCAGAAGAATTCCACAAGGAAATGCAAGCATCCTTTTTAGACATATCTCTCAAGCTCTTTCAACAAGATCAGACATATCAGAAGTCCTTAGAAAATTAACAAAAAGAAATCCTGAAACTTCGGAAGAACAATGAAGAATCTATTGCATCTCTTTCTAAGAAAATAGAAAATTTAAATCAATCTCTGTCTCAGACTATAGAGCTCACTCAGCAGGATGTTAAGATTGAAGTTGGGAACACATCCTACCTGATCGAGCAGCTCATGGTAAATATCCAGCAGCTCTCCCAGATAATTGATGACAAAAAGGGGGAGAAAAAGAGAAAGAGGATCAAGCAGAGACGAATGAAGCTAAAGGGGAAGAGCAAGAAGAAGCAGAAAAGAGAACAAGGAGATAAATCCTTGAAAGCAAGAATTGAGGGGGAGCCAGAAGAAGACATGAGCCAGAAGTCTTCAGCTGAGGGGGAGACATGAAGTCATGAGCAGCAACAACATGAAAATCATGTAGAAGACATATAAGTACAAAGGAAGGTACATCTCAAACTGAACTAGTATGATCTGGATCCAGTATTTAGGATATTGTGTAATCTGTATTTAAGCTTTCATCAATGACATTCACATTTTCTGCTCTAGTAATACAGTAGCTCACTGTATCTTAAGATTCATTCATCAAATGCATAAGTATCTAGTATTGTTGTTTTGTCATCATCAAATAGGGGGAGATTATTTGGAATATGCATGTGAATGTTATTTTTCTATTATAAGATTTAATGATGTGTTTTAAAAGATAAATGAATCAATATGCAAATATGTCTGCATTAATGAAAGATGTAAAGTCCTTAATAGTTAATAGACATTATGTTCTAAGGACTTAGATTGACAAGGTCAAATTTGTTAAGTTGATCTCATATGAGTTAATAGCATTGTACAGTCCTTCAAAAGATCACTATGTACAAGGACTATATATAGAAAGATCAAACTTGTTAGGTTGATCTTAAATTGTAATAGATAGGCCTGATCGACTGAAAAGAACAACAGTCTGGCAAGAGAGTTAAAGCAAGAATCGTAGACTACATTCACGATCGTAGAGTCTGCAAGCCATCAACAAAGCCAGTTATACGCTCACATTTCCAAAGCAGAATCATAGAGTGTCTACTTAAAGATCATCAGTATAAAGACCCTGAATGACCGGCAAGCAAACAGATGATCCAAGCACTAACTCCATCAGCAAAGACTGATTGTGAAGTGAAGAGTCATTCAGATAGAAGTCTTATGAAATCACTCAAAGGAAGATCATAGAGTCTTCTAGGAAGATCGTAGAGTCTGCCAGGTAAACGCAGAATAAGGCTCGGAAAATTGAAGAGTCCTCTCGGCAGATCGTAGAGTTGTCTCAGCATCGTAGGGCTAACTCTCGGGATCGTAGAGTCCATATAGACAGTCACTCTACGATTCTCCTAATCTTGTCTACGAACCAAGCAGAGTCAAAGAGCAACCTCTACATATGTATTCAGAATCATGACAGCAATCCTCATAAGGATTATTCAAAAGGCTGTCCTTGAGCTGTCAAACAAACTGAACGAAGATCTTGTACATCTATAGCATCTAGCCTTAACTGAGATCGTAGAGCAGTTCAAATCATAACTCTACGATTGCACTACGTCTTACACCACAAGTCAGATCAAAAAATTGCAAAGCTAAGTCGTAGAATGATAAAGCAAGTTCAGATGTACAACGTTCAAAGCAATCGAGTTGAAGATATTCAATTGCTACCTATCATAAACAGCCGTTGATTAATACAGCAGAGAATGCAACTAAAAGTTCGTAGAGCAGTCCTCTACAATAAAGATCTGGCACCTGAAGGTTCATAGAGCAGTCCTCCATGACATATAGAACCAAGCAGTTCGAGCAAGCCTGAAGTTCATAGAGCAATCATCTATGATAAGAAATCATCTGTTAAAGCTTAAATCAGATCATAGACTTATGCTCTATATACATAAAACACAATGAAGATCACGAAGTATGAGAAGCATCTCGTCAGGACCACAAGGCTCGGATAAAATCGTAGAGTTAGTAAAGTCAATCACTCTCTGATCTACACAGAAGCCTACGACAGACAAGATCGTAGAGCTACATAGCAGAACCAGCAGATGACTCAACGATCAGAAGCCTACGACAGACAAGATCGTAGAGCTACATAGCAGAACCAGCAGATGACTCAACGATCAGAAGCAAGAAGCTACAACTGGATTGATCGTCGAGTACTTAAGTGCCAACAAGGATTGAAGACATCTAAGCACTTAAGTCAGTAATCTCAAAATGAGTTGTTAATTACTTCAGAAACATCCACGTCAACACTTCTATGGCATCTGCTATAGAAGAAGTCAGAAATGTCAGAATACTGACTTATGCGTACTGAGTGTCAGAGCAAATACTTCTAGTATCATGCATCAGGCTCAAGAAATCAGTAGACTGTGTCTCAACGATCATATTCTCCAAAAGACCAGTCCACTCTATGAAGACTGGGAAGAACCCAAGAGTGACATCTCTCTCCAGGGTTAAAGAAGACAAGTCAACAAGTCAGAGTCTGCAGAGCACTAACACTCTGACTAAATGAATAAAGTGTTCATAAAGAAGTCTGAAACTAAACATGCTTCAACGGAAGGATTTGCTACAGAAAGATTTGCTACAGGAAGATTTGTAACAGGGAGATCTGCAACGGAAAGATAATTCAAAGATCTACAAGAAGAGCAAATCGGGGGAAAAAAAAAGAATGTGGTGAATAAGCAAGAACAATATATACACGACCGAATCTGTTGAGAAGCTTCACCAAGAAAAACAAAAAATGCCGAAGGGCTGGCATATGAGCTAAGAATCGAAGGATCAAAGAAGCCAATAACACCTTGAGAAAAGAGGAGTACAAAATGGAATTATATGTGAAATACAAGCTAAGTGTTCAACACAACTGCTGAGCAAAAAGCTTATTGAAAGAACTCAGCAGTACATTTCGGGTGATCATGGGTAGTTGTTGAATACAGAAAGAAGAAGAACATCAACGACAAATATCAGCAGCATTCAAAAGTTGATCACAAGCAGCTGCTAAGTACCTAAAGATGAAGAAGAGCAAATGTTCTACTTAGCAGCACAACTCAACAAACAAACAACTCAAGTCTGCTGGACTTAATGAGTGTCATAGTATATCGGCATGGAGAACTAAAGAAATCAAGTCTGCTGGACTTGTTGAGTACCGAAGGGTACAAGAGATTCTAAGTCTGCTTAGCTTAGTCTACAGTCCCAAAGCTGTTGGCTTTGATGAGGGCAAGAGTGTCCTAGTTTTAATGTGACTGAAGAAACCAAGTCTGTTGGATTTGATGAGGGCAAAAGTGTCCTAGTCCGGAGGACTAAACCTTAATGGATTTCCTACTTGTCAAAGTAAAAGAGTGGAGTAGGAGTTGTTCAGTCTCCGAACCACTTAAATCTCTTATGTCATTTACTTTATGTCTTTTACATTTTTGCACAATAACTGCTAAATCTGCTATCACTCATACTATAGATTAACACACTGAATTGAAATGACTCATATATCTTTAAGGGGTTTTTAAAAGTATAATCCGTTGTGCTTGAATTGATCCCATAATTTATAACTAATATGCTTTATAAATGGAAAAAGTTTTAATAATCCATTCAACCCCCCTTCTAGATCATTATTGTGTCCACGGGAACTAACACACTGGTTATGTTTGGATTGCTACTGATGAACACTGGTTATGTTTGGATTGCTACAGATTGGCTTCCTTCTGTTTTGGATTCATCAGAATCAGTTGATCCTGAGACAATGAATCTCTTACAAGGAGTAATTGCACTTTGCCATCACACCCCAGATACTTATTTAAAGAAAAGGTTTTCAACTCGGTGGAAACACATAAAAGATAAGGTAGCACCGAGCTTCAATTCGTATGCACTATATGCTTATGATTCTGTGTGGTTACTTGCCCCTCCACTAGTATTACCAGGTGACCATGTTTTTTTTTACATTAGCATTGAATATAAGTTAAATACATATTTAAATTAATGTGTCTGTAGGGATATAATTGAAATTAATCTATCCGCTGTTATTACTAGCGGACTTCGTATCTCCCTTTTTAATTATGTTCGTTCGATATAAAAATGCGCGAATTGAATGTTACTTATTTTTGATCCATAATTTGTTATGGATTATTTTATATATATATATATATTCTATGGATATTTGTGTCATTTTATTTTATTTCATTTTATTCTAATATAATTTTCAAGTACACACCAAATGTATCAATAAAATATTTATTATCGGTTGCATTATGATATGATTCCAGCTATTTGTTGTAATAAATTTGATATTTAAAAAAAAATGATCAAACACTAAAACTTGGAGGAACTCGAAGACATATTACCAAAGATCAAGGGATTAACATAAAAAATATAAATAATTTAAATAATAATAAATATAAAAAAATCAGCATGGCCCAAGGCCAAGACCTTTCTCATTTCTGAACACTTTCCCCTGTTCTGTCCTTTTGTTCTTCTTCAGCTTCCTCACAAATCACAACACCTTCCTCACCATTCCGCTAACAAAAAAGAATAAACAAGAAAAATTTACACCACTCAATTCATTTTGTTAGTTCTTTCCATCTGTTTCTCTCTCTCTCCAAACATGAATTCTGCCATTGAAGAAGGTAAGTTTCTCTTTCTTTCTCTTTTGTATATGTTTACTTCTTCGATGATCTGTTAAACAGTAATCAGAAATGGGTACTTATCTGTTAGCTAATCTAGTAACTTAGTTTAAATTTCTCATAAAATTTTTGTTAAAATCTACCAGATATGAGTATGACTAACCAAGAAAAGCAATAACTTTTAGGAGAATTATTAATATAGTCAACTTTACAAGCTAAGTGCAGCTCATCTGATAGAAAAAACAGAATATTCTCTGAAAAATGAAATATAAACAAATAGATAATATTGATTGCAATTAATTTGTTGTTTGGAGCTTTTGATTGAACTCTATTATTGATTTATGGGTACTTGATTATTCAGTAGGTGATCGAGACTTGGAAAAAGGCCTAATGAGTCCAACTGTAAACCAAACCTCTCCATCCGAGCCATCGCCGGCGCCGTCTCCGTCATCGGCGACTGCGCCGGCCTTGGTGCTCTCTAATTCCGGTAAGAGGATGGATCAGGCTGGGAAAAAGAAGTATGTGAAGCAAGTGACGGGCCGGCACAATGATACCGAGCTGCATTTGGCGGCTCAGCGAGGCGATCTTGCTGCTGTGAAGCAAATCCTTGATGATATTGATAACCAAATGGTTGGGAATTTGAGTGGAGCGGATTTTGATGCTGAGGTAGCGGAAATTAGGGCATCAGTTGTGAATGAGGTGAATGAATTAGGGGAAACGGCATTGTTTACTGCGGCTGAAAAGGGGCATCTTGATGTTGTGAAGGAGTTGTTGAAGTATTCCAACAAGGAAACCTTGACAAAAAAGAATCGGTCCATGTTTGATCCTTTGCACATAGCTGCTAGTCAAGGACATCATGGTGAGGGTCTTGAATTTTGTTAATTTAGTGTTTCTAATTTCTCTTTGTTATGATTAGTTTTTGAGTCTGAATTTGGAATTCCTTTTATTGCAATTATACTGAGCTGAGGCTATATTGAGAAGACGTACGGCACTGCCTTCTAACTCTTAAAGGGGATTGAATTTTATTTTATTTGTTAAGAATTTCATTCAAGGATCGGAAATGTTCTGCACTATATGTTTGATTGCCTTCTAGTGTTCTAGATGAAAAAAGTTGTCACACATTCACATTAACTCAAGTTTAGGTGTATTGCTACCAAAGGTTTCGACTTTCAGAAGGAAATTAATTCTGGTTTTGATAAACAACATTCAATAACCTAGTTGAGACAGCCTAGGGACTGAAGTTGGGTTTAAAGGGGATTGTGAACCATTAGACTAGGAAACAGATACATACTTTCATATTTATGAACCATTATTTTATTGGTGGACTCGGCATTTTAATATTGGTAAGATTGTGAGTTAGGTATGTTGGACAACAGTGCATGTAGTACTGTAGGTTCAACTATTGTGAACTGTTAACATGTCCGCGTTGGAGATTTGTGCATGAAATCTCCAGGATCATTAATGGCATTTTACTTTCTCGTTGAATTTTTCTGCCTCATATTCTGCAACTTGTTATATATTGGGCTTCGCTAGACAAATTATGATTTCTAGTGTTTGCGTGTCTCTCTACCTTACACGAGGACTCTTAGGTGCCCGTTAGTCTCCTATTTAATGTTAATCTCATCCTATCGATTATACAGTGGATATTTGAGCTTATTTCTAGTTTTCAAAACAGTTATCCAATTGATAACTTCATGAATAATAGAGTTATGCACATACTTAGGAATTAGAGCAGTACTTATGTTTGTCCCACAAGGTTCACCTCCACTTAGGCCCACATTCAAATAATAAACAGTGCAGAAATTGATTGCTGAAATGCTTAATGGTTAAAAAAGTATATTCAATGCAACTTTTGAGTACCTAATTATTTTTCACTAGACGTGTTTTTATGCAAATCAGGTCATTACATTTATTGCGTCTCGTTGCAGTTATTGTCCAAGTGCTGCTAGACCATGACCCAGAGCTAAGCAAAACAATCGGCCCATCACATGCAACCCCTCTTATAACTGCAGCTTCAAGAGGACATATAGCCGTGGTGGATGAGCTTCTGTTAAAGGATTGTAGTTTGTTAGAAATTGCTAGATCAAATGGGAAAAATGCATTGCATTTAGCCGCCAGACAGGGGCATGTGGAAATTGTGAAGTCATTGCTTGACAAAGATCCGCAGTTGGCAAGAAGAAAAGATAAAAAAGGGCAGACTGCATTGCATATGGCTGTAAAAGGCGTTAGCTGTGAGGTGGTGAAACTGCTGCTTGAGGCAGATGCAGCTATTGTGATGCTTCCGGACAAGTTTGGTTACACAGCACTGCATATAGCCACCAGGAAAAAACGAGCAGAGGTATAAAAGATGATGATAAATTTTCATGATAGATTACTATTTTTGTTCCAACTAAAGTGATTAACAATGATAAACATTTTTCTAGCTCAAGGAATGGCTTAAGAGTTTTCATTATTTGGTTGCAGTTTAAAATAGTTTTCCTTATTGATAAAGCCACACAAATATATTTGTGAAAAGATCTTGAAAGAAATAAAGAGAGAGAAAGGGATAGAATAACTGAATGTTATTCAATGTAATAAATTTCGAAGACATAACGTGTATCAAAAATCCTATACAGAAGATCACATAACTAGAATTAAACACTGGAAGTAACTTAATTGGGTGCAACCAGACGATCGGTCACCAAGGCCAACCGGATGGTCACATAGATGCTCCCAACATACACTATCAACCGGTTGGGTCACTAAGAGAGGCCAACCGGCTGATCACTCACCGAAAGGATTACTATTAACACATTTTATGACAATGGGCAGCATGCACATTGGACTCTTACTCTACTTTAAGTCACCCGTCCATTAGTCAAAAGTTTTGGAACACTGTCTGACATCTATACTACAACTCGAAGTTCAAAATTCAAAAAATTGATACCTTTGTTACTTATCTTGCAGATAGTGAACGAGTTGTTATGCCTCCCCGACACAAATGTTAATGCACTGACCAGAGATCACAAAACAGCTCTTGACATAGCCGAAGGGCTTCCGCTCTCCGAAGAATCATCAGATATAAAGGCATGCCTCTTTCGCCACGGTGCTGTCAGAGCTAATGAACTGAACCAACCTAGGGATGAGTTGAGGAACACTGTGACTCAAATAAAAAAGGATGTTCACACCCAGCTTGAGCAAACCAAGAGGACAAACAAGAATGTTCACGGAATTGCTAAAGAGCTCAGGAAACTTCACCGAGAAGGGATAAACAATGCCACCAACTCGGTAACTGTGGTGGCTGTACTCTTTGCAACAGTTGCTTTTGCAGCTATTTTTACTGTGCCTGGAGGAGATGACAATAATGGGACGGCTGTAGTGGTGAGCCGTGCTTCTTTTAAAATCTTCTTCATCTTTAACGCCATTGCACTTTTCACTTCCTTAGCTGTTGTGGTTGTTCAAATTACATTGGTTAGAGGTGAGACAAAAGCAGAAAGACGAGTTGTGGAAGTGATTAACAAACTGATGTGGTTAGCTTCCGTGTGCACTTCTGTGGCATTCATGGCATCCTCTTATATAGTGGTCGGTCGCAAGTATGAATGGGCTGCAATTTTGGTTACAGTTGTGGGGGGAGTGATAATGGCCGGGGTTCTTGGCACCATGACTTACTATGTTGTAAAATCAAAGAGAATACGGTCAATGAGGAAGAGGGAGAAACATAGGAGTGGCTCCAACTCATGGCATCACTCTGACTTTTCCAACTCTGAAGTTGACCGGATCTATGCACTTTAAGATGGTAACATGATCTAAGCATGGGATTTATCTTCCACAAACTCCATTAACAATGAAAACTATTATGAAAGGAGTAGTTGCTCACAGGCCCTCGAATTTCGCATACATGTAATTATCATTTTCGGTGTTCTGACCATCTTGGTCTTACTCTATTTGCCTGTAGCTGGCACAAGTGCAAATGTTTGGGTTAATTATATTGGGCCTACTTTCCGTATTGTTGACTAAAATGAATGAGATAAATGGCGGTCTGTTACTTGGTTGCACATACGGAATCTGGAAGCCAGAAATTTACCATATATTTGCTTCTAGAAAGGTGTCAAAGGGCCAAAAGCTACACCAAAATTTTCGCATTGTGATGGCTGGTTGTCGCCCAAAACCAGTTACAGCCAAAACTACATGCACAGTGCACAACATACTGTTTTTACCAACAGGCCCACACGCACGCTTGTATATGATTGAACCCACGTTTTGTATCAACCAAACACAATCCCACGCATGTATGTAATGCTGAATTGAAATACACAATTGTAAGCAAGCACAAAGAACAAGCACACACAATTTCCAAGACAAAATGCCCAACTTTTTTATTGAACCAATCAATACAAGGATTTTCTGCCCTTAGGCTTACAAACACTGTGACAACCAATGCCTAACTTGTGCAATTTCCCTTACAATTTTCGTGCACCAAGCACTGCCTTTTTATAGGCACCTATGGTCAGTTAACACCCCGAACTGCTTAGAGGTTTTCAGCCAATCAAAATACTATAACACATAATTGTCCTATTTGAAACATAAATAAACTGCCCAATCAGTTACTTTTGTCCACAAAAACAATATCCAGATTATTAACGAATGCCACATAAGTATAAGTATAGACCAACAACTTCCCATAACTGCTCTTAACCGGCGCTGTGCATGTGTCACTTCCCAAATATGCCAGCCAATATTGCTTGCCACGAAATCCCAGCCATGTGTTAACGCATTTGATCAACTGTCCAACCTTTGCACCACGCCCAGCCCATGATGCTCCAGGCATGCCTCTTGCTGTCGCACGCTGCCTAGTGCTCAAGCCTGCCACATGATCTGTTGCTCCCCAACTGTGCATGCTGAGCATTCAGCCCATGCCATGCACTAAATGATGTGCCGTAGTGCGCCAGCCCATGTAACGCACTGTCACGCTAGGTTCCTGCCTATGCCATGCCCCAACCAATGTCAAGACTTTGTCCCACAAGCCTTGGTCTTCCTTGCTGCCCAGTTCCTAGTATAGGCAGCTGTCACCATGTGCTGCACTATATCAGCACCTCAATGCCCGCGACTTTGCCTTCAAAGCAGGGGCAGAGCTACAGGGGGGCTGAGCAGGCTATAGCCTGGGCCCCCTTCCAAAAAATAACATTAGGAGCTTTAGTTGGCACGGACTATAGCTCAGACAATAGAGAGAGAAAATAATAGAAGTTGCACACAATAGCTCAGCTAGCTAGTGTGATTAGGTACAGTTGCACACAATTAATGCTCCACTAATCAACATAACTGTATCATAATTAATTAACTTCTTTTTTATCCTTGTCCCGAATTGAATGACATATATAATTCATGTTACACATGATGTGATAAAAAATAGTAACTGCAAGTGCACAGCATTAAATTGAAGAACGGGCAAGTACAGGTCGAACCACAGAGACTAAATTAATTTTAATGTTCCCTTAATTTATATTCCAATCAAATTAGAAATAAAATATAGTGGAGATGATTAATTAACTAAATAATGCAAATTAAAAATTAATAACGAAAACTAATAATGAGAAAAACTACCTAGGAATCCGAATCCATTAAATACTAACATAATAATTAAATTCTTCCTTTCCTTAATTAATTTCTAATTATTTTTCCTTCCCTTAAAAATAATGATTCATATAATTAATATGGGTAAGCATAGATTATGAAAATTTAAGGATTAACTATAACTCATCAAAACTTCATTGAGCAAGCATGAATTATGAAAAACTCATATCTTAACAATAACCTATCAAAATCTCATAATTAATTTAGAACCAAAACGAATTATGCGCAAAGGTAATTTTGAAGAAATAAACAATTAGACATTAATATTGGAACGAAAATAATATAATTAATATGCAATATTTATTTTCATCTTCATCCTAGATATTAGAAATTTAGCTATCCATAGAATTAAAAATCAAACACATAATAACAATTGCATGAAATAAATTAAAACTAATGGAACAATAATTAAAAACAAACTTTTAATATTAAACTAATGAAGAATGCTATCATAAGTAACAAAAGAACTTCAACTAATAATCCATGCGGCATAAAGAATAAGAAAAGAAAACAACACCCTGCAATCTCCTCCTTTACCGAACTAAAGCAACGGAAAAAAAATAAAAGAACTCCAACACTGCTCCTTTTACCGAGAGTGAAAAAGAGAAAAAGAAAATAAAATATGGTCCCCCCCTTTACTCTAAAATAAGACTTCTATTTATAGAGAAAATAAACTAAACCCTAATCTAATTTCCTTGTTGACTTCAACTTGTGCATGAGTTATCTTCAAAGAATCTTTTCCTTGCACACCTCTTAATTGTAGTCCAAATAAAAATCAACTAGGAAGCTTTTAGAAATCCTTTTCCAACTCAACTTTATTTATTTCTTTATTTCCTGCAAAACAAAATAAAACTAATTAATTAAATAAAATAAACAAATAAAATAATAAATATGGGAATATAAAATATACAAAATTACGTGACTATCAACACACAATACTTTATAGATTGTAGGAGTAAATTAATTTTTAATTTTGCCTTTATTTTTCTGGACCAACATCAGAATTATATTATTATTATGCGCCTGTACACCGCCAATTTCTTAAAATACGCACTATATTTTACCTCTCTTAAAACTCTTAACTTTCCTTTTGATTTATTTCTTCATTTTCATTATATAGGTCATTTTAAAAAGAATGATTTTTTTTAAAAATATAAGACGTTTTACATATATCTAAGAGAAAAAATTTAATTATTTTCTATTTTATCCTTAAAGATTGAGTAATTGATAGAGAAAGATGAGGAATAATTAATTAGTGCATTGTTAGAAATGAAATTTTAAATTAATATTAATTACCTAATATTAATATTAATAAAAAAAATTAATGAGCTGCTTTAAGTCTTCCTATTTTCATAGTAGTCTTACTTCTATGTCCTTCACTAGCATTCCTGTTTCAACTCCTTCGTTTAGAGAAAGGCCCTAACACTGAGTTCCCGTACTCGGTAATTGATCTTTGATTGGAGGATTTAATTGTCATGTTAGCACAGATAAGTTTGTTGCTTCCCTTGCACATTTTCCTCTTGTTTTTATTTTTATTTTTTGGTTGTGCTAGTAAACATGATTTATAATTTTTGTACAAATCTATGTCATACTTGACTAGATATATGACATTTTATAAAATCATACATTTTGTATACTTTTGAATATAGACTTAAAATGTCATACTGTGGACATACATTTTTTTATTTTTTGTTGCGTATATTTTTATTGTTCACTCAATTTTGACATTATAATATTTTTAGTCCACCCCAATAAAAGTTCCTGGCTCCGCCCCTGCTTCAAAGTGTGCCCATATGTGCTGGACATGCGTGCCATTGCGCACACCAATGCGATGTCAAGCCAACAACGGTCTAACAAAAGGCTAGAAAGAAAATGTCCAGAGTTTTGGATTCTTTGGAAAGTGGTTAACCATGGTGTGGAATCAAATTCCTGTGAAATTGGTGGGTAAGTTTTATCTTTAAGCAAAAGACAGATATATCAAATATGAAGTTTATTAAGAAATTACAAGCTATAGGCTTTTCTGCATCATTTTGCCATCAAGAATTCAGATAGCTAATTTCATGAAGGTGATTCTGTATAAAAAAAAATCTGGCAGGTAGTACTACAAGAGTCTTTTAATTCAAATGCTTTCAAGGTTTCTTAGTTGATATTCATGGCTTATTTTGGGGTAAACTAATTACCTCAAATCTTCCATATGTTTAGTGAGGTTGGCTGATTATGCCACTGCTAAACTTGGGAAAACTACAGATTATTGTTGGGTTGTATTGAGGTTTATTGTTGCGCAGAAACTTGGGTTGACTAACTTTGTATCACTTGCATTGAAAACACTTCTTGTTGCCTTATTTTTGCCTTCGAGTGTTGTTAGGTACAAGTTTCATAAAGGATTTTATTAGTAATAATGAAAATTCTAGGAAGAGAATCATGTTGAAAATATAAACTTGATTTAATATTATTAATTTATGTTAGTACATGAATGAGTAAGTTCATGGTATATGTATGTACATGAATGTATCTAGAAAAGTCTTGGAACATGTATGTTTAGGTTCATATACATGTATTTGGTCATGTAGTAATTATTAAAGTGGCTCTAGAAGTGTCTTATAAACCCTATAAATAGTCTTTGTATGTGAGTCATTTTAAGCAAGTGAATTGAATCAAGTATTTTAAGGTTTAAACACTCTTCCTCATTTCTCTATAATTTATCATCTTCCATATATTTTCCAACAAAGTGGTATCAAAGCCAAGGTAATTCTAAGATACTTCCCAGCTTTAGACAAGTTGTCCAAGGTGACGACAAGGGAGAGTAGACAACCAAATTGAGGTGACTTGGTGCTATCAAATAGTTCCGTTGGGCGAGTGTAAAGTGTGCGCATTAAAGCTCCGGAACACAATCTAGCAAAGGTGCTAATTGAGAAAAAATTGAATAAGAAGTTTGTGAGTTGAAGCACGTCACAAAGGTCGTCATATTGATAGTGTTTTGGAGAGGTAAATTATAGAGAGATGATGTTTCTTATGTTTGGTGACAAATTAGTGATCACAAATTACAACGTTTGGAGTATAAGGATTCGAGCATATCTTGGAGCTTGCAATTTATGGCGAGATGTCATTGCAAATCCAGAAAAGTATATTTTGGTAAAAGTTCAAGAAATGAAAGTAAAAAGAACAAGGGAGATTTTGCAAGGAGTAATGCACAAAGAAGTTTGAAAACGTGTTGCGAGTTTTGATTATCTAGCTCAATTATGAAATGAGCTTCAATCTATTTGCAATGACTATAAAGGTCCACTGTTACCAAAAGAGTCTTGGGTACGATATGTGGAAGAAGATAAGATATCTCCCGAAGAAATTAATGAATTAGTTGAGGAAAAAGAATGTGAAAAAGAATTTTTTGAATATGTCTTGAAAGAGGAAGACAAAAAGATTTGTGTTGAAATTACGAAAGTTGAAGATAAAAAATGAGAAATTGAAGAGTCGCCAATTGAAGA
The DNA here is from genome assembly GCA_947179155.2 of Hedera helix. NCBI lineage: Eukaryota > Viridiplantae > Streptophyta > Magnoliopsida > Apiales > Araliaceae > Hedera > Hedera helix. Next base: position 33,820,844 of record OX359271.1, on the reverse strand, counting down.
AGCATTTGAAGAGGTAAAAGAAACATAAAAAGAAAATGAGAAGGTGATCAAAGAAATTGAATTAATTGACAAAATTGTCAATAGTGGAGAACTTGTTGAAATTATAAAAATAGAATAAAAGATTGTTGATCAAAACTATATGTTCGAAAATTTACAGGAGAATGAGAAAAGTATTTTGTTTGTCAAAATTGATTTGGGATTTATAATGGTAAGTTTTGTGGAAGACATTGAATGGGTTAACATGGAAAAGTATTTTGATCAAAAGGAGTTCAGAAATAGTAAAATGGAGAAGCAACACAAGAAGTTCATGAAACATGCAAAACATGAGAAGTTAGATTACAAGATAAATAAGATCAAATGGAAATTCCAAGCATGTGTGAAAAATAAATGTCGAGGTACAAAAGTGAAGAAAAGAGAGAAAATTCTCACGTTCAAGGAAATTGCAAAAATGATGAAAGTATTTCAACGTGTTAAAGACTCGAGTATGCCAAGAAAATTATTTGTGTCATTTACATCAATGGAGATGACAAAAGAGAATCTTGTGTTTGAAGGAATCGAAATATCAAAAGGTTTTACGACATTGTGAAGATTTTCAAAAAGACCCTTAAATTTTTGAGTTTTTCAAATATGGAGTAAATCAAGTTTAAGAGGGAGTGTTGAAAATATAAACTTGATTTAATATTATTAATTTATGTTAGTACGTGAATGAGTAAGTTCATAATACATGTATGTACATAAATGTATCTAGAAAAGTCTTGGAACATGTATGTTTAGGTTCATATACATGTATTTGATCATGTAATAATTATTAAAGTGGCTCTAGAAGTGTCCTATGAGCCCTATAAATAGTCTTTGTATGTGAGTCATTTTAACCAAGTGAGTTGAATCAAGTATTTTAAGGTAAATACTCTTACTCACTAATTTATAATTTATCATCTTCCATATATTTTCCAACAAATCATTGGTCATATTAGAGGGTTGATTGTATTGGTTATATAGTAATTATTTCTCTTATTGTGGTTCATATACTTTACAGAGTAATGTAGACAGTTCTTTTACCATAAGAATCTTGTTAAATGTTAAAATCAGCAAGAAGTTGAAGACAACTATTCTTCTTTGATTGATTGAATATTTTAAACAACATTATCAGCTTCATAATGGCTTAGCAGGGTAGAAAACAACTCATTTTTTCATTGTAAAGTGACAAATACAAAGAAAGTACAACTCTTTTTCAAGAATGCGTAGTATTAAGAACAATATATTTAATAGCATAAATAGGACATCATGAGCTTGCCTAACCAAGGCTCTAGTTGAGCAAATTACCAAAAATAAATAATAAATAAAGAACAACACTACTACTACATTAATACCTCTAGAGGTAGCAAAAGTAATGAAATCTTTACAATTCATAGAGAATATGGCAGAAATCTAGACATGTGGGATCAACTTCTACCTGATGCCCATGTCTTTTGTTTAGAACTATCATTGCCAATGCTTTACATCAGTTTCTTCTGAAATATTGACCATGCCCAATCAAACTATAATTTAAATAATTCAATTTTCAAAACCTAGTTTCTGTCCTTTGTTTATCATAAAAATATTTTTCAAAAATTAAAAAATTGTGTACACGTGCACGATTGTGCTTATTAAAATAACATAAAATCCTTAAAGAACCTGCTCTTTGGCGTAGAATAATAGCATTAAGAGGTAAAGAACAACTCTATCATTTAACTCTATGGTTACACTTCGTTTAAATTATTAATTTATGCACTCTATCTATATACATTTATAGAGAAATCAAGACATGGTTGTTGACTTCATAGTATGAATTAACACTCTATTTTCCTACACTATTGTTGGTAAATCTAGTTTGTGGAGATTTTGCGGAAGATACGTTTCAAATCCCATTGCTGCCTGTCGATTAGTTCAGTTTGAAACTCTTCACTCGTATCAGTTTTAATAAACGGAAACTCGGAGTTCCACCCTATTTTGAAAAGTAAGTTGGATTCTTTTATTTGAAGATATCCATTTGGTCCAAAGGCAGCAATGGCAGGAAGGCGAGGAAAATGAAACATTTCTTTGGCTAAACAAACTGCCGAAAAAGGGACATAAGAGTGGAACAACCACGGCATCCCTTTAATGTACATGGAGAAGGATGATTCATGGCGGTCCAACGATAGGTAAATAATCTCAAACTGATCATATGTCCCCTTCTTTTTGCAATACGATTTCTTCAATGCAGACAAAAGTGATCCAGATCCAACATAAGAATAAGTTGCAAACAATAAAAGGACACACTGACCTGAGAGCTCGGAGGTAAGGATACTGAATTCAGTTCCTTACTTCGCTTCCAATGAATGCTCAATTACAGATTAATTAAAGAATTAATCAGCAACAATTCAATGAAGCCACAGTTGAATAGAAGAAGAATTATTGAAGGAGGGAGAATCAGTAGAGTTTTGGAGGGAGAACAGAAAAGCAATTCATTTCCCATGCTCAACCAATACATCACCTCAACTTATAACAACTTACTCGCTCAGCATTTTCCACACTTCCCTTACAAACCGACTGGAATGGAAAGGACATATATGACCCTAAAGTAATCATTGAAATGACAGAAAGGACCTTCAAATTAGCTACTAATGTAACTAACTATATTTATTATTATACTAATAACTAATAACTGCCGACTGATGCTGCTCCTATTCCCAGCTTAGCTCAGCTCCTTACAATCCCTCCTCCTTCAAATTAGACTTGTCCGCAAGGCTGAAAATGGGGAAAGGACTTATGGAACTGATCCCAATCTTCCCAGGTAGCCTCAGTTGGTAAAGTATTTGACCACTGAACTAACACTTCCACTGCTGCCACATTGTTCTTCTTGATCATCTTTCTATCCAAGATAGCCACTGGTTCTACCAAAAATTGCCCATGTTGATCCAATTGAGGTAAGACTGCAGAACTAGGACAATGAGATCCAATCTTTTTTTTTTTAGAAGGGATACATGGAATACCGGATGTACCTTAGCAGTCCCAGGAAGTTGGAGTCGATAAGCAACATTACCAACTCTTTCTGTTATGGAATAAGGGCCAAAGTATTTAGGTAGTAACTTCTCCATTTTGGTTTGGGATAAGGTAGATTGCTTGTAAGGTTTGATTTTCAAGTAGACCCAGTCTCCTATGAGAAAAGACCTTTCACTTCTGGCCTTATCAGCATAATGCTTCATTCTAGCTTGTGCTGCTATTAGGTTGTGCTTCAGTAATTGCAGGTACTGAGTTCTATCTTTGCAAAAGGACCTGGTAGCAGGGTCATGTACCTGACCGAATTGATGGAAGTTAAGATGAGGAGGTTTGTAACCATATAAGGCTTCAAAGGGAGTGGTTTGCAGCCCACTGTGGTAATGGGTGTTGTACCACCATTCAGCTAGAGGAAGCCATAGGGACCAGTTATGAGGCCTGCTGGAAGTCATGCATCTTAAGTAACATTCCAGGACTTGGTTGAGTCTCTTAGTTTGCCCATCAGTTTGTGGGTGATATGAGGTGCTTAAATGGAGTTTTGTCCCTACCAATTTGAACATAGACTGCCAGAACAAGCTAATGAAAATTTTGTCCCTATCAGAGACAATAGAAGAGGGAAACCCATGTAACTTATAAATCTGATCAATGAACACTTGTGCCAAGTCTGCTGCAGTAAATGGATGTTGAAGGGCTATAAAATGCCCATACTTAGTCAACCTATCCACTACTACCCATATAACTGTTACCCCTTTTGATTTTGGCAATCCTTCTATAAAATCCATGGATATATCATCCCATGGCTTTTCTGGAATAGGTAGAGGCTGTAAGAGTCCTGGCAAGGTTTTAGTTTCATGTTTTTGCTGTTGACACACATCACATTCCTTGACAAACCTTGTGATATCAACCTTCATGGATGGCCAATAAAAGAATTTATTCAACCTTTCATAAGTACCTTTGATACCCGAGTGGCCCCCAATAGGTGTTTCATGAAATTCAGACAAGAATTTAGTTCTTAAAGAGCTATCAAGACCTACTACCAGTTTACCTTGGAATTTTAGCCTACCATTCTGAAATGAATAACCTGGAAGAGACTGTGGATCCAACTGAATTTGAGTTATAAGGTCCCTTATTTCTGCATCAGATTCCCAAGAATTTGCTAATTCCATAATCCATTGGGGAGTGATAGAAGTAAGAGCTAAACAACTATGTTCTTGCTCCTGGACTGGAAGTTGTCTAGATAAGCAATCTGCGGCCACATTTTCCTTCCCTTTTCCTATACACAATTTCATAGTCTAATTCCATTAACTTGGTAATCCATTTCTGCTGATTAGTTGTGGTGACTCTTTGATCAAGAAGGTACTTTAGACTGTGGTGGTCTGTTTGGATTAATACTTTGTTGCCCAACAGGTAGTGTCTCCACTTGGTGATCGCATGAACCACAGCCATAAGTTCTTTGTCATATGTAGACCACCCTAAGTGTTTAGGTGCTATAGCTTTACTCAAGTAAACTATTGGTCTTCCTTGCTGCACTAAGACTGCACCAAACCCATAATAGGAGGCATCTGTCTCAATGGTGAATGGCAGCTGAAAATTTGGCATAGCTAGAACTGGTGCTTCCACCATAGCAGCTTTAAGAGTCATAAATGCAACAGTAGCTTCTTCATTCCATTGGAAACTATCCTTCTTCAACAGATTGGTTAATGGTCTACTGATGAGACCATAGTTTTTGATAAACTTCCTGTAGTAACCAGTTAACCCCAGAAATCCTCTCCAACTTTTAACATTCTGTGGTAAGGGCCATCCATTCATGCAACTAATTTTATCCGAATCAGTTGAGACTCCATTAAAGGTAATAACATGTCCTAAATACTGAACTTGTTCAGTACCAAATACACACTTACTCCTTTTAGCATACAAAGTGTTATCCCTTAAAAGTTGTAGTGTCATCTGCAGGTGTACAAGATGTTCTTCATAACTGGAGCTGTAAACTAATATGTCATCGAAGAAGACTAGGATAAATTTCCTGAGATGAGGTTTGAAAATCTGGTTCATAACAGACTGAAAGGTGGCTGGTGCGTTAGTAAGCCCAAAGGGCATGACTAGAAATTCAAAATGCCCAATAGGAGTTCTAAATGCAGTCTTATGGATATCAGGAGGGTGCACCCTAATCTGATGATAGCCCGACCTGAGATCTAATTTCGAAAAATACCTGGAACCATGCAATTCATCCAAGAGTTCATCAATAGCTGGAATAGGAAACTTTTCCTTTACTGTCATGTCATTTAAAGACCTATAGTCCACACACATCCTCCAAGTTCCATCTTGTTTTTTAACCAGAATAACAGGAAAGGCATAACGACTGGTGTTGGGTTGGATGATTCCAGAATTCAGCATATCATTCACAATCTTCTCAATTTCCTCCTTCTGAACATGGGGATATTTGTAAGGCCTCAAGTTAATAGGCTGACTTCCGTCCTTCAGGTTAATGTGGTGGTTGTGGGTGCGATCTGGGGGTAAACCTGTTGGCTCTTGGAAGACATCATAATAAGTTTGTAACAGCCCTTCCAACTGAGAATTCTGATGCTGATTACTTCCACTGCCATCTTCAATACCTTTTCCAGTAGGATTGATCGCAGCACTATGGGAATCTGAGCTTATACAAAAAAGGTAGCCAAAATATCCATGTGTGGCTGTGTTCAAGACCTGATTGAAGTCTCCAGAGGACAGTAATTGCACCTTAGGAGTTAATGTGTCTGATTCACCATTTAACACAATAGTCATGTTCCCTTTAACAAAAGATATTTGCAGTTGATCAAAATCAAGAGTAACTGGATTGAAATGTTTGAGCCATTGTACTCCCAAGACAGCATCAATTCCCCCCAAAGGTAGGATTCTAAAATCAGTAACAAAAGTCTCCCCTTGTACTGTCCATTCTAAACCTGTACATTCCTGGTGACTAGTCACTTTGAATCCATCTGCAACTGATACTGTTAGAGGTATGGTCCCTTGTGTTCGTGCTTTGATTCTTCTAGCTGCTTGAGGGTCCAAGAAATTATTTATGCTGCCACTATCAATTAATATCCTCAGCATTTTTCCATTTGCCATTCCTACCACTCGAATGGTATTATTTACACTATGCCCAGCTAAAGCATGTAATGTAATGTGAGCTTCCTGCAGATTGTAAGTCTTCCCATTCTCTTCTGGTTCCTCCTCACAACATTCATCATTTTCACAATCCTTGTCATCGTTTTCATCAGAGGGTAACATTAAGAACAATTGAGGTTTCTTACATTGATGTCCCACTGTATAAGGCTCATCACAAGAGAAACACAATTTCTTTCTCCTCTTTTCTACAATCTGTTCTCTGGTCAGTCCCCTAATAGGTAAGGTTCTTCCAGCCTCCATATTAGGTAATCCAGAATTATGAATTACAGCTGAAGGACCCTTTATATTGCTGTTACCAGGACTAAAATTAGTTTTCTGCAAGTTCCCTGGAGTAACCATTTTGAATCCAGACCTGCTCCTTTTAATCCATGCCTCCAATTTAGCTTCCTCTATTCTAGCTAATCTGATGAGTTCCTTAAGAGTGTTGATGTTCAATTCTTGGATTCCCAACCTTATTTCTTCCTTTAAACCTCCAGTAAAACAGTCCACAAAAAATGATTCATTAAGTGCAGGATGTTTAATCAAGGACCAACTCTTAAGTTCTTCAAACTTCCTCCTGTACTCATCCACCGTACCAGTTTATTGCAGGTTTTTTAATTCTCCTATAGGGTTCATCTGAGTCTCAGAGCTAAATCTAGCAATAATCTCTTCAATGAATCCCTCCCATGTCAGTTCTGAGCCTTCCTGAGCAAAACCTGAGTACCACTCCTCAGCTTCCCCTTCCAGATTCATAGTTGCTAGGTATAACTTTTGATTATTAGCAACTGAGTGATGAGAGAATAGCTTATTACATTTCCAGATCCATGATCTAGGATTGGTTCCATCAAATTTGGGAAATTCAAACTTGATTGCTTTGAATATACTGCAACTATTGTGATCATTACTAGTTCCAGAATCAAAATTCCCCAATACTGACCCAATCGAGTTATTCAAAGTACCTGAATTGTTAGGAAGTCCTTGTAATCGAACTGCTAGCAAGGCATCAAATCCTTTCACCAGTTGCTCCATTTTCTTATCCATCTTCTGATCAATCTTATCCTCCAGACTTTGTGTGATGTTAGTGATAGATTCCTGTAGCTGAACCTGTAATTCATTGACTTGAATCTCCAAGTTGCTAAGTCTCTGATTGTTGGTCGCCATGGTTGGATCGTGCAGCTCTGATACCAATTGTAAGGATACTGAATTCAGTTCCTTACTTCGCTTCCAATGAATGCTCAGTTACAGATTAATTAAAGAATTAATCAGCAACAATTCAATGAAGCCACAGTTGAATAGAAGAAGAATTATCGAAGGAAGGAGAATCAGTAGAGTTTTGGAGGGAGAACAGAAAAGCAATTCATTTCCCATGTTCAACCAATACATCACCTCAGCTTATAACAGCTTACTCGCTCAGCATTTTCCACACTTCCCTTACAAACCGACTGGAATGGAAAGGACATATATGACCCTAAAGTAATCATTGAAATGACAAAAAGGACCTTCAAATTAGCTACTAATGTAACTAACTATATTTATTATTATACTAATAACTAATAACTGCCGACTGATGCTGCTCCTATTCCCAGCTTAGCTCAGCTCCTTACAATGGTAGTAAATAGATATCAATATTCAGAGGTCCTTAATTTGGTTTACAAACACAAAATGATAACTTTAATAGCATGCACACTAGCCAGGGCTCATCACAAGAACACGCATACCTCGTACCAAGTATAATCTCCGTAGGAGGAAGAATCTCCATACCGTAAAGAAGCTGAGGGTGATAAAAGTTCGCTTAACACCATTGCTTTATGTTGGTTTCTCTTTGCTACTTTCACAGCGTTTTCCAAGTTAAAAGGAAATATCTCGATTCCAAAATTTTGCAAGATATCAAGCGCAAAGTAACTCAAAGATATATTAGGCTCAAGAATAATAAAAGCGCCTACATTTCTCGATATCTTGTCATCCAAACTAACACGATCCATTGCTAAAACCCGGCACAACTTTCTGCTATTACAGGGATGTGAGCACCAAGTGATACTTCCAAACTCCTCAAATATGGCCTTACAATAGGAAAATTGTGTAGTCATTGACTAATACAATGTCAAACATATCACGCTGCCAATCTCTCAATGACTTCCACATTTTCCTAAGTTGTCTAGTCAATTCAATGTCTGAAATATCAAAATAATGTAGGCCCGCAATCTTATATTTTAGTTCGGAGGTACTTGCCTACAAACAAAAAGTGTATACATGGATTAATTTCAAATGATGAGAATGACAACAATTATTTGGACAACTAAGAAATTAGCAAGAACCATATTGTAGAAAGAGAAATTACTAATCACCCTAGCAAACAAATTGACTTGCCTATTTTCCATAACGGGAAATTACATGGGTGAACATATAGTCAACTTGGAGCTCGGTCAAGGAGAATTTTTTCGTTAGTACACTTTTCCTGAGTGCAAAATCTTCACGTCTGTACAAATCCAAGTACAAATTAAGGTTCACATGTGACCTAAAGAATTGAAAAACAAAAAAACAAAAATAAATTAACAAAAAGGGGGAAACCTAGGGTTTTGGCCCCTTAGGGTTCGACCACCCCTAGGTGGTCCCACCTCAAGACAAAGTCCGACAATAATTTTCCCGATTGAACTCGATTTAAACTATCAGAACGAAACAAGGACAAAACAAGGAAAACGAATGACGAATGAGTAAAGAAGCCAAGGTGCATCCTTAGGCACCCTAAGGTTTGGCCACCCAAAGGGTGTGCCGTTTCATTTTCTCGAACGTCGTGTCAAATAAGTTTTGAACAGTGCAATAATGAAACAAGCCCGAACCATCAAAAGAGGCTAAGGAACTTGTGAAACTCTAGAAATGGTTGGCCTTAAAGTCTCCATGACAAGAGAAACTTCTCACAGGACCAAGAATGAGGAGAAAATAAGAAGTTTTCGACAACGAGATTTTCAAATAAAGCGATAAGAACGGAAAAAGATGGATAGAGCAGCAAGAACCTTGGAATACAAGACTTGAGAAGGGCCTCCATGAGTCCCGAGATAGAAGGCTTACGAAGGTAACTTATTTTGGAAATTGATTGAGGGGTCGAATTAATGACTAGCAGGACAGGATGATTTGGGCATTACTAGGGTAACTAAGGAATTTGCTGGAATTTCCCCTGAGGACATATGCTAGGCACGTGATCACTTTCCAGAAAACTCTATAAATACTCCTTCCATTCCTGAAGAAGAGACTTTTGACTTTTGATTCTTTCTAAACCCGAGACACCTGAGAAGGCTCTTTCACCTTAAGAGTTTTGTCACGTGTTACTAGAGTAATTGTCTACCTGTTCTTCTCCCCTCTTCAATTCACCAATCCCGTACTCTTCTTGAATTTCTCTCCTCCTCAGCCAACACGAAACCCGAACCCTAGCGAGGTACGATTTCCTTGCCCACATTTCTTTAGCGACTCTACTAGAGAGGAGTAGGATTCTTGAAGGGTGTGCCCACAACTCAAAGCGAAAGAACAACGGGAAAAGTTTCTTCGGCCACAAGTATTACTTCACCAGATCTAGCATTAAGGCGATCAAATCAAGCTTTTCAAGGTACAAATTTGGATATAGACAGACCAATCATAGAAGACACCTCATAAGGTAGACCAAGTTCTTCATACATGACTGATCAATGACCTACCAACGTTGGACAAACAAGTACGAGCATTTATGGGGAAGGAATGACTGGAGACTAGCTAACAATGAACGCTATACAGATGGAGATGCTGAAGGCATTGAAGGATGCATGCAAGGGAGGAAGGTTCGGATAGTAAAGAGGACGAAGATTTGTCCACTTGCATAACCATTGCCCATTTGCTTATTAAATAAAAATTATGACTCACCAAGTACTTAAATGCACAAATGAAACCAACATGTATAGATATAACTCTTGTATATAATGATTTTTGTCTTGCTTATTAGTCCCCATGGTGAATTATCTAGGAATTTAATTACGACCATGACTCATAAGGAGTGAATCACCAAATCAATTAATGAATCAAATAATAAACCCCTGCAAAAAGGAATGCTATATACGGTGGGTTTATTTACACAATGTGTTGGACTAATTTTAGTGGAGATAGTGGTAGCCTAATATTGCATAGCCTCATGTCTAAACACATAGATTTGTGAATTGCTAGGCAAGTCATTGCTATGATAAATATAATTCATCATTACAAGAATATTTGCTTGCTTGAAATGTTAACGAATGTAGTAAAGTAATTTAGGTCTTTTAGCCATGTGAAATAGGGAGAATATATAGTTACATGACTCACTAAGGTAGTAATGCACAATGACTATATGGCCCCAATACTTGCAACACTATAAATAACCACCGCAAGATCACTTCCTTTTCATCAAACACACAAATTCACAAGTACTCTACAGAGAGAGAAACTTATGGTAAGAGAAAGAGCTAGACATTTTGGCATTGAGCATTATAAAGCAAGCACTCCAAAGGTATACCAAATTTATTCTTTTCATTATTGTAATTCTCTAAGTTAGTACTTTATTTGGTATGCAATAACTAGATTTTATGTATGCATCATTTAAGTATACTAGATAGGATAAATAATGCTTAAGATATCAATTATACGTTATTAGAAGAATTCTAGTTAAAATCTCAAAACCTAGAAAAGCCACGCAAGGCCAAGAAAAATGTGCAGCTAGAGTTTTTATGTTCTACGTATATTTTAAGCACTGTAAAACTTAAACGGAACACAGTTATGAATTGAAGTAAAATAATTAATGTCTTAAAATCATAATAAGACTAATTACTCATGTTGACACCCTAACCAATGTAGGTCAAACGAAGCTTGAAAATTAAGTAGTAATTGAAAAAGATAATCAGGTAAGTGTTCTAAATCTTTGCAAGTTTTCTTTTAAATTGTTGCAAGTTTTTCCTGCACTCTGTGCAACAATATGCTTAAATGTTTTCCATTCAATTATTCTCTCGTTGGATATTAAAACTTGTTGATAATTGTGAAGTATTTCATTGGAAGTGAATTATCGCCAATTGTTCGAGCATAATTTAAAAAATGATCTATTTTCATGAAATACAAAATTATCATTTTGAGATTATTTTGTCGAACCAAATTGATTTGAGGCGATATATGTATGTTAGTAACTAAGATGAATAACCCTTATTCATTGGAGAATATATGATGTGTCGGGTAACTGACTAAAACGTTGTTGATACGTTTCATAGTCAATGTAACATATATTATACGTAATATAAGATATTGTTAGGTTAATCCCCTAGAAATATCCATGGCATGGTTCTCAGTCTTAACAACTTATGAACAATACTAGTTTTTGGTTTGACAGACCACTCAGTTTACTATTATTGAAATCTATCATTCTTTTGAATTAATCAAATGTGGAATACGTGATACATTAACTGTTAGACTTGTTGAGCAATCTTATGCTCATCCTTGCATATAATATTTATTTTCAACTAAAGAAGAAATCCCAAAAGGTTTTAATGAAAAAGGAAAAAGAAAGAAACATGTGTAGAATAGTATTATAATTGTTTTCAATTATGTATTTAGAATTTATGTCTTAAATGACTTTTATGTAACGAGATCAAGATACTGGGAATTTGTGTAATATCCCAAATATTTCAAAACTTGTAAATATGATATGAAAATATCTATATAAATGTTGTCAATTTAAAACCTAGTTTGGTGTGAAATTAATACCTAAGAACGATTGTTCGGGTATCCATTAAGTTATGTAAAGACTAAATATGACTCGAAACTACGATCGTATACAGCTAGAGTTTAAACTTTTAACCTAAACTATGTGTTATATGATTAATAAAAATTGAATTGTGTTCCAATCTATGTGTTATGTGATTTCTTATATGTGTCATTAATTAATATAGAAAAATAAAATTTTAGAAAAAAATAACCCCGAAAAATATTTTCACGTGAAAATATTTTTCATCGTTTTGACTTTTTACATTTCACGGCATAACGTTTATACAGGATATAGATACCTGGGAGCCAATAAAAAAAATTCTGAAAAAACGAGAAAAACACTTTTCAAGCAGAAAACGTTTTTCGTTTTTTTTTTTTTTTTGTCATTTCTCCATGTTTTAAGAAATCGTCGCGAAAAACACTATTCACGAAAAAACTCTTTTCGCTTCACGGAATAGTGTTTATATGGAATATAAATAAATAATATCTATTCAAAAATATTAAAATCCAAAATTGATTAAAACCTAATTAATTGGTGGAAATAAAACTAAAGAAAAAAATCTTAGTATAATACGAGGATTATACGAAAGTAATACGAAGAATTATACGAGTCTAATACGGATTATTATATGAGAATAATATGAAAATTATATGGTAGAAATACGAACAAGTTAAAGTATGAAAATTCTTGGTCAACGATTACGGCTCACTAACTAGTTGGAAAAATCTAACTAAAAATCAAACCAAGGTTAACCAAGTTAAGATATCCTAGTTTGGTTACATTGTTAGATAATATGAGGGCATTATGGCCATTTAGGAAAAGCTATATCCTTACATATTATGCAAGTATTATGTAAGACTAGATTAATAAAGCAATCATATTGGTTTTGTTTCCAAAATGTGGTGGCAAGCATAGAATGGTAAGATGTGGCCTATTGTATGCTAAGCATGGCTAATAAGGCTTACTAATCACCAATCAACTCATTAAGTAAGGGTTAATTACACCTAAGAAGGATTAATCAAAAACTAAGCAAAGTTAGTAAGGTTAATTAGCCTAAACCTAGTCAAATATGCATGATATTTTACAAAGCAATCATGGCAAGGAAAGTAAGTGGGGGTGTATGGTTTTTGGATCTTGAAAGTGTGTCTTGAAAGCTTCATGAAGTGTATGTGAGAAGCTAGGAAGGAAGGTGTGAAGAAAGCTCACCTTGGTTAGATATTTAGTGGTTTTATGTCCATTTTACCCTAACCTTGCAAGGCCTATATATAACAAGCTCTTCCAAGGTTAAAACTCACCAATTCACAAGCTAAAATCATAGAGCAAAGAAGTTATTTCAATATTTAAGAGAGTCCTTGCAAAAAGTCTAGCATAATCAAAAGTTAAAAACAAGCACTACAAGAGGTAAACAAAACCCTAGTTTTGTAGTTTATGTAATTTTAATTTTTGTTCTTCGTGTTCTTAAGTAAAAATCAAAAAAAAAAGTTATAAGTAGGTTATGATTTTGTTATTTCATGTTATTAAGTGATAAAACATGATGACTTAGCAATTTAATGCTTAGGACATTATGTTTTACCAAATCGAATCATGTATACATGAACCATATTGGTATACTGACTTTGCAAGCCATTTTACGAATCTTTCTGTTTGTAATTTGGCTTAGCAATCTAAAAACAAGTTTTAGAAGGGGGGGGGATTATGATGAATTTAGACTTAAGAATCACCCCAAAATATTTTGAAACGAAGAAGTTATACCTGTTTGAATAAGCAGAGGTCGGCCTGCCTTACAATCTACCCATTCGAATTTCTGGGCTTAAAAATGAGATTTTGAGTTAGAGAATTTTGCAAATAAAATCACCTATGAAAATAGTTAAAATAAGTTATTATAAGACTTATGAAGATGTATTATACCCTAAATTAACCCTCGTATACACGTAACCACTTATGTAGGGTTTTTGAAGTAAGTTTAAGTTTATCGGCTTAACTTTAATACGCACCAAAGAAAGTCTTCTAACTTTTATGTGTTGATAGGGTTGAATTATATGATATTTTTGTTCCCTAATACTTAGTTTTTATATTTATTGTGTGCTTAAATGTTTAATTAATTAGCTTATTTTGGTTTGAATAGGTTTTATAAGGTTTTAGTTAATTTATGTTAATTTAGGTAATTTTATAGTATTTTTATATTTCTTTTTATTTATGTGTTTTTAGTTATTTTTAGTGTTTTAGGTATTTTATTTATTATTATGTGTTTTTAAGATTTTTAGTATTTTTATATTATTTTTATTTATTTTTTATTATTTTATATTTTATTTTGTAGGAAAAATGAAGCATAATGGCAAAATTGTAATAAAGTAGCTGTTGGTGGCAATTTCGTAAATATCTGGAAAGCCTGGTTCGCGCCATGCGCGCGGTAAAATGAACCGAAGCCGCAGTGTTACGATGGAACGACGCCGTTCGGAACTTGGGGCGGCAAATTTCGACCGCGCAATGCGCGGCCAGTTAATTTGCATTAGGTGCGTGGCGTCGACGCGCCAACGGTAAGAAAAAGAGAAAGGCGGCTGGCGGCTACGCGTGGCGGCTGGGCAAAATCCCTTTTTCTCTCTCCGCATGACAGGCGTATGGCGGCTGCAGTTTTCTCTCTTCCGCGTGATTTCAGCAATAGCCGGCAACAAAATAAATAAATTCCAATTGCAATTTGGAATAGGAAAAAAATAATAATTTTTATATTTTTTTAAATTGGATTTTAATTCCAATTAGGGTTAGGATAATAATTATTTTATTTTTCTTTTATTTTTAATTGTAAATCCTATTAGGGTTTGGACAAGTTAGGAGGTTTATGGAGCCTATAAATAGAGGGCTTGAGACACATTGTAAAACACAACTTTTCTTAGAATAAAAATTCTCTCTTCTATTCTTTAGTGTTCTCTACTTTTATGAGTAGTTAATTTATTTTTCTTGGTTTAAGTGATTGAAGTCATCAAGATTTATACACTGTGAGATCTAATTTATTTTAATTGTTCAATTTATATTTTGAGTATTGAATATTTTTCTGTGTTTAATTTTATGATTAATTCGTTTAATTGTTAGGATGCATACTAGTTTATTATTCGTTGAAATCTACTGCTAAATTAAATATCAAATCCGTAATTGTTTGGTCACTTTAATTTGCGAAGCAACTAAGATTAATAATTATTTTGCTTATCAAAATATTATTTTATCTTAGAAAAAATATTCATCTAGATTAAATGCAGACGCTTGGATTGTGTTGTTTAGTTCAACGGTCTCTCTATTTCTTTATGCTGCTACTAGGTTAAATCTTTAGCGCTTGTCTGAGATTATTTAGTAGTAAGGGTTATTTAGATCTCTTGTTTCTGCTTAACTAAAATTAAGGAGAGATAGGAAAATTATTCGAATAGGAGTAATTATTCCACGTTGAATATTTAAAATATGAATTGATTTATTCTTGCATCAGTGATCAGTTGTAAATCCTTGATGGTGGATATTGACTTAAACCAAGGCTTTTTCTTCTCATTTATTTCATTAAATTACTTGCATATTTATTTTAGTTATTTTTATTTAAATTATTTCTTTAATTCAAAAACCCCCAAATTTTTATTTGCAAAAACATAAAATTAAATTAATCATTCTCTGTGGGATCGACTCTTACTTACACTACTACATATTTATTTTTCCAAAGTAAGATTTTATTTTTGGGTGCTTGCGACATCACACCATGTGTTATGTGAAGTCTTCAACTTATGTTTGCAAGTTTTCTTCCCTAAATTTGTGTTTCCAAGTTATATACGTGATCTATATGCTTTGGGTGACAATATGTTATAAATTCATGAACTAAAAGTTTATTTGTGAATGTTGACTGAGAGATATGACAAGTCAAAGCATGTTAAAATGTATATGAAAGCATAAACTGTGTATGTGTTATTTGTTAGACTTGCTTAGTCATAGTGCTCATTCTTACGAATAAACCATTATTTACAATTAAGAAGAATGATAAGAAGATTATGGACATAAAGAAGAATGCGTAGACTAGATTATTTACTTGTTTTTTAATTAAGTCATTTCGACTTTTGTAATATGAACAAACAAACATGTAACTGGATATTATTTAATGATATTATCATATTATCATCAAAGAATGTTATGTCTTTAAATTTGATATAACTTAGAATTGTTAAACATTAAAACAATGTTGATAAAGAACTATTTATCTGTATGAGGATATTGAATAACATTGTGAGTGCTATAAGAACAGAGATCTATTACCGATGAAGAAACCAAATTCATCGCAAGGTTCCTCTACTCTAAGTACAAGTGTGTTATTAATATTATGAATTTCAGATTAGTAGGAAATATTGATATAAAAAGATATCGCTACAAAAATATATATTTAAGTGAGGGTATTGAATAATATGGGGAGTTCTGTAAGAAAAAAAATCTTGCTACGAATAAAGATACAAACATTTATCGCAAGATTCTTCTGTTCTAAGAACAATTATATTATTAATGCGGTAAAACTTGGATATATTAAAGTATAGAATGTCTAAAATCTTAAGGTTAAAAATAAACCGGTATATATGGTATTATATGTGTATACGGATGAACTACAAGTTGATACTTGTAAAAAGGATGAGACCGAGAACAATTACAATCCAAGAATTAAGTAAGAAATTTTTTTAAAGAATTGTCTATAATAGACTAGTATAACTAATATGATTATAGGATCATTGGTTAAATTGGTAGATGTTATGAAAGTTTAATGCACAAAGTCCGTTGTAGAAAGTGACATGGATTTTGGGGCATTACAATTTATAACTGAATTGTTAAATCAATGATATCCTACATATTATTATCACACTTGTGTCAAGTCTTTAATTCAGTAAATGACAAGATAATTGATTTAAATTTCATTATTGAGTAAATATATACATCAGAGTAAGGGTATTGATAATACAGAAGGTTCTGTCAAGAAAGGAGGTTTGGTTATCTAATTGTGCGTTGGTAAAGTATCATCTTCATCGGAAAGCCCCCTTTGATTTGGGAACATTCTTATTATTGGTATTGTGAATTCCAGATATATAGAAGTTATGAAATAATGAAATAGTTAAATATTAAAAAATTTAGTTGAATGAGATAATACGTGAGCACCAAATCCAATGTAATATATACACGGATTTGGGGGCGTCGCAATATATCCTTCAGCTTAGTTTGCTCAACGATTCTTTCATATTATGTTAGACCGATTTAGTTCACTTCCTAAGAACTAAGATTTCTCTTTCTTTGAACTTGGTCTTCTGATCTTCTCCAGCTCATTCTTTTTCTACTTTTTGATCAGCTCCCCCTTACTTGGACACTTGTTGTTTACAAGATTATGAATTCCATTTTATATTTGTTCAGTGCACTCTTTTTATTGTAGTGGATATCACATGTCCTCATTTACTGACAAACTAGTTGTTCCTAACTCACGCTCTGCTTCTTGTTTCCTTCAGCTAGTTTTCCTCAAACTACTTTTCTGCTAGAGGACTCTTTGGTAAGACCATCTCAATCATTTGTCGTAGTGAATCTATCTCTCAGTGTCGTTGGCTTTATGATATCTTATAGATATAGCACTGATCAACCAGCTCATTTCAAATATAACTCTACGTTAAGAAATAACTCAACGATAGTGATTGACTCAACGATCTGATGATATTCAATTCAATTTCCTTCTATGAACATAAGTACTTTAATATGTTCAGCATCTGTGAGCTTTCATATTCACTTATTCTACTAGAGCTTTTTGTCTTTGTTGTGCAGTGATGAGCTTGCACGACAGAACTCTACGAACTCTTTATTTGTGCTGATCTTGTGGGATGACCTTTATTCCTTCTAATTCTTTCTCCTTTTAAAGTATGTCTGATATATCCAATTATGTGCTTAAGCATCTTTCTCTGACTCTTTCTTACTTAACACAGGGTTTCTTCTTTTAAATGTTCAGTTTTATCCTTAGTGGCTTTGTCTTATGTGTTACTCTTCTTAACAATTCTTCTTTTGTTATCCACTCTATGATCCTTTCTTTTACTTGATGATCTCATCCTCTGTACTTCAGTTGGTAATCTTCCATTCACTCAACGATCTAAGAATTATTGATTGGAAGGTTGTTCTTAAGGTACCTTACTCAACGATTCTGGTTTGCTTCACAAACCTTATCGTTCTGCTCTTCTTCTTCTGAGCTTTCACTTTGATCGTTATGTTCTTCTTCTTCTAAGAGTTTTGTATCGTAGAGTTTGCTTATTCTACGATTCTTGTTATTTTGTTCCTTTGCTCTGCGATCTCTGTATTCTTCTGTTTTACTTCTTTTATTGAGCTTTTGCAAGTCTTTAACTTAATCTATTACATTTTGAATAATACTCTATATCTGGATTCAACCTAACGAACTTGATACCTAGTGTCCTTTTACATTACATCATTCTTTTAAGGACAATACAGAGTTTATCCTTCAGATCAACCTAACAAGTTTGATCCCTAATCCTAGTCCATATTTTCAATTTGGAACAGCCTAACATTTTTTATCCCTAAGTCCTTTCACAATTATTGTTCTTTCAAGGACTGTACATAAGTGAACAAGCGTTTAATTATATACTCACATTTATTTTCCAATTATTGATTTTCTTTATTTTCTTATTCTTAAATATAAACATATAACTCTACAAAAAAATATAATCACATTAAGTCACATATTAATCACATAACACATCCTTAGAATAAATAAATATTTTATTATTATTTTGTCATCATTAAATCCAAATAGGCTATCATATAAATTCACTAACACTGTCATGTAAACATCTTGTAATTTATTGAGTTCCTTTAAGCCATACACTCCAACAATTTAGCACAATTCGAAAGATTTAATCTCATCAAGTGTCTCAACTTTAATAAATATCTCACCACTCTCAATGATGTACAACCATTTGCATCTAACATCATTATATTAAGAGGAAGTTCCTCAATTATTGTTAGAAACATCCAGTTACTCAAGCAGAGTCATCCTAGAATGGATAGTTGACCAAGGCTGGAAAGAAGTTTGCCGAAATTATTTCCTTATAAATACAATTCTTCTAAGGAGAATAAACTGAATTCTGGAATGTCCTTTTCACACAGACAACAATTATAGAGATACAAGTTCCATAAAGAAGATAAACAGAAAACATAAGGTGGAACAACTATGCAATTATCTATAGATAACTCCCTAAAATTAATACAATTCGGTTAATCAGCAATTTGACATCATCAATCAACTAATCAACTATGGTCGAGGCATAAATTATTATAATAATCGGATGAAATAAAAGGCCTAAAACTGACTCCATATATTGCCTCAACCAACAGAAACTAAAACCATTTGCAACAATAAACAAAAATTATTAAGGTGGAGTGATATCAATGATAAACGAATATCCTAATACTCTCTTTGTTCTGCAACAAACGCACAATAGTAGCAACCAGATTAAATCTAGTTTTTAAGTCGAATGGAGTCAGGTCAAAACAGACAATCCAACTAAAAATTGACTTGTTGTAGCTTGAAGGCCAGGCCAGGCCTAGGCCAGTCTGGGCTCTCCCTTTTTCTTTTTCATTTTTAACTTTTAATTTTAAATACTAAATATTAAATATTAAAAATATAAAATTAAAAGCTATAAAATATAAACTAATAAAAGTTATAATGATAAAATTGTGAAAGTGAAAATTTAATAGAAAATGTATTAACTAACTAAAAGTCTAAAACTAATATAAGTTGTTGGGTAAGGCTAGGGTTGAGGTTGGACTGGGTGGACAGGACCTTTTACTTCTTCCTTTTTAGCTGGGGTTAGGCTAGGTGGGGGGCCTGGTTGACCAGGTAACGCAGCGAAAATTTAGTTAGTTTATCGTTTTAACACAAACGTGGGGATTAAATAACGTTCTAATGCCGACAAAGAAATAAACTTTAAATAAAACATTGAATTGACATGAAAGATAAATAATTCTCCAAGAGAAAACAAGTAGTAATATTATTATAAATTGAATTGAATTGTTCCCATAAGAAGTCTCAAAACATGCTACATTTACAGGCCTAGGTACTTTTCTACATCTACTCTGAAAAATGATAATAAATAACTTTCATACATCTACTTTAGAAATGATAAGAAAGCTACTAATTAATTTTTCCTATGATTAATTGAAAACTATTAAAATAATATTAAATCTAAATCTATTGGATTTCCTAACTAAGAAATAAAAATATGTAAATTAATTAAAACTATAAATTATAAAATATATGAAAAATATAATATTCATTGATATTTTTCACCCTATCGCTAGGCTTGGAAGCTAGGCTCGTCCCAAACCTTAGGCTAGGCCAGTCTAGGCCTTTTGCAAGCTAGACTACAAGTTAAAAAAGTAATATTCTAAACTTCCGAGATAGTTGTAATCCTACTTTATATAAATAAATAAAGATTAAATTATATCTTATATGTGTTATGGAATCTTCGTTGATATTTATTTTTTTGTTTCAATTCGAGTATTCAACCTTAACACATAAAAGGAAAAGTTTTTTTAAAAAAATTGAAAAGAAGTTAAACCCTAAACCCTAAAAAAATAACCTAGTCTCTCAAGCAAAACGTGTACGTCAAATTGACATTTTATTTCAAGATTCATCCTTCCATGCTTTGAAAACATGTAATAGCTGATAAAAGTTTTTTTCAAATAGCGTGTCAGTAATAGGACGAAATAGGAAAAAGATGAAAAATATTTTTTTCGATTTTTTTATCGTCTAACCATTTTCTGATAAATGGTTGTCAAAAATACTATCTACTAAAAAACATGCAACATCTTTTAGACTTTTCACTTCACAGAATAGTGATACGGAACAAAACTAAGTAATATCAGACTTTTAATCAGTAAAGGTCAATTAAATCGGAGGACTTAAGAATGAACTAAGTTAAAGATAATAAGTTGAAATCAAACTAGCTTATATATAACTAAGTTAGTGTAACCAAATTAGGAAAAACTAACACGATTACACTAATTGGGAAAAAAATTAGCACGATTTGTTTGAAACTAAATCCAAGTGAAAATGAATTGACCAATCAGAAGAAGGGTGATGTAATGATGATGCAAGCCCTAAAGAATATTCCAAGAATATGTTAAGGTACCAAAGTGTAATTTGTCTAGGTACTAAAACGTAATAAGCCAAACCCTTAACGTGCAATTAAAGAAACTTGGTTTTTCTATAAATAGGAAGCTCACTTCTTCATTTCTCTCATTATTTTTCAAAGAAAATTTTCTAGTATCAAAGTTATACACAATTATAAGAGTGAGTTCTTGAGAGAATTACAAAAAAAAATAGTTAAAGCTTGCAATAACAAAAAGTACAATCTCTAGCCATTATAATGTTTGATTTTCTTTCATCTTTAGTTTTAAAAAAAAAATCAAGAATGTGAGTCGTAGCCATGTACGATTGTCGTTCTCCGTATTTTTCACGTGTTCTTGAGCCTTGCTTCATTTTATAGTAGTTATAATATCGAATTTCATGTCATAGTTTAAAACTCAAGAACGTACGTCGTAGCCATGTACAAATATCGTTCTCCATGTTCTTCATATGTTCTTAAGCAATAATTATAAATTGTTATAATCAATTATACAAGTCGTTATAATGACCAAATTATTTCAAATTCAAGTGTCATAATCACTTATGTAAGCAGTTATAATGCTTAAATTATTTCAAGTATGAAATCTAAAAGCTCAAGAACATAAATCGTAGCCATGTACGATTTTTCATTTTTCGTGTGTTCTTGAGAAAAAGTCATGAATCTTTCTATGAAGAGGTTTATGATTTATTATTTTTATGTTATAAAGTGTTATTGAGTCTTATAACCTAATATCTTAAGGAATTAAAGCTAGCAGTATCATGTTTCATATGGTTAACCCCAAAAATATTGGTCAAAGCATGCATACTGCCTGTTTTTGCCATTTTCCAAAAACTTATAGTCATAATAGGCCTTATTCAATATAAAGGAAAGTTTTAAATAATGAAATTATAAGCAATTTATACTCAAGAAACACTTCAAATGTTTTCGTATGACAAAGTTTTGGCAATTACTAAAAAAGATGTCGAAGCTGAAAATTTAAGGGACCCCTCGGGTACAAGCAATGAAAAAAATAATTTTGAGCTAAATGCTTAACCAAATGATTCTACTAATGAAAATAGTCTAGTTAAGCTATCATAATACTTATTCAAAAGTAAAAAAGGATAAACCAACATTCAAGTAAACGTAACCTTCTTTGTAGGCTTATAACCGCTTAACCGAAAAACCCTGAGTTAGCTTCAAGGCAAGTTTTTTTATCATTAACCTTTGTTTACTTATTTTTTATGTGATTTATATATCTTTTACAATTAGTGTGTTATAAATCTTTGATATGAAAGTTATTGCTTTTTGTTTCGGCATAACTTGACAAATGAAATATTTATTCGTAACATATTTTGAACTATGCTTTATTAATCAAATCAAGTTGTCTTGAGGCGATTTTGACATGTGAAATAAACTGAGATGAATGAATACGTATCAATGTTCATGATTTGTCCAGTATAGTGTATGTTATGCATAACATAGGATGTCGTTAAGTTGATCCCCCTTCTATATCCACTGTAAATAGTTCTAAATCGAAAAACAAAGAACAGTTTAAGGTTAAATCACCACTCAGTCTTGCTATGTTAAAATATTTGTAATATCAATTGTTGTGCCATAAATCCTTACAATCCATATCGGTGTGAGTTCACTTATCTGCTATGTATTTAAGACTTGTTGAGTATTTTAGCTCACCTTTGCAAATAAACCTAATTTACATACAAACCCGAGAGCTCTAGCTCAAAATAGAAAGAAAAGAAAAAATGCGTAGACTAATTTACAGATTTCCTTACTTGTTCTTAATTGTAGTTATAATGATATTTTGTAATAAGAACAAGTTCCACACATGTAATCGAATATTATATTAATATTATCAAGTTTCTTCACATTCTCTTGTTACGTCTTTACTTTGATTAAACTTAGAATTGTTAAAACTTAACATAGTATTGATAATGATCTATTTATCTAAATGAGGATGGTAAATAACCTTGTAAGTACTGTAAGCATCCGAGACAGGGCTAATCGATGTTAAATGATCAAATTCATTGTTAGGTTCCTCGAAACCAAGTACAAACTTGTTATTACTATTCTGAATGTCAGATAAATAGGATTATTGATATGAAGAGATATCACTATAACTAAATGTGTTTCGAGCGAGAGTTTTAACTAGTTAGGTATGTTCTGTATGAAAAGAAAATTTTACACCGGACAAAAATATAAACATTTGTCATAGATAAAGATGTAAACATTTATCGCGGGTGAAGATACAAACATTTATCGCGAGATTATCTATTCCCAAGAACCGTCCTAATGATTTAATGCCGTGAATCTTGGAATATGTACAATTATAGAATATCTAAATCTTAAGGTTAAAATGTTATGAATGAGTATTAAGTCTCTTGCATCGATTACAATGACTTGGTATGAAATAATGAAATATCTTTGGGAATTAAGATGATAACTTTGTTTATGAATAAAGAAAATCATCTATAAACCTAATGATTTAACATTTATAGTGAGCACCAAATCAACTATTAAAATTATAGTGATATAGGGGCGTAACAAAAAATGTTGGTTTAATTAAGGTATACAGACCAAACTTTGACCAGGTCAAGTCTTTTCAAACCAGGCCCATGCCAAGTCTTTTCAAGCCAGGCCCAGGGCTTTTTGTTCGTGCCTAGTTAGAGGTAATAGATTTGACAAAGATTACAACTTTGAATACGACATTATAAAAAGTAGAACTTTAGCATCTAACTTGCAAATTTGCTAAAACTTGAGGGGATAGTTTGCAGTTTGTAATTTTCTTATTTAGGGTCAATTTCATATGACCACTTGGGATTTGATCAAATTCCTACTTGACCGCCTATTATTTAGAAAGTTACATTTAAACGCCTGTACTTTTGAAGTGAAGTGAAAAAGTTACATTTTTCATCCATTTTAACGGAGCGTGTCATCCACTTCTAAAAGTGCGTGAGCTTAAGAAAATAATGTCATATTACTTCAAATAATATCCAAAATACCCTTGAATTCATCTCTGGATAACAAATATCTATCATTTTGTCTTTCTCTCTCCATTTTGAGCTTCATTCTTTCTAATTCAACACTATGGCTCTCTAATCTACCCAAATAACAAATATCTACCCAAATTAATTAAAACCCTTTGTAATTTGCCCATAAAAGTATTACCAAACATTCTACTCTTATACATCACTATTTCACACGAGCCTTAGTTCATGTTCTTCATCGTCTAGTTCCTTATATAACCCACGAACCAAAATAATTGATTTTTCTAAATTACTCAGTCAAATATATACCTCTTTTACATACCAATATTACCACTAAGAAGCCCTCACATCACATTTTCTGTGCATCTAAGCTAAGAAATCAAATATTCTCAAATTACTTCTTTGAATCTCAGTGATAAGAAATTAGTAACGACTATTCAAGAGAACTACCTCAATCACAATGATAGGAAATCACAGTGACTAGCAACCTCAGTGATGAAAAATAGCAGTGGTGAGTAGAGGAAAGAGATGAAGCTCTGGCTGGAGAGGGAATTTGGTCTGGGTTATGCAAATAGAAAATAAAATCTTACTGCTGCAATATTTATGGATATGGCCCAATTATGGTATAATTTATATTCAAACCTCAGTGCTAAGCTAATCACCATTCATGCTGCACAACTCTCGATCCCAAATCAACAAAATTCACCTCCTTAATGGAGTTACTGGAAGAGGTTTTCGTCTGAATTGAAGAAACACTTTACAAAGATGACGATTTCAAGACCCCATCCGAAATTGGGGGATTGTCAACTGGGGTATTTGATTCCATCCTAGAAGATGATTTTGACAAATTGGCAGAAATAGATGTATAGGGAAGGTCTTGGAAATTTGGGGTTTTAGGTGAAGGGATCAAAAAAGGCCTTAAAGCCATGATCTGAAGATCACAGACCTCTCCAGTAGCTCACAATCAAAGTTCAGCAAACTCATCAAACACCCAGATACAAATCTCAAACAAAATTATAAAATCACACAAAACCCCACACGTCTGCAAGGGGGCAGCATCCCCCGGAAGCCAAGCGCAATGTGTAATTGGGCTTGGGGATTTAATTAGTAATCCAGTATTTGGTTTACTAATATATTGGGCTTGAGCTCATGTTATAGCAGTTAGGGTTTTCTAATTACTATAAAAATAATTGTTTGGTATGTGAATCATTGTAGAGTGTGCGATACATCTAATGAATAGCCAAATTGGTAAACCTGAGTATATTGCGTATTCTTACTTTTCTGTTCTGTCTAATATTCTGTGTGATTGTATTCTTAAATTCTAACAAAGACACTTTTAGTAAATGTAGACAAGCTTTAATTGAGAACAGTTAAACAATCTTTCAAGTTTTTATGAGATCTTAATAATACAGTGAGGGTTTTCTTAAGTTGAAGTACAAAG
Source organism: Hedera helix (assembly GCA_947179155.2). Taxonomy (NCBI): domain Eukaryota; kingdom Viridiplantae; phylum Streptophyta; class Magnoliopsida; order Apiales; family Araliaceae; genus Hedera; species Hedera helix. The sequence continues at coordinate 33,795,335 of OX359271.1, read as the reverse complement.
CAACAGGTACCTTGCAGGAGGATCTTCATTTCAATTTCCCCTTTAACATGTACTATTGAAATAGATATGGGGATTCCAATGAGATCTTTATTTGGAATATCTATCGCGGTTGAGTTCATAGTAAGATGTTTCTTTCAACTGTTTCTCCTTTTCTCCTGGATTGAGTACCCTACTGTTGAATCAAAACTGATCCTGTACATTTGTGGAATATGTTAAGCTTCTATAATTGTATTACGGATAATCAAACTATAAATTACGATCATCCCCCCAATGTGCAGTCTCAAGCATTCAAGCCTAATAATGCTCGAGACTGTTCTATCTTACATGTTTCCTGTGTATATAGCAATAAATGTATCTTTCTTTTAGCATGAAAATCATGCATTTTAACTGAATAAAATTGTGTTATATGCATGTACTTGTTCATCGAGTATTCAGGGGTTCTGGAATGGTCATAATCTATGGTGAATTAACTTGAAGCTGCCAAACCTGTAATGATCTTTCCTGTAATGTATCATGTTGAATCATAAGTAACCTAAAACAAGTACTAACAAAGTTAATAGTATTCACCTTCATGTTTGCTGCGGGTAGTTGAAATCAGAATTGGCTTCCAGTAGGCATATAGATTAATCTGAATTCACCAACTGACATCCATGAGGACCATAAAATGTAGGGAGTTTAAACTAATGCATTATTTTTACTATTGAAAAATAAGGCATTATTTGCACAGATTCTTACTTATATTCATTGAAGAACCAGTGGCTGAATTTTGAATTTACGAAGCTGGCCGACTTCAGTCATTATTAGTCGAGCAAAATGAACTACATGCATAATTAGTCAAGAAAATTGTCACGTGTCTAACAGCTTAAGCATTAACCAGTTCACCAAAATCTCTGAAACTTTTTCAGCTTTGCTTCATTTGGAGTAGGTTGATGCCTATATCAGCTAGCTGTTTGATGTAGGTTACATATATATTTTGATTAGAAGGTTTGGTAATTTTGCATGGTTATAGTGATTGAATCATGAACCTTAAAGAATGGGTTGATTCGAAGTTTGTGATTTTCTTGTGTGGTTGAGAAGCCCTTAAATTGGTTTTTATATTATGTTTCAGTTTTTAGAATGCAGTGTCTCATTCTTATTGTGACTTATCAGATGGGGATTACATTTATATCCTAGTTTTCTCAGATTTCTTTGTTCATTTATGTCTTTAGTCTTTGTTTCATGTTTTTCGGTTCTCGTGTTAATGAACTGTTAAATTTGTGCAGATGGATGGTCTCGCCCCAAGTATGCAAAGGTTGATGTTTTGCTGCTGTTGCTTATTTTTTTAAAGGGAACTTCGATGGTTGTTAATTTGTAATTCTTGGCTGGTTGGATATTTGTAATGGCTACCACTACTACTGTTTACTTGCTTTATTAGAGAACTGTTACTTCCTCCCAAAAACATATGAAACATTCAATTAAAGGACATCTTTCTAAAATGTGTACTGCTATAACAATTGCTATAATTGCTCTACATGCAGAGGTACGTTCAGTTATCGACGTTTAAAGCGGTAACGTTTAAACAAACTAAGTTTAAAATAAACTGTTTATAAACGAATAAGATTCTCAACTATATTTACTGCTGCTTTTGAAATTTCTAAATATGTGCACTCCAAAGAGAGAACAAGTACTATAACAATTTAAATTTATGTCAGGAAAGCTTTATGGATACGTACCATCCCATAAAAAGCACGAGGGGGCCCTCCAAATATCATCAAATACTATTCCACACGTTCAAATACTCGAGCCCTATTGCATGAAATATGGGACCTCTACATTTGAGTAGGAGAGACTCCAACCCTATTGCATGAAATATGGGGTCTCTAAATCTGAGTAGGAGAGAGATTTTTTGTATATTATACTAAAATAAATCACTTGTCAAATTTTCAGAATTTAAAAACATTTAGGATCATAACTAAATAAGTAAAAGAAAATTATCAAAAGCTGCATCAAAGTGGTTTTACTCCCATACTTGGATAGCTACAAGTTCAGGACAGTACAAGGATTGTGTCATTATGGTCAAAAGTTCAAATACTAGCAGATTGTGGTTTTACGATGTTGTTTTAATTGAAACAGTTATACAAGTTTCATAATACACACTAGAGTTGAATGTACTGGAACAACAAGATATTAATCATGCACAGAACATATCCATCAAATGTTACAATGAACATTTCCCAACATGAGTACACAACGCTTGGGGAGTTCAGAAGCTTAAATGGTCCGAGACCGGTTAATTGGAGTTGGATATAAAATCAATATTACCGTTTTTATTTATTTGTTTGCCGTTGAGTCGCCAGACCTCAATTCCTTATCAAGCTCGTCGAATTCCCAGTCACCAACCTCTTCTGCAGAGTAGTCACGATTAACCTTCCCAAATTCAGACTCTAGAACTGGCTCTGGCTTGACTGCAGGCGACTCTGGCAGTTCATTTTTCTTAGCTTCTGGTGTATCTTTAGCCTGCAATGTATTCGATCGATTTTCTTCTGGTTTCTCAGCAGATGTAGTTTCTACCTCTTTGGCTGGAGTTTCCATCTCTAAATTCGGTCTCTCAATAGCTTCAAATTCCTTCCTTAATTTTTCTATATTATCAAATAGCTCTTTGACCCTTGGATTCTCTTTCCTGAACGAAGGAGGAGACAGCATTCAACATTTAAAAAAATTAAATGCATACAAAACGGAAAAGTACTATTTAGTGTACATTAGATAAGCTAATAGCTGCACCTGGAAATTATCCTGGGATGAGAATAGAACTGCTCTTTCATATTATCCACTACACTAAAGGTCGTTATAATCTGCCATCAGAAAAGAAAGCACAAAACCATTATCAGAGGTGCTCAGTCTCCCCTTGGTTTTAAACCTTACTGCAACGATGCTTTTAGGGTCAGCAAAATTGAAGTACATACATGAGAAAATCAGATTCCTAAAATCATTTGAAATAGAATATAATATTGAGAAATTAGGAAAATCAGATGAATTAAGAAAAAGAGGCAAAGACAAATATTCTAGAAGGACTAATTTCCATGACCACTTGGATTGAGCTAATAGAGGAAAACAATAATGATGCATGGATGACAAGGATTGGGATCAAAGAAGGCATCGTATTTTGCAAAAAGAATGATTATAAATATATACAAAAAGAATGATTATAAATATATACAGAAAACTGTAATGATTATAAATATATACAGAAAACTGTGTAGAACAACCAATTTTGAATGCAGGTGATTTCTTTTATGGTATATTCAAACTTCCCATCCTTAATTATGGAAAGGCAAGATGAATCAAATTTGTGTTATAAATTTTACGCATATATATAAGCAAAAGGTACAGTAGAGGAATTAGAGTTTTACATGAAAAGTAGTATAATAACGGAAATTATTTCTACATACTGTAAGTCTAGAGACAAAATTTAGTTAAGTAATAAAGTATAGTAGAGGAATTAAAAATTTACTTGAAATGTAGCAAAAAATATTGGAAATTTTTCTATATTCAGAGTCTAGAAACATAATTCCAATCCAAAATATTTAGTTATGAACCTTTGCTTCATAATCCAGATATTCCTCCTCAAGATTTTTCCTTGGGTGTAATACTTCGGAATCCTTGTTGTCCACGCCAGATGGCTTCACTGACCTGTCTTATGATGTAAGCTTAATAGAAACCTTGTCCAAAAAAAAAAAAGGCATATACAAATACATGTGTACTATATTAGTATATCAGGTACTTTACCCTTCGCTTAAACTCTTCAAATTCTCCACAAATTTCCCAATATGATCAATAGAAGGTGTCAATTCTTTCTGTAAAAAATTGCAATATTATATGTTGATCAGTGCAAGCGGAAAAAATTAATCACAATTCATAGTATAATTGTCATTCTGTAGTATGAGATCTAATGGAAGAATCTAAACAATACCTCGTAATCAGAGAGGAGTTGGATAATCAAGTTCACAAAATAATCCTCATGTCTCTCCAGTTCAGCACTTAAAAATGCATAACGAAGAAATTAGTACCAGCAGAACTTACACGGTATTTGGTATTATGGAAATAAAACACTAGAAAAGTTTCCCTACAAATAGATATAGAATTATTTTCCACACAATAAATATTATCAAAATCAATCTCAGAAGCAAGATACATTTTTCACCAAAGATAATTGACATGAACTAACTGATAACTTTAATTGTTAAGTACATACGTGACCTCCTTCTCTTTAGTCTCTGTATTTGCGGATTGCAGAACCCAAGTATCTTCCAAGAAATTGATCCAAGTACGAAGAACATCTGCTTCTTGTGTACATGATCCCATGGATCTTGACAGCTCATCTTCCTAATATAAAAAAATATTAATTAGAAAGTCGCATGAAAATTGAACATGTTCTACACTAGATGTGCTCAACAAAACATTAAAGTAATTAATTTAACTCAGAAAGCAAGCTAAGAGTATTACAAACATAGATTAAAGGAAATAGAAAGTACAGACCTTTGTTTTCAAGTGCGAAACAATCTGATCATTAGCCTCATAAAACTGGTCCCTCTCTTCCCTAATATTGCGAAGGCGAAAATTAGCAGCGGCCAGTGAGATGTTGACCTATTCCATATGTCCCAGTCAAAACAATGTCTGCTATCTTATACACAGACTTGAAGTCTGAAAGACGCGGGAATTTACAGTCCCAGGGACTATCATTTTGAATTGATTTATGAATGGAACAAGACATATCAGGTTTAATCTACACAATCATTTCTACAAAAAGGAGATTCTAAACAATCATTTCAACAGAAACCTGAAGCACATGAACTCAGCAATGTTACCGTACCTTAAAAGTGTTCATTCTCACATCTAGAGTCCAAGGAAAATAAGTCAATTTAATCATTTCTACAAAAAAAGTTATTCTCAGATCCAATTTTTCTTTTAAAACATTATTTAAAATAATTATAAGTCATATATTACATTCAGCTACTATATATATATATATAGGGAATTGAGTTTTTCACAAGCAAAAGTGATAGTTCCATAAGGTCATATTCGCATAAAATAGTAAATGGGCCTCACATTAATGTGAGAGAGAACTTGTGGAAATATCATATTTTACTTACGGAAATATCAATTCCCTATATATACTCTACATTATGATGACACCCTTGAACTTTAAAACACGAAGATTAAAGTTTAAAAATTCAACATATCATTAGACAAGTTGAAGCATAAAGCTTATTGTTCCATTATATATTCCATGAGTTTCAACAATCAACAGTATAGAAAGATCATGGGTGAGGCATAAGTTTGTAAATAAGTTTGTGAAGTCTATAAGGGCAAGAACGTGAATTCCAAGGGGTATGTGAATGCCTAACTACAGAAACTCAGCTGCTTATTGGCAAGATCATTAAACAAATGTTCACAAAAGGAAGATAAAGGTATGAGAAAATGAAAACCTTCTTCAATGCAGCTTCAAGTTCATCTCTCTGCTTCTCGAGACCAGCTACCTCAGCAGCTAATTCCTGAAAGGAAACCATATATGCAGAATCTTTCATTTGCCTCGAACAATTAAGCACTTGTATATCTCACAAAGCTCAGAAAATTCGAAGTACAAGAGATTTTGTAAATGATTTCTGGAGCTAATGAAATGGAACCGTCAAAGGACAAAATTATGATATCTAATGGACACACACAGACACCCCATCAGCTATTCTGCATGCTCAGAACATGAGCCCTTGATGTATAAGCTAGAAAAGAAGTACTGTACAATTAAACCTATCTACTTTTAAAAATAAAAGCCAAGATTTATATGATAATACATAGTTCTGCAAGTAACTGACAATAGAAAAACTCATGACATTTGATCCAATTTGTATCATTGTGTTTAAAACAGAGTAATTTGAGGGAGGAGCCTCAAATGATGTGTCGTGAATTTTTTTAGTATTATTTTATAATATGACCAATCACAAATGATATACTCAACCAATGTAAAAAAGACACATCATTTGAGACCCCTCTTTAAAAGGCAAATGCATACTAAGAAACAACGAAAGATTTTGTGTGTGTTTGCTTTTAAGGAAGATGGGGGCAGAGACCAATGTACACAGGTAGCAGCTTTAATATATCCACCAGGAAAGCCCCATACAAGAAAATAAGATCATGAAGAACTTATTACCAAACTCCCTACATAGATCACTTAATTAGATCAGCCAATGAACTAGTAAAATGAGTAAGAGAACACGGGACAACCACCTTGAGCTAAAAGAAGATAAGGCTAGACATGAAATACCAAACTCTATGGTACAACAGTTGAATAAGAAAAAGATATATTGAAACAAACATGTAACAAAATATAAACATAACTAAGTGAAAAAGTATCAGCTTGTTTTGTCTTGTCTTGTCTTTGCATTTATACTCACATGCTTATAACTACTCATCTTCTTCTTCCTGATCCTGATATTATTTGGCTCAAAAGTTTGTACTAACGTTTAAATGTTATGAATTTCTTCTTGTCCGTAATCCACTTGTTTCTCAATTTCTGAACCATGATTTTCGTTACAACCATACACATTTTTTCCTAGTCCTTTTTCAAATAAAATGTTCATATCCTATTGTTTGAGACATGTTGAACCTGTTCCTGAGACATATGCTAGCTATTATGCACAGAGGATTTTTCCCGTGTTTGAGAAACTATTGTCAATTAAATTATTGTACAGAAAAGACAGTTAGAATACATGTCCAAGGATGTTATTTACCATGCAACAATCAACATAAACAACTGAAAACAGATCCTTTCTAAAAGTATTTATGCATCGTCGAATCTGTTACCGAAAGAGAGAATTATAAAAACTATATTCCGGAATCTTGCAGTGCTTAATAAACCAAGGCTGACATACTGGTCAAGAAGCAGAATACCTTCTCTATTTCACCGACTTCACTTGCTTTGGTTACACGAAATTTTAAAGCCTCTTCTTTCTGCACTCTGCCCAAATACAGGGGAAAATCAAACTTTTGGAGCTAAACATTGTTATAATATGCATACTAAGTTAAAACAAAACTACATGACACAGTCCATATGAAAAAGTACTTCTCTAAAAAGTGACACAATTTTAACAAATGTATCACAGATTATGTACCAGACAGTAATTCAGTTTGAATAAATTCATTTGACATGCAAAAAACAAATGGTCAATATTTAGCAACAAAAAAAACATTTCAAAGAGTTTACAATTAAAGCTCCCAGAATTTCACAAGCTGTACGAGGCTCACTATTGTTATTTTTGAGCAACAACAGTTAGGTCAATATTTACATATTCTTCAAAAAGAGGCCATCTAGGACCTGGCACATGCACTACCTGCATGCAAAAATATGGCATATCTTCACCATAAAAACACAGAGAGACGGAGAGAAAAGAAGAGGATATGCATTAATATAAATCAAAACGATTTCATCGAGGGAAAAGAGGAAATTAAGAATAAAAATACTTCAATGTACACTCCAAAATGATTTTTTCAAACAACACAACCTATAGGCTATAAGGCAGTGCTTACACGTCATTATCATCTCTTAAGAACTCTCAGTACTGTACACTAAGCCATTGACTGTGTCGCCTTCAACTACTAGCTGTCTCTTAAGGCATTCAGTGGCAAAATTGAGTTTAACCATGACGGAATTAAAATTGAGAGTTGGAACAATTAACTCTTAGATAAAAAAAATGTAATAAAATTAGTATCAATACTAGGATTATTTTATGAGAAAAAGACCTTCAATAGGTCCTTAAAAGCTAAGAATTAGAGATATCAAGGAAAATTTGAATTCCTTAGTCACAAACAATATGATATTCAATTTAACTTGAATTGAATATGAAGTCATAAGCACACAATATGAAAACTGTCTTAGAACAACACTAAGCACAATCAAGTTACAGATTCAACAAAGTATGTCATCTGTAATAGACTGTTTACAGGAAGAAAGTGTATTTTATGGAAAATGAGACTAGCACCCAAGATCTAGATTAGAATGATGCTTTTAATGAAATTAGATGAAAAGTTCCTCAATTATCAACTACGAAACTCAGCAACTGAAATTGTAATGAGTTTGAATTACTAATTGAAGTTTTCTGAAGATGAGCTAAAAGCTCTCTCACATTTTCAGAACGTTCATAAGCATACAATTCAAGTGACTTCACTGCTATTTATACCAGATTTTCTTACATTTAGGCTAGCTCCTAACATGAGCTTTCTTACCCTGCGCACTTATAACTACCTACCTTTACGTGAACCGTGCCTATTCTAGAAATTCCTAACTAACTTGATTTCCACTTCTCACCCTCGCTTAATGAAACCATGCCTTAAAATAACAATTCATCGAGTTCAAATAAAAAAACAAATATAGCTACTTCAAGATTATCATTTTAAAGCCAAAGATTAATCCTTTGTCATATAAAGAAAACGAAACCTGCAGATGTCCTTCAAGGATCAATGTCCAAGTTTAATCTATAATATACTAACAGTATGCAAGCATATGAAGAAAAAGAAAAAAAAATAGCAGTATATCTACAAAACATTTCACCAGGATGGGCAATTGCCCACCTTACATTTGGAAATAATTTTTTAAATGTTAATATTTCTAGAGAATAAGATTAAAGTATAAATTACTGAAATTAGTAATGAATAAAATACCATTTTGAAAGGAAAGTACATTGATAAATAGATATTACTTAAAATTATAGTGTTTTCTAATGTAATATATTATATATCTATAATTTAGCTCTTTGATAAATAACTGAAATTAGTATAAACAAAATATCATGCATAATTTTGGGAAAATCATGGTTTAAAATTTATTGTTTTCCCAAGCAATCTTGACCTCATGTAAGATTGGGTCTAGGCATCACAAATTATCACATAGAAAAGCCACTTCTGGCTCTCAGTCTCATACCTGTGTTCTGAAATGCGCTCCTCTGCTTTTGTTGCGGAGCTAGCAAGAGATTCAGACAAGACCTTCAATTTATCAACCTGCAATGGGTAGCATTATACTTAATACGTGATTCTAGTCATCAAAAATATAATATCTAATTAGCACGTAGAGATCAGAAACCCAACAAGGACTCACTTTACGTGGTACACTTCATGTGTCTAGCTTCATAATTGATAAAGTAAAATTTGAAAGTTTATGGGGAATATGGGACTTTTCTTGGACACCCACGCATTTTTGAGTTCATGGGAGATATGACAAGTACATGATGTACAATTACAAAAGTGCCAAGGTTTCTTGAGTTAGGAAAGGAAAGGATGACATCTAAAATGTCATCATCATTTATAAATAATTCAAACTATTCGATTGTAAGCATCCGGAATCTGATGCATAGAGAAATGACTACACCATGATGAGTGTAGAGCACATAATTAATTAATTATAGATATAGATAAGTAACACAATATACAAGTAAGACCTCCACAAGAATTTATGACATTGCAAACACAACAAAATTAAAAAAAAAATGTAAGAACGAAGTAAAAGCAAAATATACCTTTTGGGCATGAAACTCAGGAGAGTCCCCATTACCAAGAGATTTCTTCTTCAATAAAAGCCCTACTAATCTGGAGCAAACTCGTATTTGGGCAAGAGCTTCTTTTAAAGCCTACTGAGAAATGAAACAATTAGATTCCAAATATATTCCTTTCTTTTAAAATTGGTAACAAGTAGCCCTACATTATGACGAGTTGAGCCGCAAACTACGTTGACATATTGAGTAAAGTTACTATGTCAATTGAGAAATCCGTTGTGTATTACATTTACAAGCAAATGCTGTTTCCATTTCCATACATCAAGGATATTTGTTGCTTTTGTACTGCTTCATCTGTTAATTGTTATCAAGTAGAAGGTAAGTTCCTCAACTTAAAAGCCCTTAAGAAGATATTGATGCATATAATATATTACAGAAGGCAGAGTGCACTTGATAGTTCGGAGCTGAAAACAATATGTTATGGTCTTCATGTTAAGAGCTCCTCTTTATGAAATAACTGCAACCCTTTTAACGTTGGCATGAATGAACTCTCAAAAATCGAGAAGCTATGAACAGTGAGCAGAGAAAATATTCTAAGCAGCATCTAGCTAATATCCCATAAGTTAAAAAAGGTTGTGGGGAAAAACATAGACATGAATTTATAAAGGAACTAAAAAGGGATAGGCAATGTACTTCTTCCAACACATTAGTAAAGAGGCTGCTCCCAATATGAAAGAAGAATCAACATAAATACTTCTAATTATGTGACTCAGAAATAAAATTAGAACAACAAACAAAGAAAAAAAATACCGAAATCAAGTAGGAATACATCATCATTACAATTTTCTACCATTGTAAACTAAATATAATCAGCACATGCATACAGTTAAAGCTTAAAAGCATCTCACAACTGTAGAACCTAACTAACTATTGCTCATAGTTATATAAACCCCTTCAACCAAAATTAAAACAGAGGAACAATGAGATAGAGAAAGAGAGCTGTAACCGGGGTTACCTCGATTGTAGCAATAGTTGTTCCTTCGGAGGTTGTTTCATGGCCTTCACCTATAAGCTCCCCTTTCGCTGCTATTTCATCAAGCTTTTTCCTTAGCAAACAGGTTTCAGCATCTATTCTGTGGGCAAAAAGCAGATTAACAAGCAGGAGGATATAGCTTAATAAATTTGCTTTTGCCTATTGGCTACAAATCTGCAATAAGTCAAGTATGTGATATCCTTGAATCAAACTGATAAAGAGCATGAAACTAAATATTCAACTTGCACTTGAACCCAATATCTGTCCTGATGGCAAAGCCGCAAATGCATCATGAACACTAAGATTATTCGTTCCGGCTTTGAAGTTCTTATAATTTATAAGGGTTGTTCTCGAGTGTCTGTGAGAAAAGCAACCAGAGAAAAATGCATCACAGTTTTCCGTAGTAGTATTGCCAGATAAAGAGTGCTTTTCAGATGGACAGTGGTGTACTAAACCAAGAGTAAGTAACATCACAAAACACAAGTCCTTCAAGCTACAACTCATACCTAAGACCATGGTTCTTACATAAAAGTCAAGTGCACACATCAACGGAGGAGTAGAAAAATTAATCATTATAATTACCTCCCAATCTCAGCATTCATTTTCAATCCTGAGATAGCACCTTGTGCAAACTGGAGCAATTCCTCTCGCTTGACCTGGGAAAGAAAGAATCCAATGAAGTTGTAAACCACTATAGTACGTAACTCAAATGTGACAGCAGAAGTATGAGCATCAATAAAGGGAAACCTAAGTGAGGCAAGACAAGAGATTAAGGAGACCAGGGAAAGAACACACAAAAATATTCTCAAGATCTGTATAGATTCTCTGCCTTGAAAGAGTACCTTACAACCATATTTATAAGAAATTAATAAAGTTTTCCAAACCAACTATAATACTAATATGATGACTACATTCCTATATGATAAATTACAAATAAAACAATCCTAATATAGTAACTATTAAAATTATAGATAAGGAAAACAATAAACAATCTAGAATCTTATTATGCTTCTCGGATTATTTGGCATGGGTTTCCAAAGCCTCTTCTTGTATAGATCCAAACACGTCTCGTGGGCTCGTCCTGCATCACAACCAAGGTAACTATATGGTTGGAGCACAATGGGTTTGTGAGTACTTACGAGATGTGCCCCAAACCCCAAAACCCAAAATCATGTTCAATCAGCAAAGTAGAACACGTTCTATCTTAAGCAGAAGCACGTAGGTGGATAATCCAATTTGATGCTCACAAATTAACAAAAAAGGATACACTGGAACCTCTGTGCCTAATCAGAATGATTAAAAGAGCACAAAACCATTTCTCTTTCAAGGGGGTAGATTATCCTATTTAGAAGGTGAAAGAGATGATGTTGAATCTTCTACTCTCTTTTTATGAGTCAATCAAAAGTCTTCTGGGACTTTGATGCCATAGAGGAATAATACATTCTAGTTGCATAGGTACCCAGATAAATGGTATTTACAGTGATCTCCACACTAACTTTGTTTGATTTTCCTCAGTCCAAATAATGATCTCCAAAAAGAAAAACACACAGGCTCCTCAAGTTTGCGCATATATTGATATCAAAATGAAGTAAAATGAACAGGCCTTTACCAGAACTTCATCCTGGTAGCTTGAAAAAGTTTTCGCCAGATCCTGAATGCTGCTCACTATTGCATGATGAACTTCTTTCCCTCCAGTAAGACAGAACCTGCATGTTCAAACATATATTTTTTTTTCATACATCGGTATGCTCGAACCATAGAACTTAGTTCCCCATACTTCGGATCAAACAGAAGATGAGTCACAAGCTCAAATAACAGTACTTACCCAAACAACACCAGGAGTAGAGAAACTTCCTCTTCATTTGGTGGTTCAAGAATCTGTCAAACAAACGAGTTAGTATGCGGTTAAGCTCTGTGATCAGCAAAAGCCCCAGACGAACTCAACCATGAAATCACATCGAGGAAACTTGATCATCTTGTAAGATATTAATTAAATCTGACCATGCAAAAAAAAACCTCCGACCATTACTCGGTTCTGTACTTAATTTTGATAAATTATTTAATATCAAAGGAACAGAAAAATATTATACATGTGAGATTTACAATTCAAGCTTACACCTTTCGCTTTTTCATAATTTCTACCTCATTTTCCACTGGCGCCTTTGGAAAAACTAAGAATTTAGAAATCACAAGTACTATTCACGACTGTCTTTACTAGCACAATGACTTAGCTAAAAAAAGTTGTCCTATTTTTCGTATAATATAAATACAAAATTAATAGAGCCAAACAAATGTGCTTCTACTCGGCTGATATTGAGTGCAAAAGACTATAATAAATTCTTGTACCATTGATATCGTAATGCCCTCCAAAGCTTGACTGTAGAGGAAAACATCACGAAAATTCAGTGGCTCACCCCCCAAGTCGTAGTCGTAATAAAGAACCTGCCACAATTAGCAAGGATTAGAAAAAAGTAACTTTATAAAAAGGATGCCATACATTTTTAGAAGGTAAAAATTTCATAATAGATAATAGAAAAGTGGGGAACAGCCATAAGATAAGAAAGAAACCCCTTTTATGTAAGAATTGTCATAGAAATTTAATACTAGGCCCAAACTATAAGCTCGTACAGATTTTCAACTAATATAAGACTCGCATTGTATGAACAGTGTTTTTAATTTCTTTTCCTTACCAAAAAACTCTGAATCTCGGTCTCTGATATGATGAATGAAATGGTAAAACTGGGTCGCATACAGTGGCATGGTGAAATACTATAGCTGGAGTCAGACTGTGTTCATATTGGTGGTAGTTAAGGTATTAAACAGTAGCCAATTGATGGCAAATTGAGTGAACCATGGTTTACGGAATTACGGGTATTGTTAATGATGAACATGAACCAAGTTTAGCTCTAATACCACTTGACGTAGGAGTTAGGACAACAAAATGAAAAGCTATAGAAGAACAGGAAAGATAGGTTAACGCCCATCTCCGCAAAGAATCAGCCACCCAGCAGGATGTTTTGAGTTTACCAACACAAAGATCACGCAAGTCTACAGACGGAAGTATTTATCAAACTCAAAGTGTACATTTAAATAGATGATAATCAACAGTATTCCCAAATACAAATAGGTTTGGCCTTATATAATAGACCAAGTGAACATAAACAATGACTTCACTATCATCTACTATCCCATCATCTCATCCACTAACCAATCATGTCTTTCGCTAACCCAGTCATTTAACATAACAAAATAACTAAATGCCTTGTATACTTTAGTAAAACCCCAGACAAGTATCAATATGAAAACCTTATTACATCAATATCTACCCAATTGAAAATAATAAAATTTCCAAATATAAAATACAGAAAACTCTTCATTGCCCTAGACGTGAGATCCCCAGCACATTTCCTCCTAAAAGACTGTAGAACCTAGCAAGAAGCACAACCCTCACAAAAACATCAGATATTCAAGTTTTCACAAAGACCCTGATCCACAAAGTCGCAAGCCATAGTGTTGAAATAGATGAGAGTTGGTCTCACTCCTTGCATACGCAGCCCACAAATATTTACAGTTCCTAGTGCTTAATTTTGTCTTTGAGCTTATAGAGGAGTACTAAAGTCAAAGTAAAAGCCTTGATCTTATAGGGAAACTTGACTTTCAAATACAAGAGTCAAGATGTAACAGGGCAACAGGACCCGAAGAATTTCATGTCTGAATATGCCCAATCAGGTGAAGGAGACCAAAAAAAATTCAAAGGGACAACAAGTGAAGACAGATCCTCATTGTCCCTATCATTTAGGTCAAGGATTAAACGGAAATCACAGAAGATGGAACAACTCGTCCAAAAAAGAAAGGAAAACTAGAAATGGGAAGGTTACATAGGCATGAAGATCTAATATTGTTCTACCAATTTTATTAGTAATAAAAACTTGCTTAATATTACAATCATGAGAAGCTTTCTCTTTGTTATTGTAATTGTATTGTCCCATTGTTTAGTTTGTATAACTCTAAATTTGGGTTTGCAAAGGAGAAGTGAGTGGATCTGATTCAGAGGGGATATCTTGCTAATATATTTTGTGGGTTTTGTAGAAGAAAAGATACTTTGTTGCTTCGAAAGTAAGCTTTCCATTCAGTTCTATGGGGAATTTTGCAAGAATGAATGCAAGTTCTTTCGAGAGGGTTAATTATCTTTTAACTAGTAGAGAGAAGGTTATTTTTATTGCCTTGTTAGGGACCACAGCTACAAGAACTTTTAGGGAATTTCTATCTATCTACGTACAGATTAGATGGTTGTTTTTTTGCCAAGGGATTTGTTTGTTTATGCTTAAACTTGGTCTTTGTTGGGTGGACTTCTTGCCCCCAACCCTTTCATGTATGTTCTCTCTTTTATCTATACAATGTTTTACCTAAAAGATTTACGACTAGTAAATATTATTCATGTACAGTCATACAATATTACTTACATGACTCAAGTTATAGTTGATCTCTGTCACCAAAAAACTTCTTAATACTTCTTTCTCTTACCTTTTTTAAGTAATACATGCATTGATAGGTGGATTTACTTCCCAATGTTACCTCAAGTGCGGTCATTCCATATCATGAACCCAATACGTGGCACAACTATATAGGCTAAAATGTGATAAATTGGGGTGGCGTTATATGATTTGATTCATATATTTAGGAGTCTTCCTAGAAGTTAAATGCAATAAAGCTACATTTCAATGAAGATTTTTAGTTGCATCAACACGCTATTTGTTGTAGAAATAATTTAGATAAATGTGATATTTGAGGATGATCCAATAATAATTTCGA
Source organism: Hedera helix (assembly GCA_947179155.2). Classification (NCBI taxonomy): domain Eukaryota; kingdom Viridiplantae; phylum Streptophyta; class Magnoliopsida; order Apiales; family Araliaceae; genus Hedera; species Hedera helix. Next base: position 33,779,972 of record OX359271.1, on the reverse strand, counting down.
ATATTGATATTGATGCAATTATATATAGACAACAAAAAATATATTTGCGTACATTAAATTTAGAGTTTCGGTACATAAGAATATTATGTTTGGGAATGTAAGTACCAATACGCATTTTGCTAGGTTAATAAAAGTATCTCGTAACATTTTATTTTATTTTTGATAAAAGAAGAAATTTTATCCAAAGAAAAGAAAGTATACAATAAACAAGGGATAAGAAGTCCACCTTTAGCAGACAAAAGAATACAAAACCAAAAGAGCACTCAAAACTTAAAAGAACACAACCCACCAATCTCTACGAATTAGTTACAGATATATCTCTAAAAAAAACCAGAGCAGAAGTTCAAAGAAAAGTAAGAAAAATAACCATTTCACTCAATAGCTTAAAAGAAGAGCAACTTGCTCAAAACAATCTACCCTTACGCTCCAAATTCCTCATAAAATAGAAAAGAAGGCACACCCACTCTCTCCTAACGGTCCAAAAAGAGAGCTCTACAAGCCCCAAGACAATGCAAAAATAAATGAGCATGTGTCTCAACCAATGGTACTTCAATATTTGTTCTCATTTTAGAATTTTATTTATACACGTGTGTAACTGTATATATATTTTTATATATATAGATCTGTTTTTCTTGTATTATAACCTTTCACTTTTATTTTTTAGTTTAAATTAATTTTACTTTATCCTTTTCTTATGTAATTGTTTTATCTGTTTCCTTTTCTTATACCTTTCTACTTTACGTTTACATATGGATTCATTTTCTCCCTACATCAGTAGTTCAAGATAAAAGGCTTTATTGGGTTTGAGTAATACAACAAGAGTAAAGTATAAAAATACAGACTATTACATAATAAGATTCTTAATTATACACCATGGAATAAAGTCTTTTTATACATTTTATCAGATGAATAGATTATAAATCTGTTGAATTTTAATTATTAAGCCAAGTATATGACCAAAAGAATCATCTTAGACAAAGACATATCTGAAAACCATTAGCAAATTACTCTGTGCAACTAAAGTGAGACCGAAGCTAAAGGAGTGCAAACTAATATAAGAACATGTAAATGATACCTTATCAAGAATTGAAAAGAATAATTTTGAAAACAGGATACTCACTATGGAAGGTTTTTTCAGATTATCCCTTTGTTCCTCAGAAGAATGATGCTGCTCGAGACTCTTTTCCTTACCCTCCAAGGGAACCCCAAATAATTTCTCAGTTTCTTTAAGAGCAATTAACCACTGTCCCATCAACTGAATTCTTTCTGGGCCCCGACAAGAAACAGAAGCTTCTTCTAATCTTTTAACTGTCTGCTTAAAGCTTTTGAAACTCCGAGCCCCCTGATATACATGTCAGCTAAACTATTAATTAAGAGTCAATTACTCCCTCCCTTGGAAATTAGATATAGTCAATTGTGTATTATGAATGTTACACTTACAAAAATGTAATAGGAGCACTTTAAAAGGAAGATTTAGTCATTTAATTTAATATAAAAAGGAAGATTTAGTCATTTAGATCAACATTAGATTACGGAATTTTAAAAGGTGTTCTTATAATGGGACATCCCAAGAAGAAAGAACAAAATACTCCCTCTGTTCCAAAATTAGAGATACATTTTCCTTTTTTGGACTAGTGACATGAAGTTCCTACTATGCAATTACTTTTCTTCTTAGTTGAATATTATCATGTCGTCACTACTAAATTTCTAACCAACGTTAGGGATAAGTCTGAATAAGTAAAGTTTTAGTTAAAAGCTGTCATTTTACAAATGCATCAATACTTGTGAATGGAGGGAGTCCAGAGAGAGACTCTTCGCCCGACAAGTGATCCATGTTAAATGGCAAAGCAATGTTTTATAATAAAACGATAGTAGATATTAGTGCTCCCTTCATTGAAACGATAACTAATCAAATGGAAGTGTCATTCTTACATGTGTATACCACTAACAAAAGGAATTCACGCATTTTAGTGCTTGCTAAATACACATTTAGAAACATTTTTCTTCACAGGTTTTTTCAATATTATATACCAGATTTATATATGTAATTTAGAAAAACACTTGAAAGAAAAATGTATGTCAAAAATAAAACAAATTATGTTATGCCATGAGAAACCTTAACATGTAATAAGAAAATCAAAAGGACAAGGAGATAGTACTAGCTACCAATATACACCCTCAATGCCCAAAGGAAAAGGAAAAGAACTTCATTTGAAAATCAATTCTTCTAAAGAAAGTTCAAATTTTTAAAATATCATTCATTAACTTGAAGTGTTATAAACTACCAAATATACTTTGTTCAAGCAGCATAAAGTGGATTTTAAAAAAAAAAATTATAAACCTCAATGTTTTGTAGCTTAACTTTTCAAAAGGGACTTTAGTTTTGAGACTTCTGAAAAAAGAAGTACGAACTCTTTATTAGAAGCAATAGAGTTTATAAGTACACTCAACTCCTATACTATTTTCTAAGCCAAAACTTCTAATTCGTAATACATGTAAAACCAAGTCCCCCTTGACATGAGACTACCCAAAATAGAATTATCTTATACTCAGTTATTAAAACGTCTCGAAAAATTATCTAATACTTGGTTATTAAAACTTCCAACTGATTCAGTAGCAAAGATTCTTATTAAAAACTATTACAAATTAGTTTAAAGAATATATATCATACATTCACAATCACCAGGGCCATTAAGTGTCTAATTACCGAATCCTAAAAGCAGCAACCAGCAGCTCAATTTCAAAACAATTTTTTTTTCTAATAATTAGGATTTCACACAATCTAATTTTACCAAAATAAGACAACATTTTAAGCTAATTATCAGTTCTAATTTCCACAAAACATGATAACAAATAAAAGCAGAAAGGAAGTTTACAATGCGATCTTGGAGAAGTTTGGCGCCCTCAGCGACGGCTTGACCGGCTTGATGGACAACAGAATCAGTATAATTCTTTACGGCACGAGTGAGGTTGCTCTTATTCCCAACCTCCACCGCTTTATTCACCGCCGATCGCAACCACGACATTTTTCCGATAACAATTTGCGGTTTGCTTCTTTCTATTATTCCTGCAGGGCTAAATAAATTACTGTTATATATATGTGTGTATTATCTGTATATTTTTGTTTATAGAGAGAGATGACTGAAAAAAGCTTGTCAATCTTTAATGGTGACAAAAGAGAGAGTATGGGGCAAATCCTGAAGGTGTTTTGCGGGGCTTTGGACAGTTTTGTAATTGGAAAAATGGGCAGATATACGTGGCCACGTGGGAGGAGTAATCAGTCGATAGTTTTGTCAAGTTTTTCCAAGAGTCAAAGTGATGTCGTTTTAGCTTATGACTGACTGACACTCAAATCTACCGTCCACAAAATTTATCCACAGTAATTGATTGTTTGGTAGAATTAAAATTAGTCTGCTACATGGAGTAATATGCTTAAATTGACCTGTCACATGAAGAAATAATCTTATGATCAATCCACAATCAAAAATACATTTACATTGATTGTTAAAATAGTATTATAACAACTGATTGCTATGAATTGACACTTATATATGAGCAAGTAAGGTAATAATATCAATTGAAATCGATTTCTAATTATTTGTGAGTTGACTTTATTAATCATTATATATAATTAAAAATTTTAGTGAGTTGATGCAGTTAATTATTAGAGATAATGTAAAATAAAGAATAATATCTAAAATATTTTATGATGAATAAATATATGTATATTAATTCATATTATCATTAATTTATAAGTATATTTTTCATGATTTGATTAGTAATGTTTTTATATGCATGAATGTGATACTATATCTCCCTAAAAATAAATAAAAAGATATATATATATATATATATATATATATATATATATATATATATATATATATATATATATATTTTTGTTAATTTTTGTTATATATGTATGATAAATGTTAAATTCTTATGTAATCATGTCATATATGGTATATATGTGCTATTAATAAGAGAAATTTGATTACTTTAATTGACCTTACATTATTTAAGCGATGTGATATTTATTAGGAAAAAAAACATGTTATTTAGTAAACAAATTTATTGAAACAAACAAGTTCATATAAAAGCAACAAAAATATGATTAAAAAAATAATTGTAAAAAAAAAATAATTAAATTATATTTATTGATTTTAAGAATGAGCCCGTGCCTTGCAAGAACCTATCAATCTAGTAAATAATAAAAGGGCAAATTGCAAAATTTGATTTCAAAATTTATCGAAATTGCAAGTTAGACACTAAAGTTCTACTTTTTGCAATATCATAATCAAAGTTGTAATTCTTTGCAAATCTGTTCACACCAAGTCTCTAATTAATTTTAGTCAAAAACATGCATCACGGTTCACGTGTGAATGTGATAAAAGGCAAAATAGTCTATTTTGCTTAATTTGTATGCATTTGTAGTTAGAATTCTCTTTGGATAAATGATGCGCAAATTTTTCTATTGCATTAATTTTACTGGTGTTTATCCACTTCTATTTGGACGAATTATACTTTAATATTTTTAATTTTATTTTTGGATGTATTTGGGGTATGGATATTTTTGTCATGAGCTGAACTTTCATTCTCTGTCAGTATATATATATATATATATATATATATATATATATATATATATATATGAGCTTTGCCATGATTATATCATATCATTAACAAAGTATTTATATTGGACAACTTTACTGTTAATTTAATGACAAATTATTATCCTAACATCGCTGCTATACATATTATCGGTATCAAATGAGAATATTTTGGAAGGAAGGACAGAAATATGAAGAGAAAACTCCTTTAAAAAAATATGAAGAATTTTCCCTTCCTTTCTCTCCGAAATAAAACTCATGAACACAGCCACTTACTGGATGACATTTATATAACTTATTTTCTTCTCTTGGCTAGACACTTGAATTTTGAAAATTATGTAGACTAATTGGAATCTTCCATGCAATTGTCTTATGTCTCTTGGCTAAACTCACTTTAAATGTTGGAAATTATATGGACTAATTGGAATCTTCTAGACAATTGTTTTATTTCTCTCGACTCTATCTACTTTTGTATTTTGGACATCAGAGAGAATAATTGGCATCTTATGCAGAATTGTTTTCTACCTCTTGTTTCACTTCAATCTTAAATATGATAAAAATAATGACCCAATATATATATATATATATATTTATATATATACACACTAGAGATAACCCGTGTCTGAAAGTACGATACAATTAATATAATAATTGAGTACTATATCCAATATTTTTAAATTAAAAAATCTAAAACTGTTGTGCACTCTCAGTTCCATAATAAAACTGAGAGTCAAACCATTAATACAAAAAGATTGATACTCAATTCAGTCATAATTTCTTTTTTAGACAAACATTAGTGTGCTACTCATTCACAACTTAAAATTAGTTATTGGCAGGTTTGAGCAATTAATTGATTGACGATAGCAGGCTCAAATTTTGAGTTATGATATCCTTGATTGAATTTTGAGTTATAATTATGATTTAATATATTTCTTTTCATATAGATTTAGTATTTATTTGAATTATATAAAATAAATATTGTACAAATAGATTTATTTTTTTACCGAATTTGATTGAATATATCCTAGAGATATTTTTGTTCATTTGTATTTGATTTTAACACTCTTGAGTCTTGAATTTTGTGTTATAATCATGATTTAATATCTTTTTTTTATATAAATTTAGTATTTATTTGAATTGCATGAAGTAAACATTATACAAATAGGTTTTAATTTTTTTTTTTTGTGTTGATAAATTGATTAATTTTACATATTTACTAAATATTATACATAATATATAATAATAATTAATATATTTAATTATTTATTATTTATTACATATTAATGATGTCACCGGTTCGATAACGGTCCGACCACTGGTTGGACCAGTAACCCGTCCGCCCGATAACTTTTTCGGTTCGATCACCG